>JAOTQP010001286.1:8163568-8268925 GCA_026413545.1 Cichladusa arquata
AAATGTTTGGCTCCTCCCCCTGGGTGGAGCATCTCCCAATGGGATGATGTAATTTTATCAGTCATGCAGTGGGACTCCATGGCCCATTAACAGGAGATATCTCCTGGAGGAAGGATGGGTCATGGGAAAGATAAAGAACATTGCCCCACCTGGTTTTTACACATGGCCCATTAGCAGAGATTTCAGCAGATGGTGATAGAATACATACTTTTGGGCAATTTTTACATTGTAACCTAGGACACCTAGAAAATACTAACTCTGACACAAAATTTAGGCAGACAATCTCTTGACTTTTCTCTTTCATTTGGTAGGTGAGGGTCACTGAGAAAGACCACTGCTGAAATGCTGAAACCACTTCTACAGTCCACACACAGTCAGCTGGAGAAGGTTCAGAGCAGGCCTATGAAAATTATTTAAGGGATCAATTAGGAAGCCCAGAGGGCTTCACTTTGCAAAGAAGCTAAGAAATTAATCAAGGTCTACAAATCCATAGCCTTAGAAGGAGGAGATTGTTTCAGAAGACAATAACATAATAAAAAACACATCTGTGTCTAATATAAAAAGCAATGTAGTATCTGCCCTTACTATCTGGGACTTAAGTTTAGGTAGTTGATAAAAAGCAATTCTGAAATTGGCACAGGCAGGAGCACTACCATAGGGGCCATGCCTAGAAGCAACCAGTGCCACCAGGGAGCAATCAGGTGGGCAGAGTCTCTGTGGCAACTCAGAGAAGAGGGACTTTTGCCTTCCTCCTGCAATGTTACACCTGCCCCAAACTGATGGCTCCAAGTTGATACAAGGGACAAATGACAAAGCCAGACAATGCCTCTAGTGTTGTCACCAGCAGAGCTAACACATTGTCCTTTCCTGCACCTACACCTTCCCTGATTTCCAGTTTACTCCCTATTGAAAATACTGTTTTTCCTATCATGTGTATACATGGATAAACGTCAAAGTCCTGCCCTTACTGCTGGAATTAAGAGAAAGTTGCTACTGGGTTGCTGAAGTTTCACAAGTTTTCATCAATCAACTGAAACACAAAAACTGTGTATGTATATACAAATATATGTGTATCAATGTATGTTTTTAACCATTAATGTATTAGTAGTATTAAATAACACATATTCTTTTAAGCTTCTGTGAAACCAAACACATATGGTAGTTTATTCTCTGAGTTTATTTCACATTTGCTGTGGGTGAGCAACAGGAATGCATTAAACTTGTCTGTCCAACCATGTTTCACAAAAGCTTTCCTGGGCCTTGATATCAGAGAGCTGCATGTGAAGATGTGGCAGAAAGTTTGGAATGGGCACATCACCCACAGTACACTGTGCAAGGCACTCAAAACCTTTGGGAATTCCCAGAAGAAGCTTCATCTCAAATCTTATCTAAGAAAATAAGTAAATTTCCCTATATTACATATATAAATGGGTGAGGAAAGAGGATTAAAAAAATGAGAAAACACCATTTCACGAAGTTTTTCATCTCAGTTATAACTTTGCAAATTGTGCTGAAATTTTTTCCACTAAAGCCACTACTCATTCCCTCTACCCAGGGGACAGCAATTTCCTTCACAAGGCCAGTCCTGCCACTAGGGCTTGTTGGGCTGGGGTGAATCATTTCACAGCAGAAGCAGCCAAGGTGCTGGGATCCCAGCCAGAAACCCAGGCACAACATTTTTCAAGAAGAAACAGCTTTCATCTTTAGCAGCAGTGGGCAGCACTCAGTAAAGCTCCTCAGCAATAGTCAAGGTCAGGACGTTACCTTCCTCTCAGTCTTTGGTCAATTAACTCCCTACACTAGAATAAAACAAACAAACAAACAAACAAACAAGGGTATTTGTGCACAGTTTGGCACTGTTTGTGCTATGGATTTTTCATTGGACAGCTCTGAATCCCCAAATGCTGAGATCCATAAGCAAAAAGACAGAACAGGAATCAAAGTCCACGCTTTGTGGTCAGAAGCTGATGTATCTCCCAGCTCCACAGTGTACTTATTATCCAGAAGGAACGGCACAAATTAAACAGGGAGAGAAACAGATCCCCTGATCTGGTGCAGAGACATTCTTGGACATCTCAAATAAATTGGAGACCTGGTGAGGATAGAAGGCAGCACAACAAATCACGAGTTTCATGCAAGTCGAAGAGGTCTCCGTTTCACAGCATTCTTTAATAGGCAGGAGGCAGTTGAGGAATGCAGTGTAGTTCCATGGTTTCTTAATAAAAAAAAAGAATAACAAATGCTGAAAAACGCTGCCAAACAACAAAGCTTACATTTTATACACACTCATCAATTTAACCCTAAAACCTTAAAAGCCTCAGGGTGATCCCAACGCCTTTAATACCAAAGGCCCTAACTATGCCACAGATCAAGCACCAAGCCCAAGCCTGCTTTGTCTAGGAAGATGAAAGCACACTCAAACAGGTGAAGGCTTCTTTGGAATCATCACCTGCAATTAAGCAAAGGAAAACTAAGAGGAGAAGAGGTAAGCTGAACTTGCTTTAAAAAGACACCACAGGAGCAGGTGGATGCTTGCTGAGGATAGCTGTGGTGTCTGCTGTCATTCTTTCACCAAATGATGTGCATTCATTGGGATTTCCTGCACATTAACAACAGATCACTTGGTGGGAAAGTTGGGTAGGTGCTGCAAAAGCAAAAAAAATCCCTTTTCTTTTTCCCCTTGTATGTCTCTTTGGGAAGGCTGCTGTTGCCAAGCTGCTCTGGATAGCAATAACAGGTCTGTCTGAATAAAGCAGTACCACAGAACATTTTGTTTTGGGGTGTGGATAATAATTTATCATTCTTTTTTACCTTAAGTAATTTGTGAATAGATAAACATTTAGTTTAAAATAAGTGTGTAAAAATGTAATTTTTTCCTTCAAAACCCAGCTCCTAAAGTAATACTCTCAATTATTATTTTTGGAAGACAGGAAGCTTTTAGCTATTGCTGCCAAGACAAAAATCTTGCAAATGTAAAATAAGGGAGTAAACACCAGAATGTAAATTTAAACAAGACTCTAGTGTTTCTACTACTGTTGCATAAATACTCCAAGTAACAATAAAATAAGAATAATATGTAACAAGGCAGAAAGAAAAGAGGAAGACTGACACACTAGCATGCAGATCTTTGTGGCTGTAATATTCTTCATGTTCTGTATTTGGAAGGCACTTTACACAGCCCCTGAGGACAGATAAGGGTAAACTGATAATACCATTAATGCTATTAATAAAAGTATTAATTAGTTCATAATGAGCATTGTAAAATCCATGATAACATTTTTGGTGTTAATCGTTTTAAAGCTTTGCAGAACGACATTATCCACGTGACTTAATTAATTCCATGTATATACGTAGAGTCTACCTAAAATTCCAGGAATCACTGGCTCCTCTTCTAAAAGCCCCAAAAACTGCTATTCCCATCAAAATCTTCTTGACACACACCTACCCCAAAATCCATAAAATTAGCATCTAAGACTGAACAGTGAGAAAGTTCTTCTTTTCAACTCATTTGCAAAAACTTAGTTGTTCAACAATATTAAAATCTCTCTTAGCCCACTTTGCCTCCTCCATATCTGTGCCCAAGGGGAGCTCAGGAAAAGTTTGGGGAAAGTGAGAATCTGAGCATCATCCCATGAAATTCAGCATCTCCTGCCTTCCAGGAGAAAGTCTAGCTATAGCCAAGGTCCCCCACTGAACATCAGCCAGCCCACCTGGGTTACTGAAGGGAGCTGCTATTATCTGTGATGATTCACAGCCCAACACCTCTGCTCTGTCAGAAAAAAGAACCATACCCATGGTTCAGCCTGAAATGGAAATCCTCCAAAAAATGATGATCCGCAGAAAGGAGAGAGTAATGGTAACAACTGGCCTAAAATTTTATGTGCAGCTTTTTCTTACTCCTGTGGGTTTGAGGAGGGTGGAAAGAGACAAGAGGAAATTACTGGCCCTAAGGAACAAGACTGATCTGCACAGCGGCAGCACAAAACAAACAACCTGAATAAAACTTTCAGATAGGGATTATATAAAGAGAAAATCAATATGGTCAAAAAACATAAATAGACAAGTAATGGAGAGGGCTTTTATGGAGTGTTCAGCTGCAAACTCACAGGAATGGGCAAAATATGAGAGGGCTTTATAATCTCTTTCTCTCCTTTGTATTTTTCAGGTCACCCTGGCTTACAAAAATCAAGTTGTATTTCTTCTGCTTTGCTTCCTGTAAAATCAATAACAACAATCAATTAAAACTTGTTTTGTGCCAGCAGGCTATTGTTTGTGATAATAATGCAGGGAGCTGAAAGAAGATTGCTTTATTTCCTTGACCCCCTTGGTACACAGATAAATGCAGTGTCTGTTCCATCTACAACTTGAAACCACAATCCTGTCCCTGGGTTGGTTTTTAAATTATATGAAAGAAGAGTAGATACTCTCACACACTGTAAACAGTTTGAAGTATCTGTTTTTGGTATCACTGTAACTGGCTGGAAGATAACATCTAATTTATGCCTAATTCAGCAAAAATTCCCAGTATCAGGCTCAACCCAGGTTTTATTTTTATTTGAATCTTCTGTGATCTCACTGACTTTGGTCAGTTTTCATCAAATGTGAAGAGTCAAGGAAAAGACTTGGCAATGAGAAATCTTTCTCAATTCGTATCAACATCAAGCTGTGTTCATGTCACAACACCAGGATCTCTGCTATGTCCTTCTGGTACCATATACTGCTATTCAGAGCTATACACACACAGATGTATATAGACAGACATGGCTGTATTACGTATAAGATGTACAAAGAGGCAGAGAGTGATCTGGCAGTGAAATTCTCTTACATCTCAAGTCAGGACAAAACCCAGTCCTGATTTTTTTTTTTCATTTACTTTCCCAAAAGCCCTGAACACCAGTCCAGCCACCCAAAGCCCAGAGCTAGGGCAAATTCTGGAGCAGCCCTTTCCTCAGCAGCTGGTATTTTAAACATACATGGAAAGCAGGCAAAAAACTGCAGGAAGAGGGAAAAAAGAGGATGAGGTTAACAGCGACTCCAGGCCAGCTATGCACACAGCTTGTCCGGGGGTGGGGTTGCATCAGATCTGAAAACAAAGTTAGAAGGGTTTGTCAACTGGAGATGGGCAAGTTATGCAACTATTTGAACATGAGCATGCCTGCCTGCTCAGAAAGGAGATTAGGGGCTCGAATACACATTTATTCCTGCTAAATAATTAGTATCAAGTAACCACGTCCACTCTGCACTTCTCCTCTAAACAGCAAAATGCGAGTAAACTGTTTGTTAATTTAGACACAAAGCCTGGGGTTTTTAAAGGGTCCTGAGCAGTGTCAGACATGCAGCACCCAAAAACCTTACCCTGAGGTTTGGCTATGTGTTACCAAAGTGCAGCCTCTCAGGCTTATGCTACCTCTACACACTCGGCAGGGGCCTTGCACCTATCCTGCCCCAGGAGATTTCCCCAACACTGGCCCTTGCAGCCTGGTGAAAAGCACATGGCCCAGCCCTTGCCAGCTCCTGATACTTCTTGTATAATTCCTTGCTGTTTTTCTTTTTGGTTTTGAGTTGCTTTTTCAAATAAGGTCACATCAGACCTTACTGATAGTATTAGGGTAAAGAACAACCCCTGTGTTCTACCAAGCCCTGCTGCACAGAGGGTTAAACTTAGGACTGGAAAAACTAGAAGATACATGTCCCCTCAAAATGCCTTTTCCATATTTTTTGACTCTTTTAGCACCAATAACACCTATTATTTCTTGTTTCACTGTCATGGAGATATTCAGTACTGGGGGGGGATTCCAGGACACATCACAGTGTCCAAACACAGATGTGATCCAAAACAATCTCACTGCCCTTTACCTGCATCACTCCATCCCTCCTCCCACCACTTACACAGGATTATAATTCAGCACAAGTGAATTTCCAGGCTCTGGGTTCTATTTCTCAATTTTCACAAAAAATTTTTAGCAAGTGTTGCTTTATTTGATGTCCTGAGCACACAAAACTCTTCAGATCACAGGTTCACCCTCTTTCCTTTCCCACTTCAGGCTGCCTGAAGCTGATGCTAGGAGAAAGATGAATCCTTTCTGTCATGTGACTGCAATTTTCTATTTATCACAATCCCTTTAATTTTATTAACTTTGCAAATGTCACAAGAAAAGTAATGAATAATCAACACCTCCATAAGCCCACTGCAATCAGCTGGCCTCTAACAGAGGCTGAGAACTCACCAAGTACCATAGAAGTAACAAACTGCAGAAAATGGATTGTTTATCACCATTTCCAGACACACTCTTAAACAGCCTGATTTTATTATACTTCCAGTGTTCATATGGTGAATCAAAGTGCTTTCAAAGAAACAAGAAAGAGTTACCCAATTAACCAGAATGAGACAGCAGGAAAAAAACCACTGTAGATAGGAAAACAGCCTTGCTTCCTGCTCCAGATTTATTTAAAAAGCCTGGGTGAACACATAATTTTCCCTGCTGCTTTTAACCTCCAAACTGAGGAAACTAGGGTTGATATAAATTTTTGGAGCCAAAAATCACCTTTTGTAATTCCTTGATATATTCAGCATCACCCTTGCCTTCCAACAAGGTTATTTCATATAGTTGCTGAAATTTCCAGAGTCTCCCTCTGTGAGCTTCCCCTGAGCAGAGCAGAGGCAGGGACAACCTGGAAGGAAAGTTTATGAAACCTGGAAGTGGTAAACTTCAGCAGAAAGTGGTGGGCAAAAACTCAGGTGGTTCCTGGATTGTGTGTTCCAGAGCTGGAATTTACCTAGCTGAGATCAGCAGAGCACAGGCTGCCTGCCACCTTTAGGGGAGTGCTTTTTACAAAGACCAAAAAAAAAAATTTTTCCAATCTTTTCAGGCACCACAGACCTTGAAGAACTAGAAATCCAAAATTGCTATACTCAATATAATCATTCCTAAAATCCCCTTGACTATTTCATCTACCCTTTTAATCTCCCTAATTCCTCCTTTTCTTTCAATTTTGCTTTCAGTTTGTAAAGTTCTGATGGAAAAACTTTCTGCACAGATGAATAACAAATATCCTCATCCCCACTTCACTCATATGTTCTCCTGGCAGAAGTCCCAGGCTTGGGAATATTAAGCCATCAAGCAGGTAACAGTATTTGGCTTAGGACTCAGGCTCCTTGCAAGAACTTGTGCTGATTGTATTTGAAATATTAACAGAAGAATCAGTGGGATAAAACTTTCTGTAACTGAAACCCCAGATCACTCTCAAAAATCCATCAGAGCCAGGGACAACACAGTGAGATTGGATGACAAGGGATTTTTTCACAGTGTTTTTTCTTTCTTCCTTTCCATGTTTTTAACTGGAATATGCAAATATCTTGCTAAACTCTTTCTTCGCTCACATTTTCTAATCGTTTACATAGCCTGGGCACACTTCAGGCTTTGGTTGTGTTAGGGTTATTGTATAACTCTATTTCACTGAATTTTATTAATGATAATCACATTTCCAAATTATCCCTATTATATTTTTGAGAGTAAAGCTGCTCTATAAAGATGTGCAATTATAGTTCTGAAAACTTCGGTGTGTTTATGTCAATATTTATTCTAGAAACATTTTCAAACAAATGTCTCTTCCTTGGAGTGAAAAATACAGATCCACCACCCATAGCTTCTGCAATCACAGCTCACCAGTCTCTCTCCATCTGATCTCAAAACAGGCATGGGGTGCTCTCAGTCCAACTGTGCTTGAAAATAGCAGAGTTACCAAAATAATACACGATTTGGGATGCTTTGTATTTGTTTGCACAGCTCATCTCCTGAAAACTGTGATGCATAGGCTCTAGCATTCACCTGCTACTTTAGGGCATTCACTGGTATTATTTCTCAGCATTTTGGAGGATATGCTTGTTTCTCTTGCAGAATTTTCAGTTGTAAGCCCAGCATGTGATGCATCTTTCCTTCCTGCCATTTCTTAAAGATGCTCCACTCGCATTTTTTTTCAGCTCAAAAATTTGTGTTCCTGTGGTTTGGGTTTTTCTTTTACTGTACTCCAGTGTATGAAGGAAACAATGTTTATCCAGTTCCTCATGACCACTAAAGCTGCTGGAAAATTTGAATCTTATCTGAGAGAGCAGCAGAGCTTCAGCAAGGCAGGTTCATAAATGCCTTCATGGAAGTGAGCAATCATCCTGAGGACAGGCACTTGAATGAATCTTCAGCTCTCACTGTGAGAAAGGATTCAGCACAATTGTACTGGTGGAAAACCCAAAAAGGGAGATATTTTAAATGCCCCAGTGAAGAAAAAGCTCCAGTTTTGCTTGAGCAAGCTGAGAGATGGGACTGTTCATTGTACAAGATAAAAAAATAACATAAATTAGACCTTATAAAATCTGCTGTTGATGGAATGGCTTCTTTCCCATCACTGGCTCCTTATTAGCCCAATTATATGTGATTGGCACAGTCTTTTCTGGAATATTGTGGAGCTGTATTCCCCAAGCATACTCAGACAATGAGAACAGAAATACCCCTTTTTTGATCCACCCCAGAGGTTTTATACACTGTCTTGTGGCAGTAGAGCAAGATTTATGACTTTACTGAAACAGTATTTCTAACAAGTCAAAGTAATAGGCATGCTGTATTTAAAAATTATAAAGGTCCAAAATAATAAATGCATGTGTCTTTTTTGAGTTGAGATTTCTCTCTCTCCCTCTCTTTTTCCTTTTGGTCTATCATATAGATATATCATATAGAACTGACACTCTCTATACAGAAAGCCACAATTTCTGTATTTTTATTTTTTACCACAAATCCTGAAGAAACACCAAATCTAAACTTGGCACATTCACAGACTGACAGTGGCATTAAACCTGATCCCATTCATACAAAAGTCTTGAACTCTGAATTTAAGAATTCCCACTATGAGTTCCCTTTTAGGGAAGAGCTCATTTGTTATTTACTCGTGTCAGAGGCTGCTCCAAATATGAGCATAGGAAAGTTTACATTATCTCAAGCTTTCTCCATCATGCCAACATATGTGAGTGTTCATATTTTTCAGAACTTTTGCCTATGAATTGCACATTTCAGTGCTGCCCAGAAGCCTGGGACATTAATCCTGGATCAGAATTGCCAATCCTCTGCTGCATGAGAGAGACTGGCATCCCCTGAAGTAAAAGCATTAAAGGAAGGATACAGCATCACCAGTGCCTGGGCTCCACACTCAGTTTTCACCTATATCACACTTTCAACACAGGTATGGTGTCCCAAATAGTCCTCTGTTTAGGTTTTGTGAAAGGAAATGGAATCACATCTCTTAAGTTTACTATTGCTTCTTTATATACATTCCTTTTTTATAACATTCATAGTTTTGTGGTATTTTTCTCTTGTCTTAACATCCATTATTTTGATGTATTACCTTTAGAATTTATTTTATTTGTTACCTTGTTAATCCTGTTTCATAATTTCTTTCCTACATCTCACCATTTTCCTCCCAGGAAAAGGTTTGAAATCTCCAAACACACACACACTTTAGTGCAGAAAGCAGTGGCAGAGTTCTCCTTGATTACTTGCCTGAATGGTGTCAGCAAAGAAAAAACAGATGTCAGAGACACAGCTTTTAAAGGCCAAACAGGCCAAATTAAAGGAAAATGAAAAGATGTTAGGTAAATTCACTCATTCTTCAAACAAACTCATATTCCCTACCTAGGTTTTTTTAAAAAAATTGCCATTCCTCTAACTAAAATATTCCAGAGTGTTTATGGTCTGCCAGATGATTGGAGTGTAATAAATGTAATTTTGCAAGCTTGTAAAATATCCTGACATTGCCTTAAAGAAACCACAATAAGCTCTGTGGTCGGATTGCTTTCTTTCAATTTCTATGCCTTATTAAAGCAGTATGCAGAAGATGTAACAGCAAAACAAGAAAAGATAATGTGTTGCAACACTAGAAATAACTGAAAATAGCTCAAAAATCACTTCTGTTGTAGGTGACAGTCCATTAAAACCCAGTGCATACCCCTTTAAGCCTTGCTACAAGCCAGATCCTTATCTCAGGTGCAGGCAGGGCGCCCATTTACTTCAATGGGAGCCGCACATGCATATTCTGAATTCGGTCTGCTGTGTTCATTAAGGGCTTCTGAACTCAAGATGTTACTTTGACGTTCCAGAAGAGGCCTGTAGTACAGATAAGCTCCTGTGGATTCTCAGGGAAGCTCCCTCTGTAGCTGTTTGAGGGCAAGTCCCAACACTGAGCCTGCTGGTGTTCCCCTCCAGCGTGACATGCACCTACAGAATAATGAAGACATTGAACTCCTTGATTGACAGAGCCTTACAGAAATGATGCACGGCAAAGAACAATTATTGCAACATCGTGGCAAACCCCATCCTGGGCTGAAATTCCCTTTTCATCTGCAGGCTGAGGAGAGTGCCAGGATTATAAATGAATTATAAATGGCTACTGCAGGTACACAAACACGATGTTCTAGGAGGTTAAGTGCTACAGCTTCAGACTCAAGTGGCCCAGCAGTGTGCACACGTTCCTGGCAGCTGCCCAGATGTTCAGGCAGTGGCTGGAACTGTGGCAAGAGCTGCCTGCACCCCTCAGCCACCTCCACCCAGCCAAGGACAGGCTCTGTCATCGGGCAGATCACAGACATCACCTCCAGGTCCTCTCCAGCTAGGGCCAACCCACAGCCTTCCTGTGGCTCATGGAACTATTTGGCCTCAGGGACCTCATCAGCCATCTCTCCTCTTCTCCCAAGGCTGCCTTAGATGACCCTCCTGAGATGAGAAGGGTTTAATCCCTAAGAGAGCATTTCCATAGAAACTGAAATGCTATCAAGGCTGAGGAACAAATAAAAAGATGGAGCAATTTTCCATGTTTGTCAACTTTGGCACAATTTGCACTATTCTGATCAGCACTGCTCTTATTCTTTAAAAAGAAGTGGGTTTTTGTCTCAGCAGAAGTACTAAACTTGTTCTCATGCCCTAATTTATGAAGGCTTTGCATTATCTATCTTACATCTTTATCTGGGTTATCACATCACCTGTCTTCCTCTCTTCACCCTATTGCCCTGGATAAGCAGATTTTTTTGTACTTGGGAATTCTGCACAGGTTACAAATCTCGGACACAGGCACCAGCTCAGTCCAAGCTGCCCCCAGGACTCCTGTGGCCCTGACACAGACAAGGGAGTGCCACCGTTCCACCCTGGCACATCCTCTTCAGCTGAAATCCTTGGAGCACAACACCTGACCCCAGCAGCTCCTGAGGAGCTGGCAATGGGCATCTTCCCCAGCCTCCATCCAAGGAGAGGGATCTCCACAAGAAGAAAAGGTGGCAGCAGGAACTGGATGCTTTCTAGTTTTGGAGCATTTCTAGGAAATTTCTGATTTAAATCACCTGTTTTTGTGGGGAGAGCTGAAGGCCTGGGTCTCTCCTCCCACCCCTCTGTCCCCCAGGAGGAGCAGAGTCAGTGGTTGGAGGGTCCTGCACGTCCCTGCCCTCTGGGCCAGCAGAGTCACTGCTCCCATCTACCACATCACCTCCAACATGCACTAGGCCAAAAACCACACATTTAAAAGGGAGAGCAAACACACCATTCCTAGTGTTCAGAAGCAGAGCAAGCAGATCACATCTCCCTATCCGTGCTCTTCTGCTCATTGCCTTTGAAGCCACTGCAACGCAGGTGACCCTGCTCACGCAGCACAAGAGCTACTCCAGTCCTCAGCTGTGTGGGTGAACCAGCACAGCTCTCCAGGCTAAAGCAACAAGCACACATTCTAGCTACAGTGAGTCCCATCTCCGTGAGATTATGCATCTATCTAGGAATTTGTTTCATCCTTGTGCCAGAGAATCAACCTCTGCAGAGAGCAAAACAGCAGCAGGAGGATTTTTCCAAAGCTAGGTGCTGAATGACACAATAAAATAAAAACAATCTCTTTCATTTCCCATAGCACCTTCTCTTGGAGGGGCTGACAGAAAGGGAATTCTCCTTATTGCCCCTCTGATTTGTAATCCTGGAGGTCAGCTATGCAGGGCTCAAATGATCTCACTAAGACTAAACAAGAAGTTTATGATGGAGGCAAGAGGGAGACACTGCTCCTAAGATTGCTCTTGTTCTGCAATCTTTTGCTCCACCGATCCTGCTGCTCCTTGGATGTAGAAAGGAAATAGCTATTTACATTTTTACACCATAACCCAAGCAGAGGCAATGAAATCTGACACCAGACTAATGTTTTAGCTGCCGCTCAACAATGGATTCATTAAAACAAAACGACCCTGCAGATTTGGATTATAAAAAAAGCAATTAACAATGACAAAAATTTGCAGCCTATTAAAACTATTTTGGGAGCCTGGCCCTCAGTGGCATCTCAGAAGGTCATACCAGCTGCTATCAGCCCAGCCTATGGCTCCTTGGCTCTGGTCAGCGTCAAACCTGTCCCCCAGTGCCCACCCCAAAGCAGCCCTTGAGTCAATCCATGTATTTCCAGCTCCCAATTAATTAATTCGGCAGCTGGCTGACACCACACCCTCCTTCCCTGGCCACACTCATTATGCTGGGCTCGGGGGACAGAAGGGCTGCAGATGCTGTTGCTCTCTTATTTCTGGGACACGCCTGGAGTGCTGAGCTGGCTGACTTGTGCAGGGAATTGCTCCCATCCTCAGGAGATTTCATCCAGCCCTGGGAAAGGTCAGGAGATGAACCCCTGACACATGCAGACCTGGCAGTCGTCTCTGCCCCACCCTCCAAAACCAAAGTACAAGGGAAGCCACTGGTTTTCCACAGTCCTGTTGCCTCTTTGCACCTCAGTCTTGGATTTTGTGGGCTGACATTTCCCCAGAACCCTTTGGAGTGGGGTGGGAGCAGCTCCTGGCAGGTGACTCAGAAAGTCTACAATTACCCAGGTGCACCCAAACAGGGAGTTTCTCTCAGGCAGTGATAGCAATCAGAGCCAGGCCTGGGATTTTGCCCTAAATTGTTTTAAAGTGATTTAAAGCCAGGACTTTACATAGTGATGCCTGAACTGGGGCTCTGGCCAGTCCTCACCCATCACCTGTAGTTCTGTTGCTGGGCATCACAGGTTGATTGATCTTTATTTATTTTTTCCCCTTACAACCTTTTGTCAAGATCTCAATCCTCCCAAGATCTTTGGATACTCTGGATGCTCTACATATCACTTTGACTGTGAAGTTACAGCTTATGATTCTTGCAGAACTCTGCTATAGACTCCTAAGTGCATATAATAAACCCAAAAATATAACTTGTTGCATCATTTACTGTGCCACTAATCCACTATTAATGATTCTCTTGAAAACATTAACATGCCAGTGACTTTTGTTTCAATGTATTTTCAAAGGATGACAGTAATTCTCTGAGGTTGGAATGGCAGTCAGCTCATAATAAAATGTAGTGTAATAGCCAGATAATAGAGCTACTACAGCACATGCTTTTGTTTTAAGAAGTTTTGAATTTCTAGATAGCTCTGGGATGCCCAAAAAGTTCCTTATGTTTTAATCACAATACAAAAGTCTGTCTATTTACCTTAATTATTCATGTTGAGGTTCTCAAGGTTCTTTGTGTTCCCATCCTATGAACTCATCCAGCATCAAAGTTCAGAGGGGTTTTTTTTAGCTTGTGTTCTGAATATATTACAGTTGGCACCACACCATGAAACACTTTGGCAGCCAAGCAAATAGCTTTACACGAAACCCAGCATAATCGTGGGTTACTGAAATATGCTTCCTGTACACGTCTGGAATTCCCCTAATTAGCAGAGTATTTTCTAATCTGCCCAAAATGTACCACACCAAAACCATGATGCATTTCTTATGTCCACCCAGGATAAACAACCATTTCCCTTCATCAGTTTTGGAAAACCACCTGTAACATGAAGGGAAGTTAATCACTCAGTGTCTCTGAACTCACGGTTTTTTGTCCCATTGACTCCAGATAGAGATTGGTTGGCCAAAAGTCTTTCACAGGATAACCCAAAGCATTCACAATTGATCAATCAGTCTGTAAAGGCACCCTTAGGACTATGCAGAGCTGCTTTGGCAGCCAGTACCACAAGTGCAAGCATGCACCTTCACAGCTCATGACAGGAGAAGGGGGTTTTTTTGTTTGTTTTTGGGTTATGGGGCTTTTTTTAATTAATTGCATTTTGGGAAACGTAGTTCTGACCACCACATACTTCCCATTGGCAAGACCCTAAATGTGGGACAGTTTGCCAATGCAGTCCTCTGCTGGCAAATGTGTGATAAATTCCTTTGTAAACACTTCCATTAAAAAAAAAATACACTTTTCCTTTATGGAAAATGCTTACCTTGGGCACATCTCCATTATGGGTACCAGAGAAGACTTCAGCTTTAATATTAGACTATTTATATATTATAATTCGACTTAATTAATAAAGATTATTCTGTACTTCATTATCCACTGTGGACCACAGCTCTCAGGCAGAAGTAGCTGCAGCTTAAAAGCTTTCTGTGGTTTTCAGCACAGAACCTGGAAGAAAAAAACCCAAACCACATGCCTTTGGTGGCCAATCATGCAGAATAAACAGCAGCAATGATAAACTTTAAGGTAAGTGCAGTCCACAGGCTGGAATGTATTTTAAATAAATCTTGTCATAACATGAACAAATGTTGAAGGTCAAAACCTGTGTGCAGGTAACTCACAAACAGCAAAAGAGACTGAAGGGTACAATAAGGTGTTCATTACAAATAAACCACCTCCTTTATTATGAATGTCAATCTGTGAATGAAGAGTTGAAAAAATTTTCTGCTGTTGTGGTGAATGATACCAAGGTTTGAGAATATAATCCATTGTACAAAAAATGATTTACCTTTCCACAGTAATTTCCAGATTTCAAATCTGTGGACTAGTTTTTGAATGTGTTGACCTAGAGCATTAACTGAGATGATGCATAATCCAGTTGATTTTAGCACTGATTTATGGCCTCAATTATGAAGTTCTACATCAATCTAGAAATTAATATTTCAGCCTAAACACCATTTCACATTCTCCACAATATAACTTGTCACCGTTAATCTCCAGCCTTGATGTTAAACATTTCCTTGCTACCAAACTGTGAGTACAACATGGACTTTATTTTCTGTGCTGCTGGAAAAAATGATTGAAGACTGAGTTGATTGAAAAATCTTGATTTATCTTGTCTACAATTTCCAGTAGTGTGCAGTGATTTATATACCTGAGAAATTTCTTTATTAGCTCACCATAATCTAGAAAGGCTAAACATTATGGGCATTAAAATTTCAATATAAATGTTATCTCTGCAGTAAGCACAGTAGTGATATCTTATGCCTATCAATTCGTGTATTAACTGAAGTTCTGACACTTCTCAGTAGAGATTTACCTCCACAGCTTTGAGGTTTGAGCAATCAATATATAACCTACCTTAATGCATTCCACACACCAAACTACATTAAAATAACATTAGGGCTTGCTTTAAGCTGACAACAGCCAGGAAATGCTCTGTTAAAAGGCAAAAATTCAACTTTTAACCGATCCTTACGTAATTTCAGATCCTGTAAGCAACACGTGATTTTGTGCCACCGTAACCAGCTAGAGCCTGATTTCAGTGCCCAGTTTTCTAGGCTGTGTTTAACTGTGTTAAACTATCTTCAGCAGCTCTTTTTTAAAGCATAAAGGAACATTATCCAGTGTCCTCTTGAGCCACGGAGACCTCCAGCAGTTCTGTGTTTGCACAGAACTGCAAGGTTCTTGCAAGGTTCTTGGAAGGTTCTGGGACCCATCACCCTCCTCCTGTTGCAGGTTCCTGAGCAGCCCACCTCAGGAAGGACTCTGGATACTTTTCCTTACAGCCACCAAAGAAAGACTAAGATTCAGTCATTTAAGTGTCCTAATAAATAGAGATGCAACCCTTGAAATGATCACAGTGCATCAGAATGTCAGCATTTGATTAGACATACAAGGAATATGCCAGCTTTAGCAAATACATTCCAATTCTACTTGAAATATGGATTGGTTTTCTTTGTACAAAACTTTTCCAGTGTAAGTTCCACCAATTCCAGAGAATGGGGTGAAAAATCTCCATTTTCTCCCAAGAAACAACCTCTGTAGGTTATTCATTCACAGTTCATCACGGAGATCACTCAGAGCTTTGACATTTAACTCCTTCACATCAGGTGAACAAATAACCTGCTCTGTCAGGATTTTAGGATTGCTCATAACCTCTGAGTTTCAGATCTACAACCTGCTTAAACTTAAGGCAAAATTTACTGTGAGGGAAAAAACACACCAGTAGAAGGTTACTGACAGAGGTAGCACCTCTGCCAAGCACCAAGATGCTTTCCAAGCAGGACTCATTCCTCAGTCCAAAAGAATCTTTTGGACAAGACTGAGAAAGTGTTCAGCAGAATAGATATATTTATTTCACCTAAACAGAGGGAAAGGAAGACAAATGTAGAAAAGAAGACTACAGGAGAATGTAATGTCTGACACTTTTGGAGTCAATGATCTTTTCCAACCTAAATGATTCTATGTTTTTAGTTAATGAAAATGAATTCGCTCAGAAAAGCTGGGTTTGTCTGTTGTGAAAATGTCTGTGGTGTCACACGTGTTTTCAACAGGTTATAACAGTCAGCTGGTATCTGCTGGAAGGCACCCAGTGCCAACCTGAGACTACTTAAGAGCACTGGCTAGAAATAAGATTAACTCAGGAGGTAAAAAGCAAAGATGATCATATCCTCACACCTCAAAACCAATAGGGAAACAGTATTGTAGAAACAATGAAGAAATCAAATTTTTAAGGCCAGTATATTCCATAAATGCTTCCTTAATGTTATATAAATAAAGTATTCTTTTTAATTGTATTACTTTTAGGCTTCTTCTATTTAGATATCAATGAGGCCAGATGAATTCTATGCAATTTGGTGAGATTGCAGCCCATACTCTTAAAGCTACAAACCAGTCATTTCAGTGCATGTTCACACAGCAAAAATTTTCACTACTGCATGGAGTAAGAGCCTGCATGATTACCTAATAAAACCTTGAATTTCTGCAACAACAGGAAGAGATAACTTAATAATGGATAAGATTAACATACAACAGTAAGATAAACTGAAATAGTAATAGGAACTTTTTTGAAGACTACAAATTCAGATTTATGTTCTTCTTACAATAACATGTACTTTCTGCATTCATACTCCACCTGTACTAACATTTGGGGAAGATAAATGAGATGAAGGGTGCTTTTGGCCTGGGATTCTTTTGCTTGTGTAACTCAGACCTAATTGCAGGTCTGCACTGCAGTCCTGAAACTCTTTTGTACAGAGCATGCATAATCAGCAGACTTGGATGATTCTGCTAATACCACAGTTTACTGCCTTGAGCAAACACACTATTATAATTTTGCACCAATTTGAAAATATCCATTTAAATGTTAAATGAAGAGGAACTAATCAATAAAAACATGCATAGAGTCTCTGGGGAAGTACACTGGAAAAGACAACAATAATCTGCCATTAACATGCAAATAAAGACACAGCAGGAAACAATAAGACTATTGACTACACTGCAACACTTTTGGAAGAATGTTTTACTAAAATTTGGGCCAAAAATAACTTCGATTTAAATCATTGTAAACACAGACCAGCTAAATTTGAATTAGTAGGGAAAGGAAGAGTTCCAAATTCTGGAGGCATGAGACAGCTACTGGTACTGCTAACTGGCCAGGCTGGCCTTGTGTGGCATTTGGGGTAAGGTGCCACACAAATATTTTTAATTAGATTGCCTAAAGTGCTTAGCATCTGGGACAGCATGCAAACCAAGTATGGAGTGAAAGGAACTAATATAATGCCCAATCAAAGGCTTGAACTGGCAAGACTTGCCAGTCTACCTAATTATTTTTTATGCTAACATAAACACTGCTGTGCACCTATAAACCTCTACTTAAAGCTTGTGAGCTAGCTCCCTGAAAGGTACACATCAGAAAGAGATATTACAAAAGAGATTAAGTCACAAAGACAGAGAGGTATGGACCAGAATTCTTTGTATCAGAGAAGAGAAAATAAAAATATGGGCACATAGGGAAATGGACTTGGCTGGCTTCAAAAGAAATTGAAGAAATCATCGGCAGGAATATGCAGACTGGTACTGACAGAGGTGTGAAAAGGTTGAATGAAAAGCCTGAATTTTTTTTGAAGCAGGAAAGAATGAGCTTTTTGAAGAATAAAAAAAGCTGGGAAGATAAGCAAGGAAAGTTTTTACAGTGGCTGCAACAAAGAAACAGGATGCACAAGAAAAAAGCAAAACCCTCATAATAAGAAGAAAAGCAAACAGAAAAGCTCACAGTAATCAAGATGCAGGAATAAAAGGGGTTTATTTTGAGAACTAGGTTGCTAGATGATTTTATAACAGTTTATCCTCAAATGCACAATTCATGAACTCTCTGTGCCACTGGACAACATTTGGACTCTCTTACACAACTCCTCTGCAACTCAGCTACTGCCACGCTATTGCCACCAAAGAAAGCAAAAAGCTCATGCAGGAGTCACTATTAATCAATAGTCATTTGTTCTATGAAAATAGTAGCCTGGACCAGCCAGATATTCCTGGAGAGTAAACATTTTTAGTTTAAATCTGTGAGCATTTTTTCTGTATTTTGTAGGGCATCATCTTAGCTCTTGCTGGCAGTGACAGAGTGTTCCCACTGTAAATTGTGTTGTCATTGGAAAAGTGAAAAAAAAACCTGCAGTGCTCTTCTCTGTGCTATCTCAAACATTGCTGCTTGCAGATTGTCACCTGCAGGCTGTCAAGATCTGACTCTTTGCTCCTCCTGTTTGCTCCTTGTCTGCCTCGAGAGCCTTTGCTCTGCCAAGGAGGCAGCTCCAGTTCAGTCCTTAACCACTGACTGTCCTTTCCTACAGCTCTGAACTTGCTCAGAGGAAGGTAAAATTCAAGGGAATGCCTGGAAAACTGATGGAGTGTCCTAGCACTGCTGTCATGCTGGAACAGACCAACCACCCCCAAAAGAGGCTGAATGCTCATTTAGCCAAGATGCTCCACCTGAAAGGAGATGAACAACCTTTTGGAAAAAGGGCATGAATTCAGTCACCTGCCTGGCTTCCTCTCCCCACCTGCAAGGACACACAAAGATGGCAAGTTAAACCAGCAGCATTTCTTTTCCAGAGCTTCTCTGCCAGCATCTAGTGACAACTTATTTTCTTTAAGCACCAACAGTTATCCTTAGGATTATGCTCCCAAATATAGCAAATAGTAATGTGAGTAGTGTTAAAGAAAAAACGGAGGCTCCTAAATAATCCATCCAGGGTAATTCTTGCCTGCCTTTGGAAATATTTTGCTTTTCTCTCTGCAGGCAGGTAACCCTGCTAGCAGATCTGGACATTGGTTATTGACCTGCCTGCTGTAGTTCGCTAACAAAAAACCAGAGAAAATAGGTTGGCCCCTGCATGAGAATGTAAAGCAAGTGAAGACTCCTTATTTCTTTACACATTTCTTTATAAAAGCTGGCATAGACTCCCTTATCATATCTTAAAACAAAACCTCTCTAGCTAAACAGTATTTTAGCACTGTCACCTCATTTATCTGCTTGACAAACATTGCTTTAGATGCTCAGCCCATCTTATGCACCTGATCTCAGTGAAAACTTTAAATTTAGCCTGAGGATAAAATATTGAATACTGTTCCTATTTATACATTTCTGTGACCAAACTAAGAAGAAAAAAAGAAAATCACCTGATGAATCAGAGGGAAGGAGCACTGGCATTGGCCCACGCTCTGATCTCACTCTCAGCCAAGCTGCTGCCTGATTAATGAGCTGTGATATCATAGTCTGTGAGCAGGCTACATAAGTGGCAAGGAGAAGAATAGCACCAGACACCATCAGGCTGCTTCTGTCTAAATCTAGGAGGAGAAAAAAGCAAAAATAGAGGTTGTAGTACTAGTTTCTTTAACGGAAAAAGGAAATCCCTGATACATCAAGACTCCTGAATTTGGGGAGATTTGCTGTTGGGTTTTATTTTCCAATAAAGATATATAAAACTAGCCCTTTCCCTGAAGTGCAGAAGATTTTTATGAAAGTGCTTTGAAATATTAGTGGTTACTGGAAAAACAAAGGGTATTTTTTAACCTGAAGAAGTCATTAAAAGCTGACAGCTTTTAAAATTGCTTTGTGTCTTGCTTACAAACTGGCAAAAAGAATAGCCACAGTTTCTCAGAGAAAGATGCTTCACAGCTATTGAAAACAAAAACTGATGTGTCGGGGAGAAGGATATTTCAAGGTCAGAGCAGGTCAGAGCAGGTCAGAGGAGACTCATTTCTGTCATTTATGATGAATTTCTTAATAATTTTCAAATATGGCATCCAGTACATATTGCTAAATTTTCACCTGGCCCTACTAGCCCTTGGAGTTTGCAAGAGATTGGGAAGACACTGCATAGATATTTTCCAGTTAAATTATTGGACTGGGATTCTGCATTTATCCCTGGATCTTCCCACAGATTTCCTAGGGCTGCTCTCAGCCACTTGGGAAACAAAGCTCTTGGACAATGATCGCTGGAAGGAACTCACCAAATATCTGGAAAAGGAGAGTTTGGAGGCTGAATTTGGGGCAGCAGTGCCCTGGGCAGGCATCTCCCTCTGTCTCTCATTAAACTAGAAGTCAGGAATAGGCAGGTTGGCAGGGTGACATCCATATATCCTTGGTATCAGGCCCTGAGTAGGAATTAAGAGGAGGATAAGGACAGGGCTGGTACAAAATGATCCCTTTCCAAAAACACAGTCTCAAACATCTGACAGCACATGAGTTAGGGGCTTCCTCCAGGTGTCCTGCAGGCTTTTTCCACAGTCATTTTGGTGATCTCTCACTAGAAAGAGACCAAACCCTGATAAAATAGATTCATTCAAGCTGGAGAGGATCCTCTTGGGCAGCAGGGAAGAGCAATAGTGCTCTTGCCTCAGGTTTTACTTCCTAGGATTTTCATTTTAGTAAATGCAGTCACCCAGAGTACATTACAGACCCAATGGAATAAGAAAGATCCCTTCTTGAAATCCAGAGAAAAGGAAAAAAGAGTGTAAGCAATGCTGTGAGGACATCCTTTAAATCTTGCAAGCTATAACCAGTTATGCCAGTGGAGAAGACACATCCATGGAAGTATGTGGGAAAAAAAAAATAAAAAATTTATTATGAGGGCCATCATTGTAATTCATATTAGAAAAACTGCGGGCTTACACTCCATATGCAAATTTAATATAAACATAATAAAGCTACATATAAGTCTAACAGACAAGTAATATCTTTCCTTAAAACTAACCAGCTTCCATGGATTGATTTTTACCAAAGAGATTCCAGTTTATAGCACCATTTTTCTAAGTGATTCTCTGCACTGGAGTATAATTTAGATGATGGATCCCTCTCAATTACTGTCCATTAGAAGACAGGAAAACATTAAGTTCAAGTGAGTATTATGAGAATTATGGGTTACCCTTTAAGTGAAGAGATTGTAAGTGAAAATTAATTTTTAACATGTTCATTTCTGATGTTGTGTAGCATGTTTTTGAGGAAAAAAAGCTTCCCAAGAAAATAATTGTTTTTCAATTTAAAGCACCTTTCCTTAAAGAAGGAAACACAGTGCAGCATTGTAAAACCATGTAACTCAAACAGCAAATATTGCAAAGTATTTCACATGACTTCCCTTACTGATTTTAAAGGGACTCTGCACTATAAGGAGGAGGATGGCTGGAATAAGCTGCAGGTGTTCTGAGCATGCAGATGGCAAAGGGCTGGGAGAAAGCACAGTGATGTCCAGCACAAGAAACACACCGGTGTTGCACATGCACAATTTTGTATAAGTCAAAGTAGAAGCTGAAGGCTCTTACCTCAAAATATCATAGAGGTAAAGAGTAAAACTTAAAACTAACTCACCAAACTTGAAATTAAGCTCTTCCCTGGACAAATTCCACATTTTTCACATGGACATGCCATGTACTTGCAGCAATTCATTTTAGTTACCTATTTATCAAATTTGCTTACTAAGTTCAGAAAGCCAACTTGAAAAATAGAAGTCTTTTCATATAACCTTGATTCTGAGACTGATTTAGAGACATAACATGACCATCCTGATTTTAGAAGGCATTTCTCTTATCTGCTATTTCAAAATGAAGTTAAACCAACTTGAGGATTCTTTCAGACTGCTTCTTTTCTCATTGACAGTATATCCTAATACGAAACATCATGTGTTTACCCTTTGAAAATTAGTGGTATAAATTCTTCAATACTATTAGAAAATAAAATCTTTCTCCCTCTGTAGACACCCATGTGGAAACAAGACAAGATGAATATTTTGCATGACACAAGGAACAATTGCTCTGCAGCTGCTGCCATGACCCTCAGCCTACACTAGAGTCATGGCCCACCTCCTTTCCCTATAGGGATCTTGTGGTTAATGTATCCATTTAGTTTACAGCCCAAGTATAAATCTGATTTTATGCCAACTTACTGATAATTTCATAACAGGTTGTTTTGTCTCTGTGTGTCCTGCACATTCCCATACAATAAAATATCTGCATTTAAGCCCTTTCTGACACTACAAAGGACAAATCTTTGTCCTCATGGTGTGATTGACAAAACTGCAAGGGACAGGAAGACACCATAGGTCCATTTCTTTGATCAGTGTCTCTGGAGAAGTGACCGGGTTTGCCTATGGAGCAACCTTGCAAATTTAATATTCAATAGTTAACACTCAACAGCTTTCAGAACTAACATAATACAAAATGTTCCTGGTAATGGATGTCTAAATACCATTTATGTCTAAATTCCTTCACAGATGTCCATGCATACTCAGTCAGTCATCAATATTTTCTATGATTTACATTCCTATGGCACTTGCCATGTGAAGACCTTGACCAGGATTAGTTAAACCTCTCCCACAGCACATCTGTGAAGACAGCAGAGCTCACTGGGACTAGCACTGCATATAAAAACATGTTACAGAAAAGGGAAAAGTCCTCATGCAGGGTGGAATATTGGCCTTTTCAAGGTCAAAAGATGTTTTGATTTCAACTTAAATAGAAACAGGAATTGAGCTCATCTGCTTTCTTATTTTTTTTTTTCTTTTAACCTATGAAACCAAGGGACCTTTCTACTCCTCCTCTCCTTTTGGCTGTACTCCAGCTCCTACACATGCAACAGGGATTGATAACAATAAAACATGCTGGTATTGAAAATCTGCCCATTATTAATAAGGCAGATGACTCATTAGTCCTTCAATATGATGTTAACTCAGAATAAAGCCAGCTTTTTATTGCTATGGGGGTTTTGTTTGTTTACTTCAGAGCTCTGTTGCTCTTGCCAATGGTTTAGATCCGTAAGAAAGTGAGGTCATTACAAGTAATGCTGCAGTGACACCAGTTTGACCCCTGTCCATTCCAGACAGTGACAGCTTTTCCATTCTTCTGAATTGGAGTAGGATCAACACCACTGTAAATCACTGGAAACTTCCACACCCTCCTGTTGCCATTTTACAGCATCAGATTAGGACTCCTCCCTAACTGTGCAATCCTTTAAGGTTTCAATTCATACGACAAATGTAAATTTCTGTCGTGTCTTCACACAAAAGGTAGAAAATGCAAAGTCCAAAATGCTGCCACACAGCAGTCCAGGCTGGACACTGAGCAGTTACAAAGCCTTGTATTCCACCCCTCTATGAATCCCAATGTTCATTTTATGTATATTTTGAGTGAATGAAAAACTGGAGTATAAGGAGGGCACAAGAATACACTGGGATGGTGATGGAAAAGACACAGGGACCAAGTATTCATCAGTAGTTGACTATGAAATTATGACATCCTATCAAATTAGAACTGAAATATTAAGCTCTCAGATCTTGTGGTTGAAGCAGTTTATAAGGACGTTTTTGTTAGATTGACCTCTGTTTACCAAATCCTTTTAACTACCAGAGAAATTTGTATAATGTTATTCTCTTTAATTTTAGGATTGTCCAAGACTAAAGACATCACGAAATTTTGAATCCCAGAATATATTTTCTCTCTTCAACTGAAAGAAGATGCAAACATACCAAGATTCCCATTTGATAGCCTAAAGCTGAGCAGAGCAGGTACTTCTCTGGGGCATAAGAAATGTGCCTGCCTGAAGATAAAACAGGTGAGCAAAAGGCAGTCTGTCTCTGCTTTATAATAAAGCTGATACTGCTTGTTATAGAAAAGCTTTGTCATTAAGTTAAAAATGAGTGAGAGGAAACTTCCCAGGCTGTATCTGACATGAAACAGCTGAATATCTGGCAAAACCCATGCATCATACACTGCCTCTAAAACTGATATTCACTTCTCTTCCTTATATGTCAGAAACCCAAGAATTCCTTCCTTTTACCAAATTGCAGGAAACATCTCATCTCATTAATGCCACTCTTCCTCAGAATCTTTTAAATATGTATTTTTCATTAAAATTCTAATTCTTGATAAACTGAAAGCAAGATCTGGTGACAAAGAGGTTATAATTAATCTGGCAAGAGCAGTCAAAGAAATCCATGTAATTGAAAGTGAATGTATGAATGAGGAGACTAATGCTAGAGAACTTCCAAAGCCTTTTCTGTGGAATTAATACTACAGAGACCCATAAAAGATTAATCAAGATAAGCAATCGATAACTTCTCAAGTGCTAATAAGCACTGCCATGTTCCATGATATGTTGAGCAGTTTATCATGTTTAACCATATGAAGATTTATAGAAAATCCATTGTTAAAACCAAAGGATGAGGTAATGCACCACTTAGTAAATGAAGTGCAATTAAAATTTATGCTTGATATTACACATTCAAAAGATCTGTAAAAATCATTTTGATTTCCACTTTTTAAAGGAGCAAAATTAAGCTACTGGTTGTACCTTTCAGTCAATAGTCCTGGGAGAACAGTGAAGACAGCAATGGCATTCTTCAAGTTAATATCTGCTTTCAAGTGAAAGGTGATGAAATAGCCTTAAAAAATTGTTAAGCTCTCTTCTCACTTCATTTTACTCAGGCATCAAACTTTGCTTGAAAATTTTGAAAGTTAAATAGAATACCTATTAGGAACATAAAGGTCTCTGCTATCCATCAATCTGATAGATTTGCAGGTCAGATGAGTGAATTACTTAATGGCTAATTAATAGTCCATAAACTACAGGTCTTGACCTTGGGGTCACTGTGACAGAACTCTGCACTACAGCATATTATTAATTAAAACCATCAAATTATGTATTTAGTAATCAATTATTTAACATTATTAAGATCTCTCAAATGTATTGACATGATTTGTTATTTATTTACATGTCATTGGGCAGTAATATATTCTGACAAGCACACCACAAGCATTCCTAGTGAGCTTTGAACAGAGTTACAGAACAGGATGTGTGCTTTTCCTTTATAGGTGTCTATTGTGTGTCTCCTTTTGGGTTTGTTTGGAGCAATACTTTGTAAGTGAGAATCTCCTCCAAAGCTTAGCAAAAAATTTAATTTAAAAATCTTTATTAAGTCATAGACATGTCATAGGAAAAAAAGTTAAGATCCTGCCTGCTTCCCTCATAAATTGCTGATTCTTAAAAGCCTTGTATTAAAAACTGTGGCACTATGTACATCACTTTGCCTTTGCAGTGTCCTGGATCATATATTTAAGCTTATACCCAGATGATCAACTATGTACATGCAGATATATATATACACATACCAAACCATTGCTATGTTCCAGTTATTCCTAAAGCACAGATGATTCCTGTTTTCCTGTGGCATGTAGATAATGATACAGGAGAGAACATAAACAAACTGACCACTATCCCAAGAAGTGCAAAATGACAATCAAGTTCCAGCAAGCAAGAATCAGATTTTCAAAACACAGATGACTGTCACCTTGTAGGACAGAGAACAGCCACTTCACTTGTATAAGCTGGAAGCAGAGAAAATGAGCTGAGGTGCTCCATGGACACATAAAACACCTAGGGTGAGGAGGAATTGTATCCAAGGCCCTGGAAACTCATGAGACTGCTTAGTGATTAGTGCTCATCCTGTCTCATAAGATAAACTCTTTCATTTCATTGTTGCTGCTCACCAGAAGCACATTCATTCATATGCCCTGATGTTCTTGATTTGGATTGAAGGTACCTGTTCCTCTTCCCCAACATGGAAACTGAATTTCTTAACTTCTGGTGTGCTAAATCATACCTAAATTAGATGCCTTAAATAAACAGCACGGGTTACCTCCCTCCATAGACAATAAATTATCCAGAAAAACATATCACTATAAATTATATCAGTATGATAGATACATACAATTGAGGGTGTATAGTTCCTAATTAATTAACTGGCATATTCATCTGCAATTAGCAAATAAGCTCTCAAATCTTGGCATGGGTACTATAAATTGTATAAGGCATGGATGTGTAATTAAAATGAGGCATGATTCTTTTTCATGATGGTTTCTTCAGGAAAACTCTAACCTGTATTCACAAATTTCTCTGACTCACCCAAAATTACATTTTCTCAAAACAAGTATAGTGTTTAGAAGACAATGGAAGGATTATTAAGGTTGTATTACAGACGTACTTTGCTGGGGCACCACTTTTGTTACAAACATTGACTGGTTGGTTTTAACCAGCTTTGCTTCAGAGTGGTACAAATCATTTTGTACCACCTACAACTGAAGATATAACACTCACTTCAGGACAAAAAGTGTTCCAGAAACATTTACAGCCAAGGGAAGTTTGCTTGTGAAGTGGGACCATCTTCTATTATGTAAGTAGTATGAGTGAAATATTTTACAGTGCATCACTCGTGTGACGTAGAAGTTCATGAACATATCAGTAGACACTGAGGGAGTTGGTCTTGGGTCTCCTAACAGCTGACTGGCAAGAAAAAATGAAAAATTCCTGCTAAAAACTGTTCAACTCTTCTATTGATGGGCACAGAGCTGGTTAAACTGCCTCTAAAGCAGATTTCTCAAGTCAAGCCTGTTGTTTTTTGAAATATTCATTCTTAGCAGAACTGTCCTATACAGCCACCACAGTTTTTAAGCAAGGAACCATGTAAAGTTTTAGTGCCCAAACACAATGCCAACACTTCCACTCTGAGCTTCAACTATTGCTGTTTATCTGCAAGTCACACATGGCTGTGGGAGCCCATGACACACCACCTTGCCAAAATCACACTCTAGTACCACACAACCAGTGGCACTAAAGATACCCAGTGCCAGACATGTCATGCTGGATGCAAGACCTGCAGAGCAAACACTGCATCCAGAGCACGAAGCTTTGCCTATGGAAACCACATTCCTTCCTGGCATCTCCAGGACATAGGGCTCACTGTGTTTATAGTGAATGTCTTAATGTATTATTATATTAAACACCTCAGGCACTTTTACTTACCTTTCAGAATCAGAGATTAATCAATTCCATGACTGTGGACATCTAAACAAAATGTATTGATCCCATCCATTTTTAAAAGCAAGACACTGCTGTATTTCAATATGCCATATTTTAAGGCAGCCTTATTGATCACAGTTTGAGTACTCTTGATATTCCATTGGAATTTAAGATACAGAGTAAGCATAAGATTTTCATTATGATGAGATGTCCATGGAAACCACACTCTTCTGTACTGACATCCTTTTGTCTGCATTGGGAGCCACCATTTCTCTTACTATAAGCAGAGGTTTAACCTGAGAACCACTATCCATTTTAGTGTTCCTGCTGTTTCCCTGGGGCCACACATTCAAAGTACTCCTCCATACAAGGAAAAGATCCTTAAAACAGGGAGTAGAATTATATGAGTTTCACATCACACATAATCTTATATTACAAGCCTGCAGACACCAGCTACTTTTCTGGGAGCCATTTTACTAAATTCAGGTAAAACCTTTCACCTTTATTGCAATTAAGTTCCTCAGAGCAAGACCAGAAATTTTGTTTTCCTCTTTGGTACTTAATGTTGATCTAGCTGGTTAACAGAGGATAAATTCCATGAAGCACCAACAGCTTATGAGTTCCAGATATGACAGTGAAGGTCTCATAACACAGAAAGGTTAAGCAAGAAGGGGCACTGATCACATCCACACAATCAAATCAGCATTCTGGAGGCATTAAGCAATGAATCAACAATCATTGGTTCGATTTTCAGGATTTACAGCTCTAAATGCTCAGCCTTGGAATGTTTATAAGGCAGCAAACAGTTCACAAACACCAGACACACTCCTACATGGCTCCATTTGTTTGGGTGTGTATTTCTGGATGCATCCACTGAAGTTGAGCCATGGAGCCCTATTGGAGTCCACAGAAGTCCAAATGCTACATATACACAGGAAAAGCGTGCTGGAAACATGCTATTCATGCAGGATTTCACTGAAACAGGAATACACTGGAAAAGAAGAAAGAAATTAATCATTTCTGGATGCCACTCAGAACTGCCAGCTTCACAAGAGGATTTCAAAGAAGAAGGCACATACCTTAAAAACACACAAAAACTGTGTGTGCATCCCATGTGTTACTCTTCAGCATTAGCACTGGAGCCTCTTCCATAAGCAATAAATATGTTGTGTAAATAGAAACACAAATAAATTCTAGTGCTCCAGGCAAAAAAGAAATTATATTATAATATCATAAATTATGAAGAGTATAATTGCTACAGCCAATAACTTTTCAAAACAGAACTGTGCTGATAAATATGTGTGATAAGACTGCGTAAGGCTAACTTAGTTTCAGAGTGGAGTAAATCAGTTGATTTAAGTCAATGTAATTATAGGAGACAGGCAATACAGTCAAACCCTCAAAAAGTCATCAGCTTTCTCCCAACACTTTTTTTAATCCTGAGAAAGAAAAATGTAGATGAAACCTCTGCAGGAGGGAAAAAAAAAAAAAAGAAATCTGTGAGTTAGAATCAAAGAATCATAGAATATACTGAGATGGAAGACACCCCTCAGAATCATTAAGCCCAACTCCTGGCTGTGTGCAGGACACCCCAATAATCCCAAAAGATACCAAACACCAACCCTTCTTTAAGCATCTTTACTCTCTCGCTACTTTGAAGAAATCAATACATTATTTTCACAAGAAATGGCAGTCAGTGATTTCATATTTATAAAACACAAAGAATAGAAATTATGGGCTTTACACTAGATCTCTTCCTGAAATGTGGTGGTTTAAAAGACTAATTGAACATATCTACCACAAACACACACACTTTGCAAAACAAAACAAAAATGCAGCCCTGTCTGCCTGGCTATGAGTGTTTCTCAAAATGCATGCTGGTTCAAAACAGAATTGAAGGAAAATCAGGGGGTTTTTTTCCAAGATCCCAGAGTGTTGATAAAATGAGATTAGAATTCAACTTATTTCTGTTTTAATGGAATATTCTAATTGATTTAATCAATTTTTTAAAACAAAACAAAAATTGCAGACTATCACCCATTTTCCTCAAGAAGCAATTTCGCTTGTTCTAAACACTAATCTTTCTGTTCCCGTATCTGCGTTCCACCAGTAGCAACTGCTTGGTGCAATAAATGTCTTTTATAAATCTTTAGGAGAGGCAGAACTGATAAAAAACAGTGACATTCCTGAGGTTGCATTCTGAAGCTCTTAATTTGGTTTTTCTCTCAGACAATTTCCTCCACTCTAATTACCTCTCTCGGTCTCTTAGGTGATGACCTCCCCTGCCATACTGTGAAAATTTGTATCCCCACCTTCTACAGATCCTGTAGTTTCTAAATTCTAATCCTAAAATGTCTATATTTTTGTTATATCATTAATCCTCAAGATCACGTTATAGTGCACCTGGTAGGTAAACTCTCTCTCATGAAGTACATTTAGCTCACAGAAAATATGACCCAAAGTGAATAGTATCTTGTTAGATGATACCAGCCTTTTTATTGATGAAATCCCCATCGTTTTCCCTTGCAGAGCCCTCATACCAGACCCTGAAGTTTCTCCATTTTCTACATCTCCATTTGTGTCCTCTGTTGTCATCCTCACTGCTAAGACTCAATTTCCTATTTTCCATAGCACATTTTCCCTTTCTCAGTTGCACTTGAAGCTCAGCTCTCTGCAGCCCCTCTCTCTCAGTGTATCTCCTCCAATCTCCCACATCCGTGTTTCTTCTTTCTTTCAAAGCTTTCTTTCAAAGCCACATCTCTACTTTCATCTCCTCCTACACTCCTTAGCTCTGGCAAATCCATCCCCTTCCCCACCTTTCATGTATATTCCTTACTTTGCGCCACCCAATTTGTTTGGAACAAACTCAATTATTTATCAAATTCTCTCCCTCTCCTCCTTCATCTGTGGAATAAAAACTTCACCTTTAGTAGACATGTAAGCCACTTGGGTTGGCATGAGTGCATAAATTCATGGACATCACAATTTACAACTTGCAACTGATGTTTGAGAAAGTGTCTATGGCTGCTGTGGCCTTAAAGAAGGTAAATCACAAAGTCCTGTTTCAAGAAATCTTGATCTTCGTAATAAAACCGTATCTAAGAACTAATCAATCCTACCTCTAAGCACATGAATGTAGTCCCTAATAATCCCTGCAACATTTAAAACCAGATGTATATAAAATTTTCTTCCATAGATAATCATTATCAGAGCCAAGCATTGTACGCATTTTGCAAAAATGGACACCTAATTGTCCCCAGAAATTTACTCTTGAGGACCTAAAAAAATGCTTCTGGTACACCAAACTCATTGAACACATGATACTTGCTAGATTTCTTTAGCTTTCTGCAAGCATCATGCTGTGGTAAGACCAAAGGTTGTCCTAAGGGTTTGACATTGGTTCAGATCTCAGGGCTTTGATTGCCATCCAGATTAAAAGCATTTTGTAAGTATGCCAAATTAATAAAAATGCCTCCTTGATACAATTCACCTGGCCTTGCATTACCTGTCTATACCCATCTACACCAGAAGAACAATGTAATTTCAATTCTGAGATTCCAGAGAGAGTTCAAAAGATCTTTCACCCCACTTAAGAATACTTATTTATCTCTAGTACACGAACTCAATAAAATTAGGGTAAGGAACAGCTCCTCTGCTGTAACCTAAACCTGTCTATGCAAGCAATGTTTTGTTTTCTACTAACCCTAATTGTAATCACATTGTAGGTTCAATCTCTCTGCAAAATATGGGTCCAAATTGGCTTTTCCTGCTGTTATACTTTAACATCTCATGATTACTCAGCCCAGAATAAACTGTGGATTTTGCACAAGAGAACTTCTCTTTTTCAATTAAATTAAGAATGTATTCTAGAAAGTAAGTACTTGAATTACAATCTTTGTCTCTTAAAACACATTTCAGTATTTATTCTAAGAAAGGAAAAAGAGCATATGAAAATGTAAATACATCAAAACACATTAGAATGCTCTAACTACAAAAGGAAACAAAGGAGACTGCAAGTTAAGGAATAATAGGGTAACACCACTCAATCCTAAAACATATCTGCAGAGGAAATAAGTCTAAAGCAAATTTGGTTTATTGGTTTATTTTAAAGGAGGGAAAGAGGAGGGGAATGACAAAGATCTCAAAGGCACAGAAAATTCCACACCATAAAATCAGTCAAAATAAAAGTAGCTGAATCTGGATGTGCCATGAAAAATCTAAAATATCTTTAGTTCATGAGTGGATTAAATATCTAGATCACTAGTGTAGACCAAGATTAGCAAAGCTGCAAACCCTGTAATCCTACAATGGCCTTATCCCTGAAACTCCACAGAAAGAATCAAAGCAACAGTAAAGCATTGCCAGAACTGACACCAAATCTCTTCTAAAAGCAAAAGTTCTGATATTATAGGGTACATCATCTGTATCTCAAACACATTCTTGAAATATCATAGGTAGGCATCATCACACCATCCAGCCAAATTCTGTCTCCTTTTCCAGGTGTAGCTTGCAAATCGAATTACCTGAGTTGTGGCCCCATCATTTCCACAGAAAATCTTATCTAGAATCAAGCAACTTCCTTCTATTCAGCAAAAATCCTCAATAAAATATATAGCCAAAGATAATGCTAGCAACCTTGCCTGCTGGTATTCTGGTATAAATCTTAGTCCATATAATGGAGAAACAGTGGCATGTTGTCAGGATACTGCTCACAATTGTAGATACAAATCTACTTCAACTTCCAGCTTATTCCAAACACTCATTACCATAAGAAATTGCAAATGTTGTGTAGTTCCATGTGCACAGTAGATAATCTAATAATATTATTAATGTGTTGATATTAATAACATTGGCGTATGGTCAGAAACACCTGGTTGCAAAAATCACATGCTTTCCTCCTGATGGCAAAAGATAAAAGTCTACTTTTGAACAGTGAGTATGACAACTTGAATGGAATGCTGATCTCCTTTCATAGAGTGCCAAACGTATCTATTATCAGTTCCAGAGTTTCACTAAATATCAGCCAGTCCCACTTCTAAAAGCACCTCTGCCTCTTCTTGGAGAATTTGCTCTGGTTATGTTGCAGTCAACAGAAATCTATTAATTCTATTTTCATATGCATAGCTTTTTCTAAGTCTTAGCAAATCAATATAATATTCAACTAATTTTTTTCATTCAGTAGGCTTTGGAGTCATCCTATATTTTATTTACTTTTAGGCAAATTCACTGATACCAAGGATCTAAAATAGGCTTATATCCTAAATAATTGCTGTTGCAAATGATGTATAATGACATGTCAGGAAGCTGACACTTATAACTTAGATTGGAGATGTCACTGTTTACTCATCAATTTAAAATGTGGGAGAGCACTGCTTACTGAAGAAAGAGTTGTAGAAGACAAGGGGGCAATATAGACTCCAGACAGTGATAAAAATGTTTGTGTTGTGTGGAATCATCTGTTGGCTGCTCCTCAATTGTCCTCTACAGCATGGTTTAGTAGTCAGCAGCAATAGATATTTCTTTCATAACTCACAAACTATGTTTCATATAGTTTTAATTCCTTCATTTCTAACGAGGTCATAAAAAATCCCTTAAACAGTATCAAAGCTAACGATGCAGGAGCACAATATATCAGCATCATGTGCTCATGTTTCACCAGCCCTACAAACCAGAGATCAGCACAGCTGAGCTTAACTTTTCTAACTTTTCCTCTATTGACTGTCAGGGCTTGACTCAGCTCTAATTCCATTTGAGATACTGCAGAGACACTGCAGCATCCCCTGACCCCCATCAGGTGTGACACAGGAAGAAAGCTCTTGGGACAAGGTGTGAGCTGGCATAACCTATTGTATTTCACTCTTTTACAGACTGAGCACACTCCACTCTTATTTCCTCACAGTTTCTAATGGGAGGTGGCTCCAGAACTTTACTCTTTCTGATACAAGTGTTCTTCATGTTGCCAGCCTAACTCAGGGATGGTAAAGCTCGTTTGCTTTAATGCCAACATCCTCCAGCTTCACCAGCACCAGTGTTTTTCCTCCCTTGCTGGGTGTACAGAGACATATCCACTTACACCACAGTGTTTGCTAGGCTAAATAACCCTAGGCTTCAACAGTGCTTTTTAGGATGACATTAACAGTCTTTATCACTACTGGAAACACTGAGTCTGAGACTTTCTATTTGCTTTTTCTGCAGTCACTTGGGTGAATCACAGCCATCCTGTTGTTAGCTACCAGACTCCAGACTTTCTACCCTCTTTGTCATTTTGTGTGGGTGAGCTTCCAGATTACAGTAATTTCTTTTTATTAACTGCTTTCATATCATGATGTTTTATTTCATTTTTTTCTCTTCTTTCTTATATACCCAACTATATCACAATCCAGTATATCTTTTCTTTTATAAGACATGAGCTTTCACCTTCGCTCTTAATCACTGAAAGCTCTCCATTCTTTGGCATAACTGAGGAAGTTCATTATTAGTTCAGAATTTACATTCTGGGCCAAAAAGGAAACAGAATTTCTTTCTGCTGGGAGAAAGACAGAAGCAGGGAAAAGCATATGAAAAAGATTATTATCTTGAGACAGGCTACCTAATTCTTGTATTTGGGGACTTAAATCTGATATCTAGAGAAAGATACTGTGAACTGCATGTTGATTGGGCAGGAAAGAATGCCTAAAGTAATGATGAGACTTGAAATTGGGGTTACCATGGCCTTGCATGGACTGCTGCTGACATGATTTACACAAGGCAGCTTCAGACTCCTCTCAGTGATATCCAAGAAAACAAGGAATACAAGCAAGGACTTACATGTATATACATAAGAAAAAGCTTTTAAATTGTGGGGTGACTGAACACTGCAATAGGTTGCCCAGAGAGGGTGTGGAGTCTCCATCCTTGGATGTATTCAAAACCCAACTTGATGTGGCCCTGAGTAAATTGCTGTGGCTGACCCTGCTTTAAGCAGGAGGGGTTGGACTAGACAAATTCCAGAGGTGCCTTCCAACCTCATTCGCTGATCTTCTATAACTGGGAAAGTAAATTGAAATCTACAGGGACTAAATTTTTGACCAAATTTTGCTAAACAATAGAAATATCGTGGCCAGAATTCCTTGAGGTAGTGAAATCCCTGCTTCTCAAAAGCCTTTGTCTTTCACTTCCCCATCCTGAAAACCTGGCTTTGGAAGGATCAATCCCATCTTGTTTCTTAAGTGCCCTTTTATTCACGTCTCACCCACTGAAATGCAGTTCTGAGAGACTATGACACGTAACTGCAGCTGTGACACATCCACCTGTCTCCTGAGCTGGGATTAGCTCTCACTGTCAGCTTGGAGTGACCCTTTCTCAGTGAATCCCCTCTGGATTCCAGAGCTGCTTGCTCCTGTCCTGCATAACCCATCCAGAATTGCCACTCTAAGCAGTGTTTGATCAAAGTCACCTTTCCTTCACAAGAAGCATTTCGTTCCCTTCCTTCCTTTCCTCAGGGCCCCGTCCAAAACCCACTGGAGAAGAGTCCAGATAATTCAAATGGACACTTCAGTCTCTCACTCGTTGCAATCAAGCAAAGAGACAAGTCAGACCTAGAGGAAAAAAACAATCTGGTATGCACCTCCTCTAGGTTCACCTCTAGTCCAAGATGGGTCTGTAGGCTCCATCTGTGATAAATGAGACAGAGCAGGACTTCACAAGAGGATTCAATTCATCTCTAAGGTAGGAGGCACAAGTCAACACCTGAAGAAGCATCCCCTTCCCCTTCACTCTGTTACACCCAAACAAGAATTTCAGGCAGCAGGTCAGGTGTGCTGAGCCCCATGGCACTCCCTCCACACTACCTTTGTCCATTTCCAGTCATACAACCACCATTCCCCTCTCCTCGAATGCAAGTCCATTTGAATTTGCTTCCACTATGTCTCCTGACTTAGTAAATCAAATCCATTGTAAGGCACAAAAGCAAAGGCTTTCTTCAAATCCAAATAAATTATGTTCAATGTTTCAGGATTGCCTCTCAATCTGCTAGTGTATATAATGCATTTAAATGAAATGAATGCATATGAATGGTGATTGCTCCTTATTGAAACGCACATCTCTAAACACCCTGTAATCTTGTTTCTTACCAGTGTCTCCCAGAAATTATTCCAGCATAAAAGGCTTTCTTCTTCATTCTCACACCAGCTTTAAAGCCATAAAACATGAACTGTTACTCAAGCTTTTATATTGTCATTGTATTTATTATTTATTCCCTTTCCTCACACACACATTTATAAGTGTTTTGCAAATATATAAAGCAAATTCTCGAGACTGGAATTTGGACAAAGACTAGGAAAACAAGCAATATATGAAAGACAGAAAAGAAAGTCTCTAATATTCTTGTCAAAAATTGGTAAATATTTAGAGACCTCATCTGATGCTTATTGCCAGGAGCAGGAGACTTTTCTTTCTGCAGTAATTTTTTTGCAGCCTGAATTCCTTTCCCATCAGTCAGTCCCCCAGAACCATCTGATCTCTTAAATGAGCAAAGTAAATGAGTTCTCTTCTCTCTGCCTGTGTCTTATGTGTTCAGGTTCCGTGTCCTGAATGACTCAAAGAGGCATTAAAATCTGGACACATTGTCTCAAAAAAATATATAAAGGCTTCCCTAGAAGATTTCTAGCACACCTGGGGATATATTTTTACTGAGTCTCAACTGCTGTCAAATTACATTTCTTCCAATTTGCCTGCTAAGAAGTAAATTTCACAATCAAACTGACTTTAAAAACCTAAACTTCATTTCCCAGATGACCAAGGTACTTCAGATTCAAATCACATTGAAAACCTCCTACCTGCCTAAATCCCTTTTGAAAACTGATTGCTTCACAGCCCTTTCCCAAAGAAACCTACGCTCTCCCTGTTAATTTACAGATCTAACTATTTATTTTCTTTCAAGTAACAAGGTGACATTTTTTTCAGAAAGCAGAGATTTCATGACCAGGAAAATAAAATAATTTTCTACAATGACAACATTTAAAATACACTAGTTGCAGTATGATTTGTGCGTGAACGGGTGATGAAAGAAATACATTTCTTCCTGCCAAAACTAACAGCTGTATTATTAAAAATATTGATAGGATGCTGCAAAAAATCCAGTCAGATTACTATTGTGAAAAAGTACCTCATCTGCTACTTCTTTTTAATACAGTAGCAAATATACTGCCTGGTTTGGCTTCATGCCAAGATTAATTTTAAATTGGACCTCATGAAATATTTATGAGGTCCAATTTAATGGGATTGCTTTCTCTGGCATTAAGCCTGTGTGGATAGCATCTTAAACACTGATGTTTTTAACAGAACCTCAAGACACACACAAAAAAATCCTTGGGTATTAATAGGCTTATTAATAAATTGTTTAACGCTGTGACAGTCTATGTTAGAAGTATTTTGACAGGCCCTTTGTAGTGAATCTTTACCTGCTTTTCCCTGAGCCTGCACTTTGCACTCTGTCAAACAAATGCTGCTTAGCATTTAGCTAAATGGTAAATCATCATTAGTTAGAAACAAGCTGAAGTAAGGCTGGCTAAAGAGCTAATCACCCTTAGGTAGGCTTCCTGGGGAACTGACAATGCTCAGAAAGCTACAGACACCACTCAGCTCCTCTGTGGCTTTCTTGACTCACTGAGACACCATTTACCTTTGGTTTCTAATTACATTTAATAGTTCAATAAAAACACTATATTGAGACACACATACTTACAAAAACCCTCAGTGTTTCGTACAAAGAAAACATACTGAATAATTGATAAATCATTTTCCTTCCCTTTTTCAATTAAGAGCATGGGCCTAATCTCTAGAGCAAATTATTTCAACTGCATTTGAACCCATTTCTAAATAGCTGCTTCACTGCTTCTTCTCAGTGTTCAGAGTGGACCTTCAGCAATCAAAGACCAGGAATGGAGTGATAAAGCCAGTGCAGATCACAGCCAAATTTGATCCCAGCCTGCTACTCTGAGACAGCACCATTGATGTGTGACCCCTGTTGAATGTGAAAACAGTACTGCTGAACCCAAAGGACCCCCCAAATCTATGGATCAGCTCTACCAGCTGCAATTGTTCCCTTGAGTACAGAACCAAGTGGGTTATAGAGTACAGAGCCTTTCTCTTTTCTACAGAGGGCTTTGGGAGGCCTGACCAAACAGGGCTTGTTTGGAGTGCAGGGCAGCTGTGTTCTGCATCACAAAACAGAAAATATACTCCTGTGTTTCCCAGCATGAGCCCTTTAGAAGGGCCACAGATAGCTCACATGTCTTGGGAAAAAAACAACTAACATGAGATAGTCAGAAAAAAAAAGATTGTCTGTCTGATCTTCTTGGTTCAACAAACCTTTGCAAAAAAGTAAAGGCTGCCCTCCACAAAGGCAAAAATCATCAGGTAAGCAGGAGTGAGTAGCACACAATTCAAAAATTGGGGCAAGAAATTACAACAAATCATGTGTTTGTGTAACTAGAATCAATAGCTAAAAGATGCACCTTTCCATATGGGTGCCCTCTGATTCTAGAACAGCAATTGACAGTCACAGAGTGGGACATGATATTGTAAAACGTGCCTCAGTTCCTTTGTACTGGGGATAGAAATATTCCCATTTAAACCCCATATCCATGTCACCAGTGCTGCACTCAAGGAGGCAGAACTTTGGCTTCACCATTTGCCTTCCCAGGACCCAGTGTGCTCAAGAGTGAGAGCCCTTTAACAAAAATAGAGCCATGCTACCAGGAGTTTGGAATTAAATATAAAAAGATAATGATCTAAATAATGAAACTACAAGGGAGTTTTAGGAAGGCAGATTGTAATTAGCCAACTGGAATTTAGCCAGGACACCACAGCTAACACCTCTGTGACCTTCAATCAGCACTCTTTTAATATGCATGAAGTTGAGTTTCTTTATCATTAATAAACTGAATGAAAATCCAATTGAAGCAAATACTCTGTTGGTTGATTTTCATCATTACAGAGCTGCTGGGTTGATGAAATTCTTGGGGGGAATATTGGTGCACAGTCAGTTTTAAATGCATAGCCAGCTAACATTCTGTTCCCTCTCCCATACTTCTGATGCTTGACAGCTGTTGGATGTGCACAGAAAATATTTTCACACTCATATCTGGGGTGTATAAGCAACATACTTTGAATGTCTTCCTGGCAGAAATCCAACCACCCAAATTCCCACTGAAGTCAGCGGGATGGAAGAAGAATCTGTGGAAGGATACCTTGAATTCTCTTTCTCACTCCTGTGAGGCCACCTTAGGACTTGGTGTATTTCCTGAATCACATGCTGCACCCTCCCACTTTATTAAGGCATAAAAGTGCCAGGCCAGAGCAGCACAAAACCTGCTCATTTTGTTGTTCCCACCCAGATCAACACCCCCAGCACCAAAGAAAAGCTAATCACAGAAAAGCCACGATTCACAGGCAGCTATTTCAAATGAAGGAATCCCACCCCACACAAAGCAGCTCTATGGAATAAAAACTTTGAGCCAGCTACCCCTGTTCAGGAGTGTTGATAGCAAGATTAATTATACTTCTGTTGAGAGGCAGAAGCTGCCACAATGATGTGTCACCAGCACTTACCGAGCAGGGATGTATTCATCACAAGTGACAAGACTGCAGAGAAGTGAAATTCTTGTTTAATATGTGTCTGTATGCTAATGCAGTTTGAAAACAAAGTTCTCAAAAGCTGGATGAGAAGAAAAAAGAGAAGAAAAAAGAAAAGGAAGAAGAAAAAAATGCTTTAGCCAAAGTAAATGACAGGAAGAAGTAAAGCAATTTAATTTTTTTACTCATTTTACAGACCTTTTGAGATTTAATCTGCACAGCCATTAGGGATTTAAAGAGGACTGATGTTTAACTTGTTTGCCCATTTGACTTAAGACAAATCCATCTGACAACAAGAAAGCACTTTCTTTGTCTTCACCACCACTTAATTTAAAGGGGACATGTTTACTAACAGCTTAATCTGTTTAATACAAATAGTCTTTTACATTCTTTAATCTTGTCCAAAAAAAATAAGAAAAAAAACCAAAATAAACCTTCAGAAACCATTTGGTCCCTTCCAAAGCCCAAACCTGGACATTGTGGAATGTGATATCAATAAAATATCTTAGCTGTACAAACACACTGAACAATTTAAATCTTTATAAAAGCAGGAGAATATGTAATTTTTTAAGTGTCTGATGAACACTACATGCTTTTTTTGTGAAAAAAGTTGATCTACAGGAATTCTATGGCAAATGCACATATTTATTTCACAGAGCTGCATGCACAAAACTTTAGTTAGCATTCATGAGGATTAATGTCAAAGAGCATAACCACCACAACATCTCTCAATGTCACACTGTTTCTAAAATCTACTCAGGAGAGTTCAGTGGTCTTTTTTTCAATGCACATATAGGCTTAAACTGCATATGGAATGCCTCTTTTTTCTAGCATATTCACTTCCATCACCACTGCTGTCACTTGGTTGTTTAATGCTAATAAAGATGGAAAATGTCTTATTCTGTAAAAGTGTTAACCACCTGCTGGTCAGGTTTATTCTTTTCTGATTGCATTTTCTTGTCTTTGCTGTTGATGGTAATCACAATCCAGTGGGGAAAAAAAAAAAAAAAAGAGTAATGAGAATCTACAGATTCCAATAGTCTCAATTCTGGAACTGTCTGGTGTACCACCTCAAATAAACAATTCAGCCCCAAGCCAGCATAACATCTGGGCATATATTTAAGAAAAATCATTCATCATAAAGATGCACTTTTTTGTCTCATTGCATTGAAGTCTTGCCTTTCCTTTGCATTTCAATTTCTCCATCTGCAAAATGCACTTAGAGCAATTCCAGCAAAAGGTATTGCAAATACAAAGTAATGTTCTTGTCACTTTGCCTGAGAACTTTGTTCAGGTAGTGTCAAACTATCCTGTAAGGTGCCAAAGATTAAACTTTGTGGTTTACATCTAAAATTATTAGTCCACAGGGTTCCAAGCCTTGCAGAACACTGTAGATGTACCATGTTACCATCAGCTCCCCTTGTATTTCAAAAATTCTACCAGCATCCATCTTTCCACTTCTTTAATATGAAGGAGAAAATATATACTTGTAAAATCCATTCAGAGCTTAACATTTTTAAAAGAAGGCAGTATATATATGTGTACTGTTTTATTTAATGTGCCAGTGTTGCTTCAGCAGTTATTAGACAGTTATTAAAATAAAGCCTTTTATCTTCAGATTCAAAAAGGAATGCAATATAAAGACACCTCTGTCAAAATACTCACAGTGACTACACTCAGGAGTAAAAGCAGCCATACAAAAGCCAAGTGATTATTAGTCCTGGTTAAACAAGGAGCTCGTGGAAGAAATGGGAACAAGCCAGTACCAAGAATTTACATAGGCCTTTTCACACAGGAATTTAAAACATTTTTAAAAGAAAACAACAACACAAAAAGCAGCACTTGATCCTTGAAGCTCAGTCTTCTGCTGCATCTAGTACACATCGATCTTGTCCAGAAAATGTTGGTTTTAACATTTGCTTTGTTACACATATTTTCACTCTGTATCAGGTATGCTGGGTAAACTGCAATTTTATACCAATATGCATGCTTTTGAAATCAGACAAATATTTGAATTTCACTGTGGAAGCTTCCATAAAACCCAATTACACCCTGTCCTGTAAAAACAATTTTTGACAGCAATAATAAAAACCATATGATAATAATTGTATTTTCATGTTAATGGCAAAATAAAGAGTTGCTAGAAGGCAGTCTTTATCAGCCTAACAACTATGCTATATTTTAAAAAGACCATGGCCACAGAATAGGTTAGATTTTCAGAGGTTTATCTGAAAATTTCCCCTTAAATTATTATTTAAGATTTTACATGGTTTTGGAGGAAGGCTGTCTTTTTATTTCATGTGTTTATAGCACTGTATCCTATCTGTCAAAATCCCAGAAATAATGAAAAAAATCCTGGTAATATTTTCATTAATACTATGCTCATTGACTGATGGACACCTCCAGCTTGGTCTCAGAAATCTTACCATTTTGTTCAGAGACACAACATCTTTTAAAAACAAACCAAAACCTGCTGCCTCAAGGCATTTGTGAGAGCAGGACTGAGGGATTCCCTTGGCTGTAGGTGTAAAATGTGCATCCCAGCTTTACTGAGCTCTTTGGAAAGCCTCACTGGGCTATTTTTGAAAGCATGGAGATACTTACTGAGAGGTTGTGTTTCTCTTTAGCTGCAAAAGTATACACAGGGGATAATTAAATTGCAATTAACTTCTAACCACCTTGTCTCTCAACAAAGTGATTCTCTCCTGTGGGAGAGGAGAAAGTAAAGGGGATTTGGAGGTGTGGTGTACTTCCCTGCCTGCTTTCCCAGAGCTGATGAATGCCTGCTCCAGCTGGAAAAATATAAACAGCTCCAGTGAGTCACAGAAGTTTGGACATCTTGCTTGGTTACCTGATGCCAGATATCTGATAATGCAGATACTCACTAATCCCCCACGTACGTGGCATTTTGGGAGTAAGACAGAGTATGAATAATCTGTTGGTGAAGACAGGGACTTTAATTAACTTTACTTTGTGGGGATTTACAGTTTTAGACTATCCAAGTGGTGGCATTTAAATTTTCTGCCTTATCTTTCTTCACACTTTCATGCAAAAGCCTTGGGTGTCCTCCTTTTTCAGAGCAAGGCCAAAAAGTTCCTTGGATGCTAACTCAGTTAAGAAAAATAGACAAAATAAAGAAAAAAAATGGTTAAACATGAATAATTCTACAGTATGTAACTATCCCAAAGACATGGGAGCAAGCAGGCATTTTCCAAACATGTCCTCTCCCAAAGCCAGTGAAGTGCCAGATGTCACACTGAGAAATGGGACATGTTTTATTGGGTTTTAATTAAGAATGATCACTTCAGCTGTGCAGGCAAAAGAATATGCCAGAAGCAAGTGCAGGTGAAAGAAAACAGCTTTTTGCTACGAATTTTTAGTGTAAGACTCTTCTGTGCCCACATTCTCACTGTAATGTCTCACCATTACCCAGAATCTGTTGAAATTGGGCAAATTTCTGCACGTCAGGGGATGTCACAATAAGGAAAACCCCCCTTACAGCCAGGGTCTCCAAATCTGTGATGCATTTTGCTGTGTGCTGCTTCAGTTTCATCTGATACAACCTGCAAGACAACCAGTAAACTTGTTTTGGGAAGGAAAAATTCTGCTTCTTTGAGAACACCCTGTCTTCTTCAGCTCTTATAGCACCTGGAAGTTTTATGGATGCATTTTTCGTTGCCTTTAGACTTTATATTATTTCTTTATTTAGCATTGAGAGTTAATATGGACAATTTATGGATCAAAGACTCTCAATTTCTCTCTAATGTGTCTGTGTAAGAAAAATTAAGACTGCCCAACCCTGTGACATGTAAAAAGGATTAGGCATTTGGTGGTATTGTCTGGGTTGGAATTTGAAAATTTACCCTTTCAGTGCATACCTTCTTGTGTCTAAATCCATTTCATATTCAAAATATCTTCACAAAATGTGTGTCACAAATTATTCTTATTTTTAAGAAGCTTTTCATTGCTTTCAAAACCATTGCCAGTGTAGTCAGAAATTACCAGTATCAAGAGTTAGGGTAAAGATTATTTGTTGTTGGATACTGCAGGGAACCAGGGAAAAAGCAGCCTTGGAGCCTTGGGTTTCTCAGGCTGCTCGAGGACATGAAATTATAGCAATGCTTAAACACCTGCTGGAGATGTGTGCTATGTGATGTTTTGCAGAAAGCATGTTTTCAAAGACGTGTTGCCTTCCTGGACCAATGAGTCTTCACTATTTTATATTGCAGGAACTACCCTATATATAAGTGTAGTGTTTCTTTAAATAAAGCTCTATTTTGCTTCACCATTTCATGAGGACCTGTGTTGCATTATCCTCTTTGCTACTCTCCTATAGCTCAAATGCAACAATTATTCATTTATTCATGCCCTTTGCATCAAGAACCAGATATCCCCTATGAGGCAAATGCTGTATGTTTAATTTACAGCAGCTGGCCTGAGCATCACAGTACAACCAGGCAATGTAAGAACAAAGTTTCTTCACTAAGAAACAATGGGAAGTAAAAAAAAAAAATGCAGCTTGTTATTACAGCAAATAAAAGACAAATTACTTTAAAATTACAAATTTTTCTTGTACACTCCTCTTTTTGCTAAAGTAGTCTGTCAGGACATAGGAGGGCATTTGCACTGAACAAAAAGCCATAAAAATAGAGGGCAAAAAAAATGAACTTTGAATGTGTCAGGGCTCACGATCAGACATTCACCATGAACCTGGGTTTGCAAGCCCAAAAGAGTCACAAGGATACTGAGACCTTTCTGCTCCTGGTTCTGTCTCTAAAGGAGTGGTTGGTTGAAGCTGCTGTGTGCAGGAGCACATTTCAGTTAATTGTGGTCTCTGTATCTATTGATGCCAGAGAGAACTCCACTTTCACATGCCTATTGAAGAATGTGATACCAAGGCATCCAGAATAGGGTATGGAATCCTTTTTCTATTTATATGTAATTAAACATTGATTTATGGTAAGTTTTGTTCAATTGCAGTAAGAACTGAGAAGATATTGCAAAAAGGTAAATTAATCACGTGATTTCCTGGTTTTATTATAAAAATGCAGAGGAGGACCTGTAGAATCTAGCCATGCAGAATCTTATTTCATTATCTCATTATCTTTTATTCATGTAAGGAGCTAATCTGATTTTGATGCAACTCTGTAAATCTGGCACAGGAAAGAAATCCATTCAATTGTTTTGGTTGCCATTTGTACCCTTCCTACTCTGTTTCACAGCTCAATTTCTCCAATCAACCTTCACATCTCATGATACACCAGCATGATTCAATCTTACCTCATCCTTGACAATTCATGGCTCAGGGAAGATTAAGACTAACTGGAGAGTTTGTCTCATTGAGGAAACTGGGAGGAAGAAATGCAAAGATTGTAATGACTAAAGCCTGCATAACCATCTATTTACTTTTTTAAATCACAGATCCTTGTAGCAGAGGAGAGAGTTTTAATAGGTTATATTAGTGACAAAATATGAGAATTTAATAAAATGCTAAAGTGAAATGCAAAAATCTATAATCCAAAAGGCATTTCTTTTATGGAATGTATACAGGATAACAACTTCAGCAGATAACATTAGTAACTAATGTTTAATTAATGTCTGATTAAGCCAGGTTGTGGCACTCAAACTTTAGGGTCAAATAATGTTATGAAGTATCAGAGGTGATGAAGAGATAGACACAGATTAAAAGACAAATGGTAGGATGTGAGGTACAAGAAGAATGCTGAAAAGAGGCACAGTTATTAGGAATATGAAAATGCAGCACTGGCCTGATTCTCATTTGTATTATGGAGTCTTTATGCCTCTCTATTTGCTTAATGTGGCTTTGAATGAAAGAAAATTAAAAATCTATAACCCCACTGGATTTACTAGCATGACTTCATCTGCTTCAGTGCTGACAAGAATTTAAATTTTACTCTTCAATAAAATTAAATTATTTAATACTAGAACTGGTTAAATACAGAAAAAAATTTAAAATTTAGTATTCATATTCCAAAATCTATTCAGACTAATAGATTTCTAAATTTTATTCTTCATTCATGCATATTTACCTGAACTCATTTTCAGTTGCATGAATAGAGAATATTTCAAGGAGTCATTCTTGATGTGAACACCCTGGGATGTGCATCAACAATTCAATGTAGTCTATTCACAGAGCAAAACCATCATCAGGTAACCAATCTCAAAGTACCAATATATGCTACAAATATAATCAAGTCCTTTTTGGACAAGTCCAAGTCAGGTTTTAGTTTGAGCTGCTTCAAATTGGAGTGATTTCAAGTTTCTCACAGAGAATTGCATTGGTTCTGCCACAGGAATAGGTGTTTCAAAGCAGCTTTTAAAACACGAAACCCAAGTGAAAGAATAACCCTGTCACTTAATTGGAAATATCAGGTGCAGACAAACCAGAGTCATATTTTGCAGTGATAAATCTGAATACCAGATATGTTCATATATAAGTCAGAGAGCAGAAATTCCCTACACATACTACCCTAACCAAACCTTCCTCATAAAGGAGGGAAATGGAAAACTGTTTTCATCCCAGCTTCCTCAAATGAATCTCAGTGTCAACAGAGTATCAACTGCTAATGAAAGGTTCCTTCAGACTGCCTTGTACTTTACCCTGAATCAAAGTGTCATGACTGCTTTCACCTGCTCCTGCCAGGATAATCATCTGAAGGTTGATCAAACATCTCTGAGCCTGTACAAGAGCAATAACTGATGGAGATGGATGCTGTCAGGTAGGGAGATGTCTTCACGCGCTGTTTGTTCAGCACTTGTCACCTCTGGATCACAGAACCTCTGTGTGCACCTTTCCTTTTTATTATGACAACACTGAAGTCCAGCAGCTTTCATTCCTGAAAGCTTGATGAAAATACGTGATGATTTTTTGAAATATGAGAAGAAGCTGCTTATCTTTGGAAAGATGTTTTCTTTGATGCTGGTGTAAAAATGCATGGAATGCATCTAAACTCAATTAAGGAATATTTGTAGTATCACTTAACCTCTTGCAAATGCTTCCTGGCCAATTGTAAAGAAAGCTGACATTTCTTTGAACAGAAGAAAAAAAAGGATCAGGGAGATACATATTAAAACTTAATTCTTGTGGGAATATGGTCTGGGAAGTTTCTTCCCAGAAGAGAAAATTTTAGGGCTGCCAATAAAACGTAATGTTATGTAACATCATGTCATTGCTTAAAGGTTGGATATGGAAAATATTCAATACCCAAAAAAATCCATCTAAAAGTGCTGGGCAGGTTACAAAGACACCAAAATATTTTTTTGTATTTCATTAAAGAATGTAACTACAATGAAACACTGTACACAGTTCTTCTACTGCACAGATTTTTACGAGTTCCTAATGACAACATAAAAAAGAATTTTCCCACCCATGGAGTCTAAGATTTGGATACTCAATAAAAATTGGTGTGTTATTCAGAGGTGGCTTCAGTTCATTCAATTCATTTAAGAGTTTCATTACAGCAGATAAACAGGAACATAGTGGCAAAGACCTGATAAAGAGCAAACCATGTTAGTAGGATAAACCTGTAACATCCCCAAGTCTGAAGGAGTACAGAGCTTTTCTTCTAAGATGGCCATTCCAATCTAAAGCAAGTCACAAGATCCTGTCAAGTGCTGTTACTATCTTACTATTCAAGTATTTTACATGCCTCAAGTCATTAACAAAAAAACAGCTCCTCTGATCCTGACCATTCCCACCAACATCTCTAGGAAACACTCTGGTCCTCATTCTTCAGCTCCTAAGGTCTCATGGTCCAGACTCCTACAACCCAAACTCCATCTGAAGTCAAACTGCTGTATGTTGCCTTTGGTCTTTCAAGGAATCTCAAGCAACAGAAAGCACCAAAAATGTGGAGATTAGACTTGAATCAAAGGTCTCCATGTCCAGATCCAAACTATGCCTCTCCAGGGCTTTTTTAACATAAAGCCTTGGGGGAGGAGGGAAGGGATAGTGCAGTGCAACATACAGCATTTTCCTCCCCAACTCCTTCAGCTGAGACTGATACCTCCAGGAAAGTAATTCCCAAAACGTCTACAAGCATCAGTAAAAAGTAACAGAAACTGAACTGGTTTGGGGTCTCAGATATGGTAAGAACAAGGAAAAGTGAGCATCAAAACACCCCATACTTTTGAACTTCAAATCTCAGCTGTGTTCTTTAACTTACATGGATGATACAACCATGACATCAACAGGCTCTTAAAAGAATGATTGTGGGCAAAGAAAAATGGTAAATAAGAAAATTCCTTGACTGCTCAAAAATGCTTCCAAAGGAAAGGTGTGTATTTATTCTGCCAGCAGTAGGATAAGGCTGAAGGTGGCAGATGAGGAGTTTAGCAGCCACCTGATAACATTAGCATTATGAAATGCTGTTCACAATGACAAGGTGCCAGCTGTCCTTGATTACCATAAGAATAGTAATGGAATTGCTAATGTACCATGGAAAATCTTCACCACCACACTAGAGAAACATGGTCAGTAACCAAAAGGAGTGGAGATTATGCTGGCAAACCAATGGAGTTTGCTGCTCAAAATAATGTGCATGGCCACAGCATCTACACACAGTCACTGCCATGCACAAAGCCATCCACAACCTGTCCTGAATGAAGTTTGCTCAGATACTTTTCATGCCAAATACCCAAGTATTTGCCAGTCTTCCTGGAAGGGATTTACAGCTCATACTCCCAGGACAATATCCTTAGTACTGGCCATTATCAACTTTTTGCACAAAGGGTAGAAGCTGTTGACCAAAGGCTATTGTATCATGAGATAAATGACTTCCTGGAATTCTCTGGATAAAGGCACTGAGAGATGATGCAACACATAATGACCTGAGGTGGTCTTTAGACTAAGACTAAGCTTCCAGAAGCAGGAGAAACTGGAATCTCCTACACTGTTTACTGAATGGGGAATGTTTTAGTAGTTCCCAATGAGTCTGCCTTTAACATCAAAGAAACAGAAGATCTGTGAGATTTGGAATTTTAAGTCCTGGTTCTTACAGGGCTTTATTCCAAATAGGGAACAATCACACTTGCACATATCTCCTGGTTCCTCCTGACAGAGTATGACAAGGTAAATAATGAACACACTAAAACATATGAAGAAACACGAGTTTTTCCAATTTGTTTTCTCAAAAATATCTTTCCAATTTGTTTAGTTTCATTTGCAAAGTGTTTTTCCATAAAGATTTATCAGAAGGGGAATGCTCACTTTTGCACTGTTCCAATTCACAGTGCAGGTGCTCTGCCCTCTGAACACCCAAGGCTTCTGATTTTCTTGTGTTATCTGAGTGACTCAGACTGGGAAGATTTGCCCTCCTGCAGGTTTTGGATCATCATGAAAAAAATATTCTAGGTCACTTTGGTGCTTAAGCCTGAATCCAAATGCATTGATACCTGCTAAATAAATACTTCACAGGTATACTTTAGGTATTGTACCCTGCCCTGGAAAAGGGATATTACATTGCATTTACTATGTAATGAAGGAACAAAGGCTCCTTCCACATGGAGCTCTTACTTCTGGTTATAAATCATATCTCTGTGGGAAATCAATAGAATTCTCTGCTTTCTCTTTTCTTCTTTCATCCTTCTGGTTCCAGTCTTTGCTTCTGTAATGCCTCCTTTTTCCATCCCTCTTGGAATCCTTGAAAATAGGGGATCTTCTTTACTGGTGGGCTGAAGAAGAAACAAAATCAGTGGGATGCAGTCAGAAATAATTGAGATACAGAACGGAAAAAAACAGTGTGGATTTGATAAACATCTATACTAAACATACTTGCATTTCATTTCCTGAGACTTAAGGCCTTTTGATAGCCTAATCTAAAAGTTAAACATCCCAGGAACTGGGAAGAGCTGTTGATTGGAAAGGGAGGATATCAAAGAAAGAAAAACTTTTCCTGAATCTGTTTTGTTCTAGTAGAGATCACTACTTAAAATACTCTTTCAATGACTGAATAGGGGCAAATAAGCAGCAAGTCAAATATTTTCCTCTAGCACTAGATTTAAGAAGAGTATTATATCACTTCTCTTAGTCACCTAAATACAAAAATTTTTCAATTTCTTACTTAAGGGAAATGCCACAGTAGAAATATCCTTAACAATAACATCTTTATTGCTTAGCATTAGAGAGCAAGACCACCTTCTAGAAATTAGTAAGGAAGAGTGACATTAATTTGACCTACAAGAAAATTCTACTGCAGGAAGTGCTAAGAGCACAACTGTGAAAATGAGCAATAAGAAAAATTTCCAGATAAACACATTTGAAAGTGAAGCACACTGGTTAGTTACAGTGTCAAACAAGAACAAAAGAAAAATGGGAAATCTTCAATTTAGAAATTCAACCTTTGTTTATATCATTACAACCATTTTTAGGGAACTCATCATTTTACACCTGTTCTAGCAATAGCTCAAACAATAAAGGCATCACCTTTGGATTTCAAAGCTTTATTTAAAACATGAAAACATACATAAAAATGCTTTTGATGGTGCCAGAGGAAACAGAATTTACCTGTGCAAGGACTGGAGTTAATCAAAATAGGTATTTCTAAGGTGCTTAGGAGGCACTACAAAATCAATGAACAAAACTTTCTCACCAGCAGAAGATTATGGTTTATGGTAAACACACTATCTACAGCAGGCAGTGCTCTTAGACAAGGCTGTCTCTGTCTTCCCACTAAAATACCATTTTTATAGGAGTTCACATCTTCCCCAAACTGTAATGATTGGGGCTGAGAGGATGAAAATTGCTATGGCTGAAATTTTTGGGAAATGTTGACCTAAAAGTACTCTGCTCTTTCTCAAGGCTGGGAGGATGAATACATTTCTTTCCCTATTCCCTCCTCCCCCCACCTTTTAGATTTTAAGTAAAAAATACCTTTCACAGCTGCTTGGTGGAGATGCTACTGCTCCCTCCATGACTCAGATCGGGATTTGGAAACATGGCACAGCAGTTACCATAGCATTGATATTCTGTTGTTCTTGTGAAAATGTCCACAAATTCAGCCAAGTTATGAGTTTCTGCACATCTGCCCACACAGACTGAGCGGAAAATTTGACTGTAGAGAAAATAAGAAGCACATCTGGACCCACTGAAACCTGTAGGGGCAGAGTGAATCCTGAATCACAGGTCCATCCCCTTGCAGGGCTTGTGAGCCTTTCTGTCTGTGTGCACCCACCAGGCCCACCAGCAAGCAAAGCTGTACCTTTCTTGTGCCTCTTATTGCCTCTGTCTTCTCTCCCCCCTCTGCTCAGTCATGGTTAGAAAGGAATACTGCAAATTATCCCAGCAGAATGAGAATCAGGCACAAAAGTTTAAGCATGATTGGATAGAGAAGATCAATTACAAAGTTTGAAGCGGACACTGGGCCACATAATGAAGAAAAACAAATGATTGTCCAGTGCATCCAAGGATTTTGTCTTTGCCAGTGTCTCAAGCAACCAGCAGCTTTACAATCACCTTCCCAACAAATTTGAGATCTCAGTTCCTTTCACAGGATGGCATTATGAAAAATAAGGCTGGAAAAAACCCAGGACTCTGGAATCCCTGCATAACTTTGCTCCAGCACCTCAGAAGTTTTGGACCTTTAGATGTTCACCTACATTAAGCCATTTCATTCTGTGTACCAAGAGACCAACAGGCTGGGAACCCATGACAGCTGGAAATATACAGAAAATGAAAATGCCATCTTTAAGACCCTCTCTCACTTACAGCACTTTCAACAGGAGTTGAAAGACCGGCAGTGCATGAGGAAAGTTGAGAAAGTGGTCATAAAATTAAAGAATATAATCCTCAAGTATTGCAGACGGTTTTGGCCACAACCTATATGAAGCTGAAAAGACCACCCTGAACTTTGCGCTGCTGAATTCTGACTGTCTGGCCCTGACTTTCTGAAAATCCAGATTGCCTGAAATCACAGTTCTGGTTTATGAAAGAGCTGAGAATCCAGAACTGCAGGACTTGGGCACAGACTGCTTTCCTTACAAGAAGTGCAAAGTATTCTGAAATGTAAGAGGTTTAGGGCATCTCAAATTCATAAAATTGATCACTTTTACCTTGATTTTACCATTTTTTCTGTCCCTGTGCACTATATAGCAAAAATACATTTAAACAGTGATTAACCAAAGGATTAATCAACTGCCCTCTTATGGTAGCACTATATAGAAAGATACTTGAGGAAGTTGATAATCATGCATTCAATGCTGGATAGAATGGTGTGCAGCAAATAACTCACTGGCATACACTGAACAATTCAGATAAAAAGAAACATCTCATAAAGCTCCTGTTCAGAGATCTCTTTTGTATATGTTAAAGGCACAGACATCTCATAGGAAAAAGTAGCTTTGCAATCATGTAATTTAATATCCCTGTCAGGATGATGGTGAATGATTGAAAAAATAACCAGAATTAAGATTGCCTATGTATTTTTTGTTTTCTCTATGCTTGACTTTGCAACCTTAACACTTTTGTAACAAAGCATATGACATACTGACTTACCAAAAACCATTTTCCCACTTTTGGGCATTTCCATATCAGGAATTGGTAAACACGGGTTTTTTGTATTGAAGTCCTACTAACATTAAGGAAAATCAGAAACTTTAAAAAGTCACAGAAGATTATATTCAAATATATTAGTTTATTATACATTTCTAGTAATTTGGAATACTAAACCTGCCTTTCAAAAACACATGCAAATGCTATCATTTATCAAGCAAAGGTGTAAGACCATGTTCAGTGACCCATTTAGGAGGGATGGAGGTAGAGGCCAGGAATCTGAAAATATCCACTTTAAAATGTCTCCCTTCTTTAACTTGGCTCAATTAGGGAAATGGTTTGCCATTAAACTATGGCTCTCCCACACACCATTTAAATACATACTTGACTCCCATTGAAATGGTCAGTTCAACTTAAATTAGATTGAACTGTGCATAAACAAAAGGCTACTGGAGAGCACAAAACTCCCATAGCACCCTCTGCTGATAAAGAGGGAATGGGATTAACATTCATACAGAGCAATTCCACAGAACAGGCAAAGCAACAGAGGAAAGTGAAAATGGGTTTTCATTGCAGTTCAGAATTTAAGCTGCTGCTTTATAAAGGGACCCTTTCAAGACATTACACTCAAAGGTCCAATCCTGCAGTCCTTACTCTGGCAAAATTCCAGCTGAAGTCAATGGGAATATTGCCTGTGTAAGGACTATTCAAAATTAGTCAAACTGTCTGAATATCATTCAATCAGCTCTAATCACTGCATTGAGGATAAAGGCCGTAATTTTAGCAGTTTTTGTCACTTTAAATTCTTCAACAAATACTTGCATTATTCTCTGTAAATCATCTTGCCAAGCAGTATTTGTCAAATAATTGGACAATTTTTTTCCATCAACCATTGAATAAATTATGAATAACAAGCACTGATTTAACCATGTGACTCCCATCAGTCAATTCTTAAGTTTCCTATGAAGGGCTTAACTGGAGGTTTTATTGGTGCCTTAAACATAAGAGAAAATCTCATTCAACAAGAACTACTCAGCAACCTTTCCATCAGTATTGACAACGTTAAACCTGAGTGGCAATTTACTTTTTTAATTGCATGGACTACCATAAAAGTTAGCATATTTATGACAGCATGTCTGATTTTACTCATTCTTCCAAATCCAAAGTATAATTTTAGAAAAAAATAAGCAAAGCTCTACTTAGGATAGATGATATATGTAAAGAGATTTAATAATATTTGTCAAATTAACAGATATGCTTGGAATAAATATTTATTTTCTCCCAGGCACATAAACCTCACACAGGCACAATAGCTACATCACATTAGCAGCAGCATTTGTGTCTCCTATTCAACAAATATTATGCTGGTTCTTTCACCTCTGAGACAAATTCTAATTAGAAATATGAGGGTTATTAGGAAATTTTACTCTCTGTTAATAAAAAAACAGACTAGAAAATAAATACACATTTAAACAGGCATTTCAGAGGCATTTAAAATTTAAAAAAAATAGGGAAAAAAAATAATTTTAAATGAGAAATACTAGGGAATCAATATGCGCAAATAGCCCAGTGACCAGTATCTAAATTATTCAGTGACTTCTGGTTTAGAAGAAGAAATAGTCCCTTTAAAGATCTATTATTGTGCAATACAGTGTTAGGAGAAAAACTTGGGTTTATCTGAAGTTGTATGGCAGCTGTAGTCACAAGTATTGGATATTAGTGATGGTGCTCTTCAGCAGCACCTACCCCTGAATTAGAGAAGGTATTGCTGTTCCACGCAGGGGCTTGCCCTACAGAAGCAACGGGAATTCCCTCTCTCTCCCCCCCATGTGGATATAACAATTTGCAAGGGTTTTTGCCTCATTAACTCTCATTAACTTTGTGTTTCCCCCTCATTAATTCACCTTTTATTTCAGGTAGTATCAGGAAGTGCAATTAGCTGCATCAAGCACATCTTCACTACACAAATTATTTACCTGGTAACTGTGCTGATAATTAAGTGGTTTAACAGCACTTTACTACATATTTTCAGTTGCTCACAACCTTGCCAAACTTGAGTGGTTTTCCATGCCAGGTTTCTGTCTCGGGAAGAAACTTTTCTGGAAAATTTCTGTAAAACCTATGTGAGTGGAAAAACTGTTTTGTCTACATTCAAGACACATACGGCTTTCTCAGATATTGCTGAAGTGGTAATTGCAGAGAAAGAGAGAAAATTTGGGCATGTCCTTCTACATGTGCTCAAGGGAGTCTTGTTGGAGTTGGCAGATTTAAAGCCTCTGTCTTTGGCTAATATGTTCCATCTTCCCAGAGCTCTGAAAATAGAACCACTTCAACTATATTTTACCCCCAGAAGTTGACCAGCCTCTATTCTTGTCCTAGTAGTCTACACAGAACGTTTTCTGCACCAGTGCAGGAAAACAGAGGCACCTAGATCAGGAAAACTGTGGCTTTTACCCAGCCTGAGATCTGTGGATCCACAGCTTGGTGGTACAACCTGGGCAGTTTATCCACTTACCCAAGCCTGCCTTGAGCTCAGTGTGGGCCACCCACAAAAGTATTAACTTGGTTTTCCAGAAAGATTTTCCAGCTCCCACTACATCTGTGTGATGCAGAGAGTTAGAGGCAGAAGGCAAGTTCCCCACCTTGAAGTTAATTTCAGGGGATGGCAGAGGAGCAGAAACTCCCTGACAGCTGTATGCACTTTTGAACTGCCTGCTGCACTCAGAGTGCTCCCCTTCTGCTCTGTGGTGCCTCAGTAGAATAGTTTAAAAACCCTCTCTGATGCCAGAAGTGGAACTGGGAAAGGTAGGAGAAAGCACTAGACTGGAGCAGACTGGAATATGACAGAAGAAATCTTCATCCTATAGCAAAAATTAGAAAGCAACTTAGAATTGACTGTAAAAAGTGATCCTAACCAGCACTCAAAAAACCCCACATCTCTATATACACACCTCCTAGCCTTTGCACAGCCTTGCTTTCATAATTATGTCAGTCTTTTGCTCTAGGTCTCTGCTATAATTGCCCTGGTTTTCATATTAAAAACATATTGGGGTAGGTTCTCACTGGTGCAAACTGGCAATGTGCCCTGATTCTCGTGGAACTGTGCCAATTTTCATCAGCTGCAAATCTGGACTATTCTTGCTAATTTACTCGTAAAGAAGCTCCCCACATGCCTCTAATCATTTCCATTTTCCCCCTTGACCCTTCCTGTGTTTGAGGTTGGGTTTTTATCCTAGAAACATGGTGAGAAAATGCTTTATTTTGTTTCATCAGCAAATTGGGATGTCATTAGTCACCACTTCCAGCCTCTCCTCCAAAATCAGATTCACAATAGGGTGCAGCACAGAAAGGTCTGTGACACCTCCATGGTTTGGGAAGGTGCAGGAAGGGACACACACAGGGCAGCTCAGGGAGTAAGATCTGCTGTCTCAGAAAAATAGGTGGCTCTGTCTCTGTGGCAGCTTAAACACATCTACAATGATCCTTGGATATCCCACTGATGTATTTTTCTAAGGAAATCTTTTGTTTTCTATCACCAACATAGATTTCCCCCTCATTGGCTTTAATTGTCTCACCTTAACTATTAAGTTTTTATTTTCATGCTGAGCTGTGCTATTAGCTTCTCTAGAAAAACTTTGTCTAGTATTTTTTTGTGGAACTCATGCAATTTTAATAAAACTATATGTGTACTTGTAAACTTCTCCATTAAATTGTTAATCTTTGAAACATACTATAAGGCTGGAGGAGCAGCAAGATATACCGTTGCAAAAATCAGGGTTATTTTTCCATAGAATTACACTCCATCCAGGCTCTTTGTAGGTTTGGGTCTTTTATCTTTAATGACTTTATCAATTAAGTTTCCTGACACCAAAGAAGTAATTCCTGGAAGCATTCTCAGAACCACTTATCCCAACACGGTTTTGTATGAAGCTGGCTACCTCCAGTTTTCCTCTATTGTATCACATTTTCCTGATTAATTACCTAACTTTTAATAGGAATTCAGTTAGCAGTTCTTTAGCTCCTTCAGATTCCTTGGACGAATGCCACATGTTCTGACTTTCACTGTCATTTAATTCCATGGGTTGTTGCAAACCCTGTATATACATCAGTGCTTTTGGCAACACTTGCTCTTTGTAAATAGCAAATACTAAGGCAAGTGGTTCCTTATGATCTGCTCTGCTGAAGTTCTAAGCCACCAAAACACTTTGTTTCTGCACAAGCTCTTTGTCTTCTCAGTTTGTTCCCTCTGTGCCTTGGTGACTCCTCATGAATTTCCAGCACGTTATCACTGTAAACATTCTTCAAATTTCCTCTAAAGTATTTGAGGTTAACTACACTTGTATTACAAGCAAATGGCTTTGAAATAATAATAAACCCCTATTTCTTAACAATACACACCAATGTTGTCCTTTATCTTTACTCACATTCACCTTAAATCCCATCGGAGAAGAAAACAATCTTTGCTTTGTGCTCTTTACTGTCACTCATAACCTATTCAAGGCAGGATTTAGCCCATGTATTTAATCCAGGTCCTATGAACTCCACTTTTCTTGTCTTAAAAAAAAAAAAAACTATGGGATTTATAAAACAGCCTCCCACTTCCACATCCCAATCTCTTTCCTACACAGTATAGAGAAATGAATTATTGCACCTCATTGGCTTTTTAACTTAGCACCATATTTCACAAGTGATAAATTATACCCACATTATCCTGATGCCAGACATTAAGCCCTACTCAGAGTTTCCTTTAAGCTCCTTATGTCAGTATTTGCAAGTTTTATTATTTTACTGAAATGTTCTTCAGAGGTGTCCTCTCCCTCTTGCTGCACCACAGATGCAGTTTTTTATTGTGTCTTCTGTTCTTGGGTGTATTTTGCAAAGATGCGAGGTCCAAAGAAATGGAACATACAAGAGGAGAAAAGCAAAATTATAGGAAAATATCCTTTCTTGTAAAGATTGGTTTTTGCTGCATACACTTTTGTTCTATGCAGAAATGTGTAACACTAAGGAAGAATAAGAAATATTTTTGCTTTGCATAAGTTGATGAAACAAAGAACAGAATACTATATTTTTCAAGTATCTTAATTTTTTAAGTTGAAAATTTGTGTAATGCACAGGGTGCAAAAAAGACAGGAAAATATCCTAGGCCTAGGCAAATGTCTTGAGAGTGGTCTGACAAACCCAATCTATTCAGATTAACAACAGAAATTGAGGGATGACTTGATGACATCATTAATGTATCTTTTCAAGGAGAAAATAATACCAGTTAATAAAGAGCTCTTCAGTCTAGATGAGAGAGGCATAAAAAGAGCAAATGGTGAGAAGCTGATGCCAGACAAATTCAAATGAGATATAATAAAGAGTAACAGTCATGATGATTAATCACTTGAACAAACAACCTCCTCCAAATTATGAAATTTTTAGATTAAAACTGGAAGGCTTTCTGAAATACATGATTTAAACAAATGGTTTAAGTTCTAAACAACTGCATAAAATTATTTCCACAATCTTAGAAGGCCAAAGTGGGTGATCAAACAGTGCCTCAAACCTGAAAGTTCTGACATGTGGCAGCTTCCAGAACCATACAACCATTCATAACTACTGCTCTTTTTCTATTATTTTCTTTTTTTTTTTTTTTTTAATTTTCTTAAAATGCTAAGTTTGTGAAACAGTTTTCCAACCCTCAGTCTTGTTACACAAAAGGTTAATTCCCCTTCAGACATATCGGGTAAAAAGCAGGTGAAAGTTGTATTTAAAAAAAACACTCCTGTTTCAAATAGCATTTAACATAAAGAGAGAGGGGGGAAGAGGGAGAAAAAGACACAAACACCAGCTCTGGAAGTATTAAAAGCATGCTCTGAAAACCTGTGTGATGACAGTTTGAAGAAAGCAGCTTTTATGTGCTACTGAGCCCATCTCCACAATGTCTTTTAAATGCAACTGTTTACCTAGAAAATATCAGCAAGGGCCAGAATCTGGACTAGATGAGGCACCTTTTGATTGCAGACATTGAACTGAATCCTTAACTAATAAATTGTTCCACACCTTTGTCTGAAACAAGAAAAGCAAAGGTCTTCATTTTCTCACAAGAATGCACAAGCCCCCTCAAAAGCAGTATGGTTTTCTACATCTAAGTCTCAGTATTTGTTGACTTAAAGAGTTTGTATGAATGACAATGCACATCACTGGTTTGTTACTTCTGTCATCTGTGCTACTGAGTGTACCTTGGCTCAGATCAAAGTTGAAAGCTTCTTAAAAGATACACAAACCACAATGTGACAAATAGCATGCTTTGTTTGACACAGCAAACAAGAAATTACTTTCATCAACCCAGGGAAAGAATCCTGTGTTTTCAGTGCTAATTCTGAAGGCTGCAGTGATGGAACCAGAGCTTTACTTCATCCCCAAGGAATGAGGACCTCTCCAAAGACAAACAGAAAGGAAGAAACAATATCAGTGCATTAAATGCTGACAATGGTATGAATTCAAGGCTTGCACTCTGTGGGACACGTTTCCAAAAAATTCACCCTTTACACAATTAAATGGATTTCCCACAAAGTGAAAAATGTCTCCATTAAGCAAATATTAATCTGGCCGGAAATTACAGATTAGAACACTCTCAGCGCTTCATAAACAGAGCCAAAACTAAACATTCCTACATCTACCACATTACACAGCCTCATACCACACATGTTTAATGCACAGGCATCAGAAATATTGCCAACAAGAGGCTTTGGCATCACCTAAGCAATTGCCAATGCATTCTTATAAAATATTGTAACTTTTTAACAAATACAAAGCACCTTAGATCTATAAATCCCTTCTAAATGTGCACTGTTGGAGTAACAAAATTTTCACTAAGACATATGCTCAATAAAAATCAAATCAAATCAAAAATCAAATACGTGAAATCACATTTTGGTTGAAATCTAATTTGATCCAACAACGTATGTATACAAATTTATCCTTAAATTAAGCTTTTTCTAGCTGAGCAGGAAGTAATATTTACCTAACAGAAGAGATTTTTAATTCAGCTACTAACAAGGGACAACCTTTTCACTGACTTGTAAGGGCTTTAAATGAGACCTAATAACATCTCTACTACCCTCACAAACTAAAATTGCTCAGCTTTCCTACTGAGTTGGAAGCACATGCCTGAAAGTTAACAGAAATTCAGAGAAAATGCAAAGAGTAAGCAAATAACACAACAATGACAAACACATAGTATGCCTGTGTACAAAACAAATATATATTTGATGTATGTGAACAAAGAGCAAATGAGGTAAAACATTTTCAAACTCCTGAGAAGAAAGGGCAGACACTGTATTTTTGTAATTAAGGATGTCTGACTCAGTTGTCTTAAAACAACTTTTAACAGGGTAACTACAAAGGTCTGTGACACAGTGCTCCTTGCTGAGTCAAAGGCAGGGCTCAGTGCAGATTTGCCAAAACCTGCCCTCCTCAGCCAGCAGAAGTATTTCAAGCTGGAATTCCTCTTTAATGCATTCAGACTCAGCTCTCACTGTTTGTGACAGCAGTGCCCTTGGTTCTCAGGAGAAATACTGGCTTGTAGGCTGCCAGTAGCATAAATATCCTGATTTCCAATAGGAGTAAAACTCTGTGTGTTTACATATGCAAAGGTTTACCCATCCTACCCAATGTCTACACCCTGGAGCCTGGCAGGGAGGCAGTGACCCAGCCCAGCATCCCTGGGACAATCCTGCCTAACAACCCTTTAAGGGATAAAGTGAGGGCAGATAGAGCCCTCACCATGCTCACTGCTCTCCACACAAGCTTCACTTATTGTGTGACACTTTTATAACACATCCTTTTAGAAATTACCTTTCAGTTTGAACCAACCTGCACTATAGAACTGTTTTCCTTTCACTTATATTCATATTTTATCACACTTTTTTAGCTAAGTGCAAAAACACATCACAGGCAGGAAGTTTAATGATGTAAAGATGTGATATCAGTGAAGCTCATTACAGTTGCTATACTAAAAAGTTTGCTTCAAACCTTTGCCCCAGCATTACTGTTTCAGATTTATTCAGCCCACACAATTTAATAGCTCTTCCTGAAAAGTTACTCTCCTGCCATTGATGACAGCAGGCCACCTGCCTCTGCTAATTAGCAGTAAGATGCCCAGTTGCATAAGAAGAAAATAGATTGGCTCTTTGGCAGATGCATTTCGTTCTAGAAGACCAGAAGCTGTTCAATCTGTGTCTTACTCCTCCAAAAAGGTTTTAAAATTTACTGCAACGTACAGTACCTCAGCTGAGTGCTGCTAACCTGCAGCTAAAAATCCTCATTTTTCCTAAGTCTCCTTAAAAAGGATTCTGTAAAAGTCAATCATTCGACACAGATCCGAGATTTCAAACACACAATTAACATTTAAAAATTATACACCTGGATAAAACCAGGTATCATTAGTCACTTATTAGTCACCTTCTAAACAGGCAGTGTGTTCATTATGTTAATATCCTTGGAGTGTTTAAAGCAACCTTTTGCATTTGGAGTGGAGGCTCTTGGTAAAAGGTGGCACTTAATAAGAAATGCCAATTATTAAGGCATGTTACTCTCCAGAAGACTGCAGTATGAATTTTAATTTCTTCTTGGCCTTGTATCAGCTAAGGCTAACACAGGCATTTTCGTTTAGAAGCAGTAGGAAATACAGTAAAAGTGAAAACCAAAAAAAAGAGATGACACTAATCTTCTCTGAGTTTCAATTAAGGGCCAGCACCTCTGGATTAAAGGCTTATTTTAACTAAAAGCCTTAATTAAGCATACATGTGTATAGGATCACCTTAATGAGGTATGACAGAAATAGAAGAGATGGAAAGCATTATTTGAAAAGAAGCTTATTAGCAACTTTAGGAAAGTCAGTCATAGAGTCTAAAAAAAATGGAATGCAATACTGAAAAGAAACAAGAATGCTGAATCATGTTCAAGCATAAAACTGAAACTGAAATAGGCACAAGAGAGGTAATTTTCAGTATCTTTATATCCATATTGATACATGTTTGTGATTTTTCCACACATCAGTGGGTTGGGTTTTGGAACTATTTCAGCATTTACCACTTCATTTAAATTTTAGACAGCAGAAAATTGAGTTTTCTACTTTATTTCCTAATTAAAATTTATCACTGAAAATCTTTAAAAGTTTATACTGTAAAATATCCCTTCACTATATTTGTCAGGATAACTTGCAAGTTCACTTTAAAAATCGCTATTTTATCTTTTTATTCCTGCCTTTGGAAACAATCAGTGATTTAATGTCATTTTAAAGATAGCCACTTCAGCTGCTTTTTACATCTTCCCCTACCGAACAGAGAGGTATTCTCATTTGCAGATTTGACTTTAAAGTAATTACTTGTAATTACAGAGAAGTGCATCTAGTGGATTAATCACTCCATTTATATGCTGCTCAAAGGATTACTCTCAGGACAGCCCCACTGCTTTTGCTCAGAAAATGTCACTTCCACAGGAAAACAAATCTCTCAAGTCAGCAGCAGCTGAGAAGGACTCTGACAAGTATTTAAACCCAAAAAAATCAAAGAAATTGCACACCTGGATTTGAGGCACCATCTGTGCCTGTCCTCCTTGTGAAAAATAAAGGGCCACCAAGTGAGAATTTCCAGTAAAATGGCCAGAGGAAGTCTACATTCCTACTAGAAGGACTTTTGCACAATTCTGATCTGAAAGAATTACATCAGTGCTACTCAAAGACATTTGGGCAGTGCTTTTGGCCCAGAAAAGCACACTTTAAAATGTGGGAAGTCCCTGAAAGAGCTGACGCTGTACTAAACACATTCTTGCCATGTTCCCAAGCCATTTTCTTTCTTGCCTTGGACAAAAATGGGACACTGAGGGCAAAGATCTGTGTTTGATCCATGTGGATACCATTCATCTGCTGTCTTTATAAATTTTTCTTTTTCTTTTAGTGGTGACTCTATTATAGAGTTGCCAAAGACACAGGTCACCCAAAATGGCAGTGAGGAAACTGCTGGAGGCTCTGGAGTACAAGTCCTGTGAGGAGCAGCTGACGGAGCTCGGGATGGAGAGCCTGGAGAAGAGGAGGCTCAGGGGGGACCTTATTGCTCTCCACAAGTGCCTGAAATGAGGATGCAGACAGGTGAGGGTCAGTCTCTTCTTCCAGGTAACAAGCAGTGTGGATGAGAGAAAATGGCCTCAAGTTGGGTCAAGGGAGGTTTAGATTGGAAATTAGGAGTAATGTTTTTATTGAAAGGGTTGTCAAGCACTGGAACAGGCTGCCCAGGGAAGTGGTGGAATTACCATCCCTGGAAGTGTTTATAAAAATGTATAGACGTGGCAGTTAGAGACAAAGTTTAGTGGTGGATTGGCAGTGCTGGGTTAATGGCTGGACTTTTTAAGTCTTTTCAAACCTAAACAAGTCCATAAGTCTATGATAATCACAGGGCCTGCCTCCCATCTTACCACCTGCCAGGTTAAAAATACACATTAAAAATTGAAAAACACTGCAAAAAAGTCTTCAAATGCACATAGATGGACACAACTAATGTTCACTAACCCTCCCAGCACCACACAGGCTAAAAGAGAAAACACTGCCTAGGGACAGTAGGATACAGGAAGGGGTAGGGACAATCAGAAAGGAATCATTCCCAGGGGCTTCCCTATGGGCAGTGACTGGTATCAAGCCAGGAGAGGCTCCATTCCACCCTCTGAGGCGAAGAGAGCAAAGCTCCCACTGCCACCTTTCCCTCAGAGCCTGTATGGGGCTGTGGGGCTGGGGCTGTGCTGGGAAAAGGGACAAGAGGCTATAAAGAATCATCATGGCTGGAAAAGACCTCTAAGACCAATGAGCCCAATGTCACTCATTAACCACTGCCAGGTCCACCATGAAACCACGAAACCATGTCCTCAAGTGCCACATCTGCAGCTTCTTTGCAGCACAGCCCCAGCCCCCCTGGTCACCCCATCCTGAGCTGTGAGTGCAGAAGTGCAGGGCTGGCTGTGCTGGCAAAGCAGCAACCGCACACTGAACTGTCCAGATCTGGGCTCCCAGGTGTAGGAGGGACAGGGATCTGGAGGAGTGAGTCCAGAGGATGCCACTGAGATGATCAGGAGGCCGGAACACCTCCAGAAAGGCTGGGAGTTGGAGCTGCTCAGCCTGGAGAAGGGAAGGCTCCAGGGAGCCCTTCGAGCAGCTTCAAGGTGATGCCTTAAGTTCTGAGTTTTCTGTTCTGCTTGGGTATGCTTTTCTGTGGAGCTTAGGGTGATGAAGGCAAAATAGTCCGATTCCAGCTATGGATTCAAGGACAGGCTCTTCAAACTCCAGGTCCTAAGCATAACAACGTGAAAAGAGGAGGGTGGGCCAGCCAGGAGGCGAGGAGGATGAAACCTTACAATTTGAGACTGTTAATTGGATGGTTGACTCCTGTATGAAAATGGACTGAAGTCTATAAAAATGTGAGATCATGTGACCAAGCTCTCTTTCATTTCCATCTCAGAGCCACCCAGGCAGGGCAGGGGCCACGCTGTGGCACTGGTACTGCCAGGGTGTGGCCTTTGAAGGCCTTTCAATAAATACCCATTTTATTTCCCTTAACTCTGTGTGATCTCTGTTCCAGCTCCTCAAGGCAACGAAGGAACAGCAGGAGAGGGAAGAGTGATAGGACAAGGAGGGTAAAAGGTAGATTTAGTTTAGATATTGGGAAGAAATTCTTTACTGAGAGGGTGGTGAGGCCCTGGCACAGGTTGCCAGAGAATCTGTGGGTGCCCTGTCCCTGGAAATTTGGAGCATGAGACTCTTAATGTCAGGGCTGGAGCCCCATGTTGGGCGCCAACTGCAGCGATTCCCTGAGCCTCCACTCTGGCTTCTAGGCCAGCTCAGTACCAGGAGGAGGCTTGGAATCCTGCGGGAATGAGATAAAAGACCAAAAGAGGCTCTTCTTCCTGGGATGATCCGAGCTCTATTCCTGAAGGGGTCCAGGGGAAAAAAATGGCGAGCATGGGGAACGCGGGCAATTTTAAACCTTGGGTCAGGGGCAGAGGAACCCCAGATCACAGCCAGTCAGATCCGCCCAGGGAAAAGGTGGGGAAGGGTTAAACCATATACCAGACCATGGGGGAACCACAGGAGAAGCCATTTTAGTGCAAAATACAAACCAAATCAGTGAAATACAACATTGGTGGGGCTCTGAGCAACCTGGGAGAGTGGAAAGTGTCCCCAGCCATGGCAGGGGGGGTAGAACAAAGTGATCTTTAGGGCTCCTTCCAACCTAAACCTTGCTGTGAGGGTGAGTCAGAAGAGCCCTGTAGGCAGTGGCCCCTGTTTGTCACAGCTAAGGGGTCTCATTCACCCCCTGCAGCTCCCACTCTGGCACCAAGTCATGCTCCCCTGCTGCAGCAGGGGGATGTTGGGATGACAGCAGAGCAGCTTCAGCCCCAAGGGGCTGCCAGCATCATCCCTGCTCTGTGTGTCACAGGCTTCCCTGTCAACCACAGGCTAATCTTGCAGAACAGTTCTGTGGGGTTGATTGCTACAGCCAAACCTTTTCCTCAGTTCAGCCTGAATTTTGTGATTGCTGCCATTTGTTTGGAATCCATTCCCTGTACATTGCAGGCAGCCCACTGAGGGTGAAATGAGGTTGACAGGAGAGGAACAGACTTGGTGATTTATGGATCCAAAGTTAACTTCTGCACCTGGAACAGATGTTAAGCTCTTTTCCATGGGATCCTGAGGAGAAAACAACAGGAATTGCAGGTTTCTTATCTGCTATTGATGAGGCTGCTTCTCCTGAGAAATATTATTGAAGTCCTTGCACATGTCCTCTTGTAAAGGAACATTATTCTTGTCAAATCAGCTAAAGATTACCAATGGAATATAATGATTTCACACAGTACTATTTCACATTTCCTAAAATAAAGCATAAGCGTGGGGAGAAATGGAGGAACAGGTAGATAAGCCCATTCCCTGTATAAAAATAATACATTCCTGTTTATATTCAGTGTTCTGGAAGGCAAAATTAGCCTTTGGGATTGTTTTTAATTATATGAAATTAAAATGTGTTTGGGCATGCCAAACTTTTATAGTTCATAATGAGTATATTGAATATAATAATTATGAGCTCAGTAATTAAAACTTTAAAATTACTGTTATTTTATTTAATATAAATGATAAATCAAAGATTTCATTTGACTTTTTATAAGTTAAAACTAGGATGTGTCAGAAACATCAATCTTCAATTTCATATTACAGTAATTGCATGTTAGGCTTAACTACTGGAGTTGTATGAGTATAAAAGCATTTAACAATGCAAAAATATTGGCTAAGTGCAGAGTATCTTTTAATTTACTATAATATGTATTGTTTTAAACAATTTATAACAATAATTATTCAAGATTGGTTGGGGTTTTTTTTCTCTTTAGGGCTGCTCCTCCAAACAAGAGATGAGAGCAGTTGCTGCAGTTGCTCTACAGGATCATATAATACACAGCCATCAGCTGCAGGATCTTTTATTAACAGATTCTTCTAAGTCAAGGACAAGGAACACCACGAACTTTTATAAATCCCATTAATAAAAGAAATAGTCAGAAGAATAGTAGATACTGGACTGAGAAAAAAGAGCACAAAAGCAAGGAAGATGCAGAAAAGGAGTATCTCCTTGACCCCAGTGCTCCACAGCTGGCATTAGGTAAAACCTGATTATTGATTTGATTTGTAATTTTTGTTTTTATTTAAAATAAGCTAAAATGTGGAAACTAAGATGATTTAATGCTAGACAGAATGGTATCTTGTTTTAAAATTTATCAAAATTCAGAAGTATCAGCCATTAGGTAAAAAATGGGATTGCCATCAGTGGCTCTTTTCATATCTGAAACATTAAAACATTATTCTTGTGACAAAGAAGGTAAAAAGGTGAAACTAGTGTATCTTGATGAAGACATATTCTTCATTAAAAGCAAGAAGTACTTTTAATGCCTATTGAATGCCATAACTTTCTTTACATTTTATTCTCAAGAAAACATCAGTGATTTTCTTACTGTATTTAGTTGGGGGAAGGTTCTAGCATTACGATTTTTTTTTTTTTTAGTCTATTTGAAATGGCCTGGTTTATTCCTTATTCTGTAAAAAGACATTTAATAATGCTGCATGAAATGTATTCTTTGTTAATATATGCCCAGCTTTGCTCAAAGTTAAAAAGGTTTGTTTTTACAATGGTCCTGGGGCTAAACCAGGGAAGAATTAACACCTGTAGCTAAATACCTTTTTCAAATATAGAAGCAAACATGCAGCAAGATAAAAGTCACAGATGTGAGGGCTTGGAATGGTGCCTAGTGAGAAAATTCACTTTTAAATAATGTTATAATAATACAGTTGTGGAGCAGTGACAGACGATATTGCTTAGAAAAACAAAGCCAGAGAGCATCTTAACAAACCAGGAGTCCAAATGTGCTTCTTGCCTCTCAGCTTCAGCCCTGTATTTTTCTTTTCTAAAGATTTCAACAGTATTTTTGCCATGAATATCTTCTTGTGTCCATCCTTTCTGCTGCCTTGATTAGGCACTACTTAAAGTACCTTCTGGCTCCAAAATTTGCAGTTTTGAGCATAATAAACTTTCATCATGGTTATTAACTGTTAGATTTATTCTTTTTCATGGAAATGCCCTTTGGCCTCCCTGAAGATCAGGTTTGCTTTGCCACAGGAACTGTCCCAGTAGTCCCAGCTCCAGAGGGAACACATTCAACCAGGGATGCTCCATCCATGCCCATCTGCCTTTGGAAGCAGCTGAAAATTCAGAGGGAAAATTCAGTTAATGCACAAAAAGTGAGTGTAACCAGTGACAGGACAAACATAACAGGATGAGGTAATTAGCACTAGATTTACATGGTTATAGCTGTAAAGATGGGAGGGTTTTTTTCTCTTTGGTTCATTTTGAAAAGAGGACAGAAGGGGGAAAAGCAGAAAAGAGGTATTGGGGTTAAAATGAACATCAATAATGAGTGATTACAGAAGCTAAAGGCTGAGGTGAAAAAAATGCAGCCCAGGTGTGAGCATGTTTTCTGCCATTATTAGAAAGACTAAGTATTTTCTCTTTAAATCACAGCACTGATTGAATTTTCCCACAAAAATGTTTGTGCAAGGGATTCAAAAGACTGTGCTGAAATGTTTTTTGAAATTTGAATTTTTCCTGGGTTTTACTTTGTAGTATTTTCACCGATATTCTCATATTATTTCAAAATGCATCTGTCAAACTTTCTTATTAAGGATTGTGTGGTTTAAACATTAAAACTGTAAAACAACTTTGAAAATGTAATTTAATGTAACATTTTCTTCTTGAGTTCAACAAAGTTCCACTGGTCTGTGTCATTAATTTTTTTCAATAGGGGTTTGATTCCTAAAATCCAGAAGTAATAGTTTAAAGGTTAATGCATGCAAACACTTCAATAAGGTTCATTTTAGGATAAATAACTTGGTTGTAAATGGGTGTGTCAGTAAATGGGTTGGGCTTTTAACCCTTATGCATAAGGATGAAAATTCTTGGATGTCTCGAGCTGTGATAAATGTAGGTTTTCATTGCTTGTATTTTTTCAAAGTACTGCTTTAAGAATATCTCCACAGAGCCTTTTGCTTTGCCCACACATCCCTCCTTGTGTGTCCTGCTGCCAGCTTTCTTTCAGAAACTCTCTTGTATAAAAGTTTTCCTTCTAAACACCTGTACAACCTGTCTCTCACAAGTGTCCCATCTGCTTTGTATTATTTAGAACTTCAGCTTTGCTGCCAATCTCTTCTTGTTTGGCAGTTTAAATAATCCATTTGTGAAGGCTTTACATAAGCATTTTCTCTTACCCTGGGGATATACAGAAGGCTTTCCACAAAGCCATCCCATTTTCTTCCTTAAAACAGTCTCTGACCACAGTGCTTGGAAAGAAACCAAGAGCAGGCATTTTTTTAGGTTGTGATACTGTCTTTCACGGTGTCACTGCTTTGCTTTCTTGCTCACTCCCCCTGTACCCAGATTTTCTCACCACAGAGGCCATCACTCCATATATTGGGCTACCAAAATGGGACAAAAAAGTAACAAAGTAAAGTCTAGGTGAACCAAACCACATGCAGGGAAATCACTCCCCAAATTGTTCCAAAAGCATAAACTGACCCAGTTGAAACCTCAAAGCTGTTGCTCTAAAACACAGATTCAAATTGATTTATGTCTGAACGATGTCATGACCTCACAAGGAAGTAGGTTAGGCAGATAGTTCAACTAAAGGGAAGACAGTATTCCTGATAGATCCTTTAGTACCTCTCAAAAGTTCTTTTAAAAGATCAAAGTAGTTTGCACAAATTTTAGATGATTAATGATATACATCTGTAGATGGATGGGCTCAGAAGGAGAATTTTTTCCTCAAAAATTAACAAATCCTGCCCTAGAATAATGAGATACTTGAACAAGGGGATCACCAAAACCCCATGATTTGCTAGGATTCCTTTTTTCTTCATGAGAAATGGATGCACAAGCTGCCTGATGGGGGTTTTGAAAGCTTACACAGAACAAATATGTGCTGCATAGTAATGTCAGATTTATGCAGATTCTGGTATGGATGCAAGAATTTACCCTTTCCTTCCCATCTAGGACAGGAACTCTCACCTCTGTGTCATCAGCTTGTATTGTGATTGTTTTAATTATTGTACATCTCTCTTCCTTTCTTGTTCTGTCAAATACCATTAAGGCTTCCTCGTGGAAGTTCCACAAAATGTAACTGTGGCTTGTGACACAAACCTTGGACATTTCTCCATGGACTGTGGTCAACCAACACAAGCAGCTTCTCCTGGTCTTCAAAGATGATAGATAGATAGATAGATAGATAGATAGATAGATAGATAGATAGATAGATAGATAGATAGATAGACATATATTCTGCTACACATGGTTTTTACTGCTAAGGTACTGACATTGGACTTTATCTGCCTCTTGTGGGGGCAGGCAGGAATACTGTGAGTATTTTCACTGGTTCCTGCTTTAAGAAAGCAGAGATTTCACATATACATGCATCTAGGCACCTCACATTCACTGCTGGAGATGGACAAGCTCAGCTGTGACAGTGGCAGGGTCATTGGCCTCTTGTGACCATCTCTTTGTCTCTTCATGCTCTTTATTTCTCGTTCTTATGTCAAAGCCTCATTAAACTTCAGAATTTTGCAGCAGCAGCCATAGTAATTTATTATACTACTTGTTAATTTTTATTTTTAAGAATGTATAGGTGCAATGCTGAGGAAAACTTCACAATTCTGAGACTTTATTTATACTGGTTGCTTGAAATTACATTGTTGTTACACTCTTTAGTTAATCCCAGTTTAAAGGCTCTGAAAATATCAAAATAAATTCAAATTACTCAGCAAATAAAAATGTACATTTAAAAAATCCTGTATAAATCCTGTATGTAAACGAGGTTCTGATAATTACTGAATAGCTAATCCATTAATGGTTTAGGTTGGAAGGCACCTTAAAGATCATCCAGTTCCAACTCCCTGAAATGGGCAGGGACAGCTTCCACTATCCCAGGCTGTTCAGAGTCCCATCCAGCCTGGCCTTGAACACTTCCAGGGATGGGGCAGCCACAGCTTCTCTGGGCAGCCTGTGCCAGGGCCTCACCACCCTCCCAGGGAAGAATTTCTTCCCAATATCTAATCCAAACCTACTCTCTTAGAGCTGAAGCCATTCTGCCCTTGTCCTATCTCTCCATGCCTTTGTCAGAAGCCCCTTCTCCAGCTCTCTTGCACCCCTTTAGCTACTTGCCAGCAAGAAATTGCCTGATGGTGCTTTGTCTGATGATGGATTTACATGAAGTATCTGTATAAAGTATTTCTAAGCTAATGGTTTATTAATGAATTTCATATGAAGAAAATCCATTGTTTGTAAAGGCCTATGGGGTATATTCAGTGATTTGTAGTTATTGTTGCTCAGAAATCAGGAATAGTTGAGCACCCTTCCTTGTCATTTCCTACTGAAGAATGGGAAAAGAGACCCACACAGCATGGAAAATCCGTACAGCACTGTGCAACATTCAGGAAAGAATTTGCAATTCAACCCAGGGTACAAATACAACTGAATAAATGTGTGCACTCACAATTGTATTTACTTATTTATTTCCCCAAGGTACTGCTGAAAGTCATCAGCTGGAGGAAGAACTGAAGGAAAGATTCTACTTTTAGACACCATTTAGTTTTTGATAAGTGGATCAACTCAGTGGTCAACTCTGATATTATTCTGAACATGACAGGGTAGGGGAAGATGGATAGTATTTGTGCACTTCTGAAATTATAACAGTAGAGAAGTCTTTTTATCTGTTTTTGCAAAGCAGGTATAGGCTATTTTCTGCTTCAAATATTCCTGTTAGATATTATTCTGGCCTTCATTCATCACGTAAACATTTGCTGTTTGTACAATTCAAGATCTTTTCTGCCTTCTCAAAAGTTTTGTTAATGTGAGTTTAGTACAACAGTTATTTCTATTTAGAAAAAAAGTAGGTGTACACCCGATGCCAGACAGTCACTTCCTCAGGTTATCTGATGAAATGCCTGCATTTCACCTTGATGGCTTGCTCAATGCACGTGTGCAGCGTGGGCATAAGTACATCCTGCTTTATTACATTCTCTAATCCATCATCTTGAAAATATTAAGCAAAAGAGACAAGTACCTGATGGAAAAGAGAACTGCTTCAGAGAGTGATGATGGTAATTCAAAGAGCACTGCTTACAAGTTTCTTTCCACATTGCATTTTAGGGTAGTTCTCCTGCCTGTTCCCCTTTTAAAAATTTTTAGAAGACTTTTCACAGCCAAGTCTGCATTGTGAATCAAAGTATTTGAATAACCTTAGATACAGGGCTTTTGCTTCTTTTTACATCAGCGTTAGCTGGAGGTGAACTGTCCACAGACAGGTGGGAGAGGTCTGGAAAGATCTGCCAATTTCTGGCTACCCTGCAAGTCTGAAACTTCACAAGAGAGAGCAAAAGACAGCACTCATTAAAAAGGTTACCTCAGATTTGGCACAAAAAGCAAATGCCTCTGGAATTCTTTTTGTCCTCGGTGTTTCGTTAGCTTTCCTCCCTCCAGGGAAAAAGCCACTGTATCTGAAAGCTTTCCCTCCAGCTGGCTGCTGGCCATTAATCCTCTTGTGTCTGCCAGCTCAAGAGTGCTCACTGCTCCTTCTGGGCTTCACTCCTTCCCCAGTCTCCCCTTCCTCTAAGAGCCAACTGCTTTTTTTGTCCAACTCTACATCTTTTGTCAGGATGGAGATCATCAGCATTTGGTGGGAATTTAGGTCAGATAAAGGTGAAGTTTTCTTATAGCCTGTCAACTTTCTCTTTTATTGTATGTGAGAAACACTGCATTTGATGGGTATCACCTCTTGAAATGTAATGTCTCTGTTGGGAAAGGGGAGAAAAATTAATCAGATTTCATTTTAAATGTTTGTTTTATATTTTTTTCCTCCAGTCAGTAACAGTTGCCATTTCTTGCTTTCTGCCACCCCCTGTGTTGTTAACACAAAATTCACGATTTCACAAACTAGTTTTATTTTCACTCAAAAGATCACAGTAATCACAGAAGGAAACTGATGACCTTTCAGAATTTTTCATGTCAGCATTTTTTTCCTTTTCAGCTGTTAGAATGCTTTAAAGTCAGGTTTGGTTCTGGGTTTTTTTTTTTTTCCTTTGAAAAAACAGGTGCTGCATTCATGTTCCCATGTAGTCCATTAAGGGAGTACATTTTTATATAACTATCCAAGCACATGAGTCTTTTAATTAAACTACTAAGTGAGTATCTTAATGAATTAAATGTAATCATCTTGAAAAGTAATTTTGATTCCAGCTTTTTATGGTAAGAAATATTACTTAAAGCTATTTTATGATGAAGCACTTTATTCTTTTTTATAGCCTTTTTTAAAAACATATGGGAAAACATATTTTTTAACTGAGCTATACAGGAGTATACTAACCTGGAATAATTTAATCCATGGAATTTCATGTGAATATGTGGAGACTTACAAAATTCTTAACACTTTAATTTTAAAAACATGCATGTTGTAGAGTGTTCATGGATTGATTAATTAACTGTTTTTACATTCTGTAATCGAGCCTGTTTCATCTCAAACCAATGAGATTAAATACACTGCAAGTAATTGTAAGTATAATTATTTTTTCAGTCCTGCCTGAAAACCTGTGAAAAATTTACAGGTAAAAAGTTGTCCTGTCTGTAGAAAAGAACAGTATCAGACCAGAGTAATACATGATGGGGCATGCTTAGTTAAATTGAATGAATTAGGTAAGCCTTACTCTGCTACAGGTGTGTCACCGGACAATATTTATTTCTTAATAATGTTCCAAATGCATTGCACTTTTAGCAAGAAATTAGACAGAATGAATGTACTACAAAAGTTAAAGTTTTAAAAAATGCATTAAATCATTGTTTCATATCAATAATTAAATTATATAAATTCCAGTTTCCTCTTCTTGAGCAGAATTGTGTCTTACAGATTTCAAGCTTCCTGGAGGGGATATATTGTTTGAAAAGAGTATAAAGAGAGAAGCAGTGCCTCCTAAGGATAGAAAATTAAGAAAGCAATTATTTGACAAAAAGTTATGTTAAATTTGCTTCCTTGGGGCAATTCAGCTTCCTTAAACCAGAACTGCTGAATACCAGCTCCCTCCCTTTTCACTTATTCCTTGTTATTCATACTAAACAGGCAGCACTGGAGCCACTCCCTTGTTTTGTCAGTCTGTTCATTCCATCCTCTTTAGAATCAATGCAAAATCCTTGCCTGTAGCAGAGAAAGAGTATGAAGGTGACTGAAGAACACTGATGTTACACTCAGAAGTGCTCAAGCCCTTAAATTTGGAATAAATTAACCTGACAGCGGATTGTGACTGTCCTCAAGAAGCGTGACTGGAACAGACAACAGCAACACTTTGATTTTCCTGCTGTTTGGGAGTCTGGGGAAGCAGATGTAAGCTTCTTTCCCAAGAAGGCTGCCACTTTCCCATGGGCCCAGGACACCATGCTAAGCCATGAAAAAGGTCTCAGCAACAAGAGGTTGAAGAAGGCTCCTAAAAATGCTGAAAGCTGCAGCTGAATGCCATTAGTCAAAGTTTATCTCACTGAGCTTCAGATGGCTCCAGCAGCAACCCTGCGAGCTACCTGCCCTGGGCTAGCTTTAGGGTGGCTGCCCACATTTCAGCCCAAAGTTACAAAATCCATGGGGAGATCTTCATCCAACACAGTGTCCACAGAGAAGCCTAAGCAGCAGGAACTCTTTCTCACATGTAACACTTCAGGATTTTACAGGCAACAAAATGGGCACTGCTTTTCCACCTTCCGTTGAGAATAAATGTATAAAGTCTTCTCATAACGATTAGCCAGGTTTGCTAATTTAGTGCAAGTCGTGATTAAGGGACCTGCACTTACTTTTCTTAGTGGTTTTCAAGTGGGAACTGTAAATGAGTTTTCCTGCTGTTCGCTCTTACACTTCTAAGTGTTGGTTAATGAAAATATTAAAGAAAGTTTTCACAAGGAGCTGTCCATTTCCAGACACTAAAAAGCCTTTCTAAAATAAAATTTACTTCTCAAAATTGAACTGTGCTTTTAAAATGTCACTCCCTAAACATTAGCATAAACAAATGGCATCACAATAGCAAAAAAAAACCCAACTATTTTTTTAATAACCCTGCCGCCTCTGGAAGGATCACAAAGGTAAAATGTCAAGTTTCATATGCTTAAATAAATATCACAAAATAAAAAACAAGGTCTGAAATATTAGTACTAGGAAGGACACATATGCCTTGTTTCAGGGTGCTACAGTAGCCCTTATTACACCTGGCATTAAAATTTTTAATAATCTAGATCAAAGGAGATAAGAAAGGTCACTGAAACCAAAGTAGGCTTTTTTTTAGCACTCCTATACACAGAGAGCAGGGTGTTGCTTCAGCATGTTAGGTAGTGAATTTCTTTGATCCTACCTATAAATGTCACTCTGTATGTCATTTAATTGTGGTATAGCCTTTTATTGGTGCAATTAAATCTTTTCTAATGCATTACATTATCTCCAGCTCTGCTAAAAATCCTGCCATTGTTTGGGAAGCGAGGTAAGTCATTGTGAAATGATGCAGTTGACTTTAGTTTCTTCCTCCCCCCTCCACATGATTTCTCCCAACGATTTTAATTTAAATCTCACCAAACAGTATAATGGTCCTGGAATTTGTTTAGTCCTTTGACTTCCTTTATCACACAGAGATGGTAAACATTCTGTTGCTAACCTGAAGTGGCTCCAAGCAGCAAAACTAGGAGGATATTAAACCAGTAAAAGCTTATCAACTGATTCTTTGATATGCTGTAAATTCCAGCCTTTTCATTTTACTTTTGAGGGTTGCCATAAGTCAACACATTAGTAAGCAATTTGCTGACATTGGATCACTTAAAAAGGCTTCCCCATGGACAAAGTTCACCTCGGCGCTTTGTTTCACAGTTTCATTTTATCATAGTCTTGTGCTGCTCTACAGATGACTGATGCAGCTTTGCATACCAATGGGGCACTGCACAGTCACTTTATGTCACTCTGTCCAAGCTTGAGGAAGCCTCAGGCATAAAATGTACAGGGTATGGTGTTTTCAGCAATAAATTCAATGGCTCTGTTTCAGTTATTCTAGGATTTACAAAGTTATTCAGTATTATGCATTGAAACAGAGCAGAATTTCATTGTTACATCCTAGAATATGATAATAACAAATTATACAAAATGCTGATTTCCTTTCCGTTCACATTGACAGCTCACGCTGATTTAACAGCAAAAATTCTGGTTTAAATTTCATTTACACTTGTTCCCAACCTTAGACTTTATTTACTGATTGATGGATTTGAGTTGGGTCAGGTCATACTACAGAAAATCCAGGAGTAGCTCAAAGAAGATAGTATCTTAGCAGCAGAGGAACTTCACAGATCCCTGTCTATTGCAGGAAAAGAGTTTTCCTCTTTTTTTTTTTTTTCCTTTTTTTACAGTTCCAGCTCACTTGGTTACAAAACTAGGTCAGGTCTGGTCCAGTTTGAGACCACTATAAATTAAGACCAAGCATAACTCGGGGACAGAAGTATTTTCAAATGGGTCAACCTTTACTTGAGGTGAACAGAAACCCCAAATTATGTAAGAGTTGGGTGTAGTCTTACCTTGTCCTTCCTGAAGCCACATTTTAATATGAAATCAGTAAGAGCATTTAAAATTGCAATGCAGAGATTAAGTTCTAGAACCCAGATAACAGTTATGTTCAACTTACCAGGGTTGTTATTGATTAAACACACAATCACATAAAAACATTAAAGATATACACAGCGTTTCACGAGTCAGAGAGCACACGGTGTCACCAGTCAGGATTGTTTGGAGACCACAAAGTGTAAATATTGGAGGAGGCCTGTGGTGGGACTGTTGTTTATTTGTTTTTTGTTTTGCACATACCATTGAAGGTCAGTGTGAATGTCTGCATGGGAGAGACTGGGATGTTTCTTTCTTGACACTGAGCAGTCATGGGGGAAAGCACCAGGTTCCCCACCTGCTCTTTGCTACACAGAATTCTCTCACAGAGTACAGGAGGGGCTGCTGCTTCTCCCATCCCTTTGGGATTTAAATATATCCAAATACAAAGGCTCTCAGGGTACTTCTTTCTTTTATGTTACATTGCCAAATCAGCATTTACTAACCAGGAAACAAATCCAGTTTCTACTGACAAATGGATACGTCTTTTCAATATCCTGTTGTGTTAGGGATCAATTGAGAACACAGTAAAATCATAACAGCTCTCAGTAAGCAGTGAATAAGACCATTGAATAAATAGAATATGAGATCATGTTACTAGAAAATTTAAGACATCCAAAGTTTTTATATAAATTCCTAGTGAGTTTTCCATATCATGTCTGAGGGATTTTTTTGATGTTTGGGCTCATGATTTCTTTGTGTCTAGAAAAGTTAATTTTAAATACTCTGATATATGCTATGAAGGGTTACTTTTTGCACTTGGAAGGGAGCAGATGTGCTGGTAGAGAAAAGCTACTAAAAGAAAAAAAAAGTGAAATGAAACAATAGGAAAGTGTTTAGGTGCCATGAGGCTGCTGCTACTTTGCCTCCTACTTCCCAACCCACACTCCCTGAAAAAATGGCTCCTTCTTTAACTATCAGGTTTTCTCTCACAGGAAATGTATGGAGAGAAAGGCTCACGCTGCCTGGTCATGATACAGATGTCAAAATGTTCCTTAAAACTGCTGCACACATTTATGGGTAGAGACACACAGACAAGTGTTGAGTCTCTGCAGAGCTTTCAGATACAGGGGTACATTAGGAGAAAGTGGCCACAGTGAGCTGGGATTGCATTCATAATGATTAAATGCAAGAAAAGCAATTCTTTTAGGTATTTGTTTTGTTGAGCCCCTGTGGGAACATCTTCAGATATGAAGATGAGATTGCCCAGGCTTATTTGCAATATGCAGAAACATACTCAAGGCAGCAAAAAGGCATGAAAATCTATACTGAAGACACCTGAGATGCCTCTTCTCCCACTCTGTCAAAAAAAACCAACCCAAACCAACCAACCCCTAAAAAATACAAAGAAAGAAGTACTGAAGACATGATGTAGTGCCAGAGCTCAAGCTTGGAGGTTTCTGTGTCCACTTGAACTCTGCATTTCCAAAAATACACAAGCAACCCCACAGACAGAAAAAAGGATGAGAAGAGACTTCCAGAAAACCATTGAGGGAACTGGGGGTCACTTCTCATATAAAAATAAAGCAAAATCTAACCTTTCAGGTGTGGAAAAAGCTAGTGCAAGCAGAAAGGCTTGTTTTACTATGGATGTTTGAGAACAAAATTAAAGCTTAAAGCATAGCAAGGGCCCTTCACATTTGACATTTATGAAATCTTGGACAATTAAACATTGAAATATACTGCCCTAGAGACAGCACAGCAATCCCATCACAGATAGCTCCTGCCAGGCTGGTTAAATACCAAGAATAATGCAGCTATGTTTGATCCTGTACAGCTGGATGGATCAAACATCTCCAGGTCCCTTCCAGCCATGTGATTCTTGAACTTTAAAAACAGCCTAACTCTCCTGTGAAATGGAATTTAAAGTCTGAAGCTGTTTAAGTTATAGACAGTTCAGGAAGAATGGTGATCAGGGGTTTAAGATGTAAAAACTGCCCTTCAGTCAAACTATTAAACGATTGAAAATTCCTTACAAATCACATAATGAGCACACTTTGCTATAAACAATCCCCACTGGCCTAAAGCAGAGGGTTCAAATTAATTACACACCTGTCTTAAAACACAGGGCTGTGATGCCTCTGAATGTAGAGGAATCTCCATCACATTCCCCACCTCAGCTATTATAGAAACAGAACAATTTGAGAATCTCAAAAGCAGGTTACATTGGGAGGAGGCAGAAAAAGAGAGAAGAACACAACTATTCATGCCAATTACTGACAGGATAATTTAGAATGACACAGATTCTTATTTTTTTATTGCTTCTAACAAAAAAAAGGCACAATACTCAGCTATAAACCACACTTTACCTTTATTGAAAACACAGTAAAAAAAAATTTCCTACAAAACATTCAGTGTAACATTTCAAACAAAAGAAAAACACATATTACCACTGCTTTCCACAAAACAAAACCAAAAGATCAGCCTAGCTAAGGCAGCAGATATTTTCTCTTTTTCTTTTTTTTCTTTTTTTGTAACACAACAAAATACCCACAACAGAGAACATTATAAATCATAATTCTGGATGATCTAAAATGAAGCAGGAAAAGTTTGGTTGGGAGAAAGTATCTACACTGAAAACTGTTGAGATTAAAGTAACACTCAAAGCACAATTTTTCAGCTGTTTTATACCTTGGTCAGATACACATACGTGAAAGAAAAGTCAGCTGCTCAAGACTGTGGAGTTTACAAAACCTAAAGCACGAATCAGACTAACAGGGGACCACCAGTTCCATTCAGCAGTTTAGAGATTGTGCGTAATTCATACATTTTTTTTGTAAACTGTGATATTAACCAGTAACACTGCAGTGAAAAGCCTGAATGTGCACAGTGAAGGTACCTGCTGCCACCATCACAGCCCAGCCAGCAGAATTGTGTTTTTATGGTCATGCCACGCAAGCACACATGAAGCCAATTCCATGTGACAGGGATCAGGGTGCCAGCAGCACCCTGAGAACATCCTCAGTCTCCTCACTGTGAATTTTAAACACAAAATTTAGTGGAGACAAGCCCAACATGTGATTTCTATTTAGGTAACATGGGGTTGGGTCCCAAACCCCACAGGAAAAGAAATGCACCCTTTTTTTGTGTACATGTGTTTCATACACGCACACCTCCCAAGATTTCAAATTCCACAACCCAACTTCTTTTTCTATCCACTTCTCTTTAAAGCAACAGAAATCACATCAAATAAGGCAAAAATACTTTGAAATCTACCTTTAAGAAAGTAAAAGTGACTGAAATTTTTTGTTATGTAAAGCCAAGGAGGAGAAAGTACTCTCAGAGATTTTGTGACTCTTAAGAATTTTGGTCCAGACTGGAAAAAACTCATGGTTAGGGGGAAAAGGGAAATCATGAACCAGCTAATTTTCTTCTTAAGCATTTAAGCACACCTACTGAATCCACTGCACAGGTATCACCACCATGCCACTTCTCTGAATGCTCAGTTCACATGGGGAGAGAAGGTCCAAAATATGCTCATACACGTGAAACATAAAAATCCAGAGAACAGGTGAAGAGCCTCACCTCAACACCTTGCAAAGCCTGACCCTGATGAGAACAGAGAGTCACACAAAGTGTGCCCACCTCCCACCGAGGGAGGCAGTGAGAGCTGAGCTATTTCTGTACATCCCACAGCAGATGAGCTGCAGCCAGGTCCACACCAGGAGCCATCCTGCACTGACAGCCACCCCAGGGCTCCCAGTGGCCAAACCAGCCCATTCCCCTCACTGAGAAGTGGGGCTGTACCCTCATGCCACTGGAAGCTAAAAGCACAAATATATGCAATGGCTAAACCCTCCCACTCATGATTCAAACTGACTTGAGCTCCTGGTAATTTGTTAGAAGACCCTCTAGTGACAGGATTGCTTAAATGGAGTTTAGTGGTAAAAAATTAATAAAAGTGGACATTTCTGTAGTGGAAGAACAGTTCTAACTAGGGAATATCTCTGTACAGGCTATGTGGGAAAAGAAATACATTAAAATCAAAGCAAGTGCCCCAATACTTCAATAGCTGTTATCTATGGAAGCAGGGAATAGATAAGGAATGCAAAATAAAGCCCTGTTCAGGAAAGGAGCTTCATCCAGTGATGCCGACTATAAAACTTAATGTAATGGGGGTAGGGAGAAAAGCAACAGCAATGCTTGGGGTTAGTGATCAACAAATATCTAGAAGCAGCATTCCAAAGTGCTCAAGTAGGTACATATCAACATTCACATACCTAAAATCCTAATTCTTAGGATTTCCTAATTTCTGTGTTGATGTAAGACCTTCATACAGACAGTTTCTAAATAGTTTGGAATTCAGTGTGTCAAGAATATCAGCAATTGCAGGATATTTCTCACACTCTCTCTTTGATAGTTTGGAGTCACCTTCTATATTTGTTAAAACATTTAATGCTATGCATATTAACAAAAAATTATGAGTAATAAATGAAACTAAAAAGTTACTGATAAAATAAGGTAATTAACACAAAACTAGCAAGCATCCTCAGGTTTCTGTTGCCAAGACAGAGATACCTTCAGAAGTTCACAAGCTCCTATAGAAGTCCAAGACACTGTTTCACTGTGAATCACAAAAGAGATTTTATGAAGTGATGATTTTTTTTTCAGTGTCAGTGGATTACTGGCATATTTAGAGAACAAATAATTAACGTTTGTATACTAATGATATACATTTCTTCCTTCTTTTTGAAAGAAGAGTTTTAGGTGCTTCAGTTGTGAAATATTTCAAAAGCCTTCCATTAAAGTTGCCTTCTGGTATTTTTTCTTACAGTGCATGAATCAAATCTGTGTGGATTCTTCTGCTATTTCATGTTTTGTCTGTCTCAAGGGGATAAGGTAGAAAAGGGTGCAGAAGCTGTAATACCATGTGGCTGGTGGCTGTGGCTTTAGTTTGCTCTTGCTGAATGGGATAAATTCAAAAGTAGCATTTTTGTAAAGTTCAAATCCTGACAATGCGACTGAAATAACCTGCATAGCAAATACAGTGTTAATGAGTTGGAGAGGGAAGTCAGTGTAGGCAATATTGTCTCAACTCAGCAGTAAAATAACAACAAAAATTCTAATACTAGGAGGTAGAGAATCTTATTTCATTAAAGTAATTAAAGCTTCACATCGATACTTTTTTAAATAAAACTAAGCACATTTCTTTTGAAGAGGTTATTTATGTGGCCTTAATATAGTCTCTGTTTAGATTATTTCACCTTGATTTTAAAAATGCTATTTTCAAGATCAGAGAATATATTAAACAGGATTGAGCTGTTTTCCTGTATTTGTTATTTCAAAATTTTAGATGCCAGTTCACTAAGGGTAAGGCTCAGCTGCTGTACATACACCACCACCTCACTTCTGGAAGAGGAAGAAGAGATGGGAAATAACTTAGAGCATGCTTCAAGAACTCAAGGAAAGTCACATGCAAGAAGAGGCCAACTGCTTTCTGTTTCTACCTTATTCCTTTCTAATCTAGACTGTAAATTCTTTAAGAGAAGGGCCATTGTGTCTTCACTACACAGCACTGGGCACATGTGAGCACCTCAAGTAGCATCAGCTGCTTCACGCTCACAGATGAGTGGCAGAAACATGGTGGGATGGAGAGGGGCTGCAGCCCCTTGGCACCCTTCACTCCTGACACAGGGGAGGATGTGCCACTCCTGGTGACACAGGGGAAGATGTGTCCACAGGATCTGCTCCAATCTCCATCCTGCCAAGTACCTGCTGCAGGAGCTCCTGCTTGCATGGGCAGCCCAGCCCTCCCTCCACTGGTGCTCCAGGTGGTACTTGGGAACCAGACAAGGAAAACAACTTGTCAAATCTTTTAATTTCTATGACACTAGAACAGCCAACAGGGTCAAAGGTATCAGAGGAACAGGGCCAAAGATAAACAGCACATTACAGACAGTAAACAAAGCTCCCTATGAATGCAAAACTGTTTCTTGTACAATAACCAATACTATTGTTTTTTAGCTTAAAGTGATAAGCACGTGGGCTTTATGCTCAGAAACTCCACAAATACTACAGCTCTGCAATTGCATTTAATATTGTGCTACCAACACAGAAAAAAAACCAAAAAACAGCTCACTTAAAACACCCAGTTTATACCTATTTTTTAGTCTTGTGTGGAATCTAGTTGAAGATGGAAGAATTGATGTGCTTTTTGCCTCGTAAGAAGTGAGGCAGATGTTAATGTTACTAAGATCAGCTGTATATACCTTGAAGGTATAGACCACCTGACTCTACATGAGTCAAAATACTAGGAATGTATTGTCAATATCCATTAATGAATTACCAGTTGCTTGTAATTAAGTGACCATATGCTTCTGTGGAAAGTATACAGTGACCTGTATCTTGCATGCAGTGACAAAGCTTTGCATAAGCACGTCATTTTCAAGGCCAAAGGTGTATTTTAGTGTAGACAGTGCCACAATATCAGCAGTTGATTTTAAAACAAAACACTGTCAGTAGTTGCACAGGGTAGTTCTGAATTTCTCACCCATCTTGGAAACCATACAGCACCTCAACCATCTCCCAGAGTCCAGTGTAAAGTCTTCCCTGACACAGCCTTAACCCACACATCAGCCTGCAGAATGCAGAAGGGGTGGGGACAGTCGAGGCTCTAACATTTGTTTTGAAAAAGAGTTTTAAAGTCTTGCCTGAAGCTTGGGTGCTTCTTGGCAGGACCTGCCCCTGCTCTGTTGAAGTAATTGCCCAACTCACTTGCAGAAGCCACACATACACATTATAATCCACCTTTTTCTGTCTTCTTGAGTCACTGATGCCACAACAAACATCTCTCCAAAGGCACAAAGTGCAAGACCTATGCTGGTTCATAATCCTAGGTTTATTCCTAATATTAATTTCTTCAGAGTGTATTAACTGTCTTGGCATTGTAACAGATATATTTCTATAAAGCTAACTGGCCTCATACACCACAATTCACCACTAAGACACGAGGATAATTTTGGTCATACAATGACTTGCATGAAAAAGTGGACATATTACACTGCTTTTTAACTATGATGCCAATCCATAAGGCTACAAGCTCTGAAAATACCTGACTTGATGCCCCTAATAATATATCTCCCAATATTTTAAATATAAAGTCATTTTAAAACAACTTTTAATTATAGCTCTCTGTTATTGGTTGCAGAACTCTGACTCAGATAAAGATTTCTCACTAAAGTGTCAGCATTAAACAAGAGAAAAGATGCTTGTAAATCTTAGTGAAATCAAGTAATTTTACTTCTTCCACGACTTGATACAACACATCAATAGTCAGTTCAATAAGCCTTGAATTTGTACTAATCACACACACAAAAAAAGGTAATTCTCTAGCATCATATTTACTACAGAAATATTTACATTATGCCCCAGTTCAAGTCAGAAAATGCAGCTGCAAAAAAATAAATCCTCATGTGTACTGGAGCTTGATTTTTGAAGCACTTTAGGGGAAATAAAACAAGCAGACATTCACACACACAGCAATAAGGTCTACAGCCCAGAGCAGTCGTCTCAGGTGAACAGCCAAAGAGTTTCTGACACAAGGTTTACCTTATTTTGGAACCACACCGGAAACCAAGCTGTCACCAACTAATATAAGACCTCAAACTATAGACAAGGCAGACTTGTTTTACAGAAACAGGAAATGAACAGGAAAATTTTCTGGCTCCCTACATGATGGGCACTCGCTGAAGGCATCCCCATGCCAGCCTGTTTGAAGATTACTTGTAGCTGAGCAGGACAAAAGTGCAACCAGATTTTGAATACTTACTTGGTATTTTTTTTTTTACTATAAACTGCTTAAAGGATTCCTAAGGCTGCAAGGAAATGCTACAAGAAAGGACATTATCACCCACTGATGCCATCTTGAATCTAAGGCCTCTGAGCAGTTAAACTTTAACACTGCAGAAATTCAAACTACCAAGACTGACCACACAAGTCTTACTTACCAAACCACCTACTGTCATCTCTATAACCTTAGAATTTAATTTATGATATCTACACATACAGGCCTATATACATGTTCATGTGTACATTAACAAACAGGCTAGTGACACATAACTGGATTATGCCACTGAACAGAAACCCTGTTAACTGAAGTATAAATTCAGAGAAATTGACTTCGAACTAAAGATTGTAGAAAACTGCATCTGCAGCCTCCTAGGCCTGTGCTCCTTGCATTGATTCCAGGTACTGCTTACACACAGTAGCTCATCAAGAATTTCACAGGGGAACTGGGTAGGGGAAGGGACCTCCACGGCACAACAGCTCCCAGAACTGTGAGAGCTGTGACAGGGAGTCTACACAGCTTTTTACAAAGCATACTAGGCTCAGATTTAACACTGAAGTTAATCTTCATCTTGGACTTCTGTAAGACATGGTTTGACCACCAGTAAAGCAAGCTGCTATTTAGAGCTAAGGACATAGAGCTAAAAACACTGGCCTTCCAAAGGAAAGCTCTGTGACACAGCCTACTGCATCCAGCACCAAGGGAACTGTGACCACTCCTGTCCTTTTTAACTCACTCTCAGTGGAGCTGTTTATCTCCTGTCACAGATACCTACTCCAGGTACTTTACATTTCCAGCAAGGGTCATATTGGCCTTCAAGTGTAGGTTTTCTTTTTTTTTTTTTTAAATCAAGTCCCAAAGTTATTCTTTATAGCTGTGTTTATATAACACAGGAGGTACTGTGCATTCAAATGGTAGCAAGTTTAAAAATAAAGATGTGAGACATTCAAATAAAACAAATAAAAAGGAATGCATTTTTCTCTTCAGCTTCCAGTCTTCAAGGCACCTCCTGCATTAACTTACTGGGAAATAAACAAGCAGACCAAAAGTTCACTGGAAAGAGAAGAATCTGACACATCTAACTTCCTCAGAAGCACACAGCATCAAAATGAGACAAGACTCGACCCAAACTAACAACTAAAAGCAATATAAAAATGCTGATGAGATGACAGGAATGCCATGAGGTTGATGTTTTCAGCTCTGCTGATTGCAGGTGATTGTTATCACAGTGTTTTCTGATGGCCGTTTGCAGAAGGCTTTGTCTCCGAGTCTCTTGGATTGTTTGACAGATGAAGTTTATCTAATCCTGCAAAACATTACAGAATAAGGAAAAACTAAGACTCCCACACAGGTATTCAAAAACAACACAGACAATCCAAATCCTTTGTGACTGTGCACTTTACATTTGCTGAAGACCAGAACTGATGTTCTACCTCCTGTAAGAATTGCTTCTGGGAAATTCCCTCAGTGTTATTTAAGTGAGAAAATCCATTAGAGTGGACAAGCATGGAAGACAGAGAATCCTAACTTTCCACTGCTTAAATCACAGACTCAGATGTTAAGAACCAACAAAGACTTGCAATGATTTACCCTGTTGCCTACAAAGACCTAAATAATTAGCTAAACTATTTCTTTTAAACTATAACATATTTTTGTAAATCATCCACTGCTGATCTTAATGTCACTGGTGATGACCAGATCACTTCTCTAAACTATTTCTATGTCTAATTACATTTTTAGGACTATACTATTACTGATCTGTTTCAAGCCTTTTTTCTTATTGCACAATTCTCTATTTTAAGTCTCACATCCTGCCCCAGGCAAGCAGTTAAATTACTCTTTTTTGGGACAAGGGAGATGAGGAAAGATGGCAAATTTAGCTATATTTTATTCAAAAGGGGCATGATGTCTGTCCTTCCTTGATTGCTACAGTTTCTCTCTGAAGTCTCCTATCAAGTCTCTAAAATGAAGGATCAAACCTGGAAAGAGTTTCTTATTCATTTTGTGTATACTACACCGAATGTTTTGCTGAAGTGCCATGATGTACAAAGTTAAATTTCTTGTATTGTTGGAACTGGAATTCCAAAATTGACTGCACTACCAAAAACCAAAAATTTCCTTAATATTCTTATTTGTAGTCCTAATTTTTGGTCATAGGCCAATTTTGGTTCTCATTCTTTGAATTCCATGGGACAGTTTTTAACAGATATAATTTGTGATGTACAGCACTGAAAACAAACCCAGTCTGTGTCAGGAACCTGCACATTTCAGGGTTTGTGACTCCCTACTTGTGTCAAATACAGTGACAATTACCCTACTATGCCTGCATTTTTATGTTTGTTAATCTGCCTTCAACATCTGTAATTTTTTATTAAACACTTTAATTATTTTACAATAATTTTAAACTAATCTTCCACCAGCACTCTCAGAAGTGCTTGGATTTTGTTTCAGCATCACAACTCTGAAAGCAGTGAAAACTAACATGAGTAACTTCCAGATGATGCAAACAGAATCTTCAGTTACAAAGAAATACTAAAGTTTCTCCATTAATCCTCTCAATTTAAGCAAGTAATACTCTAGGGATCTAAAGAGAGAGGAGCTCTGCTAATTACAAATTATAAGATGAGGCAACAACAATTAAAAAAAAAACATTTTAACCTCTTAGTATCAAAGGTGTTTCAATCCTTTCAAGATTGAAAGAAATATCAATGAAAGAATCAAGAGGTCAAAGAAGAATCAAGGTCAAGAAATATCAGCACAAAATTCAATCAAATTTTTCATTATATCAGGTTTTACTCAGTTACTAAGGTTCTGTACATTCTGTACAAAGATTTTCTGAATAGATGTTCCAAAAATATATGCCAACAAGGCAGTTAAGATCTCTGCTAACTATTTTTAGGGAGCTAATAAGTTGCTTTAAACAAAAAAGAAAAAAGCCAACCCATACACAAGTTGAATTTTTAATTTGGAATAATTGCTCATAGTAATGAGAATGTTTCTGTGCTCTGCAAAGACTGAAAATCCACCTGGATATCAATAAGTACCACAGTCATATCATTAAAATCAACATTCTACTTTAGCTCTGGACTCTTCAAAAAACAACACAACATTATTCATCCTCACACCTTAGAGAAACTTCCACCAAAAAAAAAGTATTTTGTGAGCTGTGACAGAATACCAGCAGCACATCAAGGTGTCAGTGGTGGAGAAAGGGAAGGGTCAAGCACACAGTGAATTTTCAGGGCTGTGTTACCTAATGCCTTCAGGAGCTCTTCTCGCACAGCAGAAGTGAACTTTCTGACCAGACACAACGTTGTCATGATAGCAAAGAGCAAGTTGTAAGATAACACAATATAGAAGTTCCCCAGCCAGTTGAACCTTCCAAAGTCTCCAAGGAGATCGAATCTGGTGATTCCTGTTAAATTGCATGCAAGATTTAGATCAAAACATGCATAACATTTTTTTTCAGGAAATGAAAAAATTCCTTTCTATTACATTTACATTTGGATGCAAAATTCTTATAGACAGCACACCAGAAGACAGATGGTTAAACACACAAGACAATGTTAGTTACTATAAAACTGTAAGACATCTTTACCAAAATATTTTTAAAATTTCATGGTAAAATGCTTGAATAATAGGAGTTGAAATGAATTGTCTATTCTAGATAAGAACTTTTTTTATAATTTCAGTAAACACAAGAAGGAAAAAAATCAGCTGTAGTATAAAAACTGCTTGAAACCTCAGTTTCTATAAAACCCTTACTGATTCCATAAAAGAGTGAAATGTATCTTGAACTTTCTTAAAAAAAATACAGGTAGCAAACAGCCTTCCTATGAGAGCCACATCATCTTATGGTAAACACTAAGCCTTTTAAGTGTTCTTCCAGAGCACTGCTTTTCAAACCAAAGTTTAAAGACATCTTTCCAACTGCAGTTTTTCTCCTTGATACACCCACCACTACAGCCATGGAGCATTTGCACAGAAGGAAAAGAGGCTGAAAGATGGTGCTGACAGGTCTTCACATGGCACTTCCAACCCTGACACTTGGTGCTGATCAAAGGCCTGTCAATCACTAATTAAGTGAACAACATTTTTCTGAACCATGGAAACATCTACAAGGTGTAGGGCCCATGCAGAAGGCAGAAGAGGAAGAAGCACAGGTTGTTCCTTTGTTAAGTGTCTTTACTGCACTGAACACATGGCAGAACACTGAGATGACAAACACATGTCCCTTGTCTAGATTCAAAAGCATTCCCAAAAAACCTTTGGCTTAGATGATGTCAGAGGGAAGTGTGCCCTCACAACAGTGCAAAAGCAGGAAGCTGACTGTCCCAGAACTAAAATGACAGCAGCAAATGAGGCAATCACCAAGTAGCCCTGGCTCTGAAACTTGTGAAAGATCCTGATTTTTCCATCATCTTATTTTGAAAGTGTTTTGGGGCTTTTAAAAACTGCCTTCAAAAGTGACTTCAAAAATGAAGAGATAGAATTAAGGGTCAGTCACACTTTTTCCAAGGGTAAGCCTGACTTAGGAATCTCACTGTACCTGGATACCCAAGACTTGCAAGCCAATTATCACAATGTTAAAAGATACGCACACTTCTTATACTCAGCATCAGTCATTTAAATTAAAACATGGGAAATAAATTTGGAATCTAAGGAAAAAAAAAAAACTCAAAAGAAGTAGTTTCAAAGGATGAAACCAAACAATCACTGATCAAAACAGCAAAAGAGGCAGCGAAAAATACTAGAAAAGCACAGAAGGTCTTAGCACAGAAAGAAGAAACCAGCAGTCTGATTGGTAAAGAGATGAAGGACAATAAACACAGAACTGCTTTCCAACTTGAAGGCAAACAGTGTCCTCAACATTTCCAAAGCAGCAGTGTTTTAGTCAGACTGTGGAGCCACATGAAAATTAAGTCAGGTTTGAATGTACAGACTTCCAAAACTTTAAAGAAAAAGGAACTAAACAGGCAGAGCACTGGAATTTCCTTGACACATAGAGGTCCAGAAGAACAGTGAGCCATGAAGCAGTGTCACAAGGACAAACAGAAATGATCCCTGACACTTCTGTTAGAGTAGGTGGGAGAATTATTGTCTATAAATTACATCCAATTTCTTCTTACAAACAGAAAAAGTCACTGCTCATCAGAAAAGTGACACAGTAACAGTCTGCAAACTCATGGGAGAAAAAGGTTGAAAAGGTTTTGATAACTTTCTTACAGAAGCAGTATCTACTCAGTCCATAGAGAAAAAAACCCAAGATTTTTAATAACTCTTCAGTAATTGAACAAAAACTTGCATGTCTGGTGGCACAAATATATACACAAAAAGCTGATTAAATTTCACCAAATAAACTATTAAAGAATTCTTCAAGTTTAAAACACATTGTAGGTTTTAGACAGCACACACAAATAAATTTAAAATCCCCATTTACTTGCACATAATAGTGTAGAATACTAGGAAAACTTCCATACAGTAGAAAGTTCAATTTTCTCTGGAATTCTTTGTTTTTGTATTCTTGACTATTAAGTGCCTTGTTCCCAATTTGTTTTTTGTGATTAAAAATCTGGTGCTGGCGGGAAATATTTCTGAAGGGCTACGAAAAGGCTGAAAAGTTCTGGGAAAATGAGTTAACTTATTTAAATAAAGTAACTTAGTTTAAAACTTTCCTGGAGTTCTAGAAGAATGACAGATTAGACATATCCACCACCTACATATCTAATTAGAATGCTATGAAACATGTAAGAAACTATTTCCATTTTTAGAAGTTGAAAAAGGTCAATGTATGTATTAGATAACTCTTGCTTTTTCACCTTTCCCATAAGGATAAAATCTAGTCTTTTCTGTATAGTCTAGAATCCCGCTTTTTTAATAAAGTGAAAAGACTATGAATCTGCTTAACATATTTATTTCTTTTCATCTATTCAGTGCCACAGGGCGGTGGCATGTAGTGCAACACACATTGATATTTCTGCAAAGCACCACATGACTCACTGTACTCTAATGCACTCTATTAATCCTGTTTGGACAGCTGTGACTGTGCATTTGTTAGCTGTGTGTTAATTGTTCCATCTTTTTTCTTCTTTTATTTATCTCTATGGCAAGCTATCCAGGAATTTCACTTGTTAGTCTGGTTTTTAAGTGAGTTTTAACCATTAATCTGTTTCCTATGAGACAATGGACCCAGCATGTACACTTACTGCCACAGAATCTGGTTATTATCAACTGGTAATCTCATTGATCATTAACAATTAATTTTATTTTCTTTTAAACAAGTCTTGAATGCAGTAACTTAGTGGACACAAACTTATGTTACAATTCTATTCTGAAACAGTGATTTTTCTATGTAACATCTGGCTCCACATGCTAGAACCATTTCACTTCTTAGACCCTTATCATACTGGTTATATTTTAAAACTTTAATATACTTTAAATACTGGAATTATTCTTTCGTATTTTGTGGAGTTTTACAATAGGTTTTTTTAAACTAAGTTCTAAAATGCCCATTTGCTATAGAAATTACTTATAATTTATTAAAATGCCTCATCTGTAGATATACATAGCATGAGAATATATAGTATAACTTACTGGAAAACAATTAACTATTCTTGATTCAAGAGTATTCTCCCTGAAAGGAAAACCAGCTACAGAACTACTGAGTACACACTGTTGGTCTGTGGGCCTGAGCTCAAACTTCTAAGCTTGTACTTAAGACTTGTACAGCCCGAGGTGAAGATTTTTGTTTTGTTCTATTTAATGTTCCCAATGAAATTCACATTAGCTACAAGGATTCTGCACTACTTAAAACATGTAATAGCCTTGCAATTTAACTTCAAGAATTCAAGCTGAAGATTACCTAATTAAAGTGAAGATACAACATATCTTTCCAACTGGTTAAAACAGCTTAACAACTTCAAATGCTACTGCCAATCCTTAGCAACAAAATCAGGAGTTCTTCAGTTCTGTTATGGTAGACTCCAAATCGTTAGATTTGAAAAACGAAGTTAAAAAATACAAGCATATTATTGCAGGGAAAATGAAAGTAGCCTGGTATTACTGTTGATTAAAAAACTTATTAAATGAAGAGTCATTAATTGTTTTTAAAAAGCCATTTGAACTCAATGTTACCTCAAATTTCAGACATCAAATCCCAAATGCATTTTTTGACAGGAACTAAGCACTAATTTCTCAGTGAACATGAAACTATTTCATACTGCTCTGGGCAATCAGTTTTCCTATCTTTTCAACTCACAATCTCCTGTTTTAAGAAGCTTCAAATCCAACCTTCTTCAAATAATATATTCTCTAAAAAATGCTTAGCATCTTTTTTGTTTTAGAAAGTATATTCTGCAGTTCATGCACACAGATGTATGTTCAACAGTTCATGTTCATGTAGAAATGAAGGCCACAGATACCTGCTCTTTCCACTGAAAGTGATGGCAAATAAAATACATACTATGGGAAATACAGCTACAGGCTCTTCTTTTTTCTTGTACTTTTTAATTCAATTAAACATCCTTTATTATGATGTTACATTCATTTCACTTACCTAATGTCCTTGACATCACTGGCAAAGCAGAGCTCAGCACCAAGATTGAGACACAGTTTCCAATTATCTGTTTGAAAATGACAAACAGCATTTAAATGATAAATGGGATTGCTGAAGGGAACACAATGAAAAACAGTGGTCAAGATGAAAAAGAATTCTTAAAAGGCACATTCTTCAAATTGAACCTAAAGCAATTTACAGTAACATATTGTTAGTCTTGCTGACTGCTGTCACTCCTCTCCACATGGTGTTAAACAAGACGAAGATGATCCAAGGAGGAAATCAAATATGTATTCATGTGCCTTTAATCAGTGTTATGTATGCTCAGATTCAAAACTATTCAAAACAACCATGTTACAAAGCATCAACTGTTTACTTACTTCCTGTGAATGTTTTATAAAAGTACAATTCCATGGACTTAGAATGGATGACTGATACATCAGCTTAAGCCTTGGATGTAACTGCTGCAGGATTAGCACTATTTAAAAAATCACAACAAAGAGCTTCCTTTCAATTCAATGCCTGTTGTCTACTTTAAATAATACCAAAAAAAAAATCACAGTTGTTAGATTTTACTCTTGTTCTTGTAAGGCCTTTAAAAAGAGTAACTGAAACTTTCTTTCACAAGGGATCATTTTCTTCATGTCTAGCTCTATTGGAAGCCAAAAGAAAAAAGGAAAAAAAAAATAAAAAGAAAATTTGAAAGTCGGTAGACATTTGTACATTCATTGTTTATTTCCACACTATTCCTGGTGTACTGCAAACAATCAATAGGAAATATCAAGAACATTCCAAATCTCTACTACTTATTACTTTAATCATTTTGTGTGTATACCCACTTTCTCACTTCCAACAACTTGTTGTAGAAGTATCTTAATCCATTACTTATAAAAAAATAGAAACAATGAAATACACTGAAAAAATAATTAAATTCAACATCTGTTCCTTGGTAACTGATCACTTCCCCATGTCAGCTGTGGGAATATTTTGCCAAAAACCTGAGCATGTTCCTCCAAATTAGGTAACAGCTTTGATTATTCTAAAGCCAGTGCTAAATTGGAGAAAGTCACATTAGCTTCAGATTGCAAAATGCTGCTGAATAGCCTTCCTCAGTCTTAGTTTCATTATTCAAATTTGAATTACTTTGTATTACTTCTAGCAACCACGTTGTTCAGATCTCAAGCAAGCTCCCTGAAGTACAGTTAACACAATCAAGGTTACTCATTAGCAATAAGTTCCCTTTGAAGGAAGTTCTTTCACTTGCTTTTCTATAGCCAGTTAACAAGCTCTGCCATTCCTGGCTTTTTACAAGTGAATGGATGCCATCCAAACTAAACAGAGCACATCCTTTTTCCCACTCATTCAGCATTTTGACAATCTTCCAGTTTGTGTTTACGTAGCTTACAAACAAATACTGATCACTGCAAATGAGCCATTCAGGGCAATTACTAAGAGAGTCAGTTTGTCTTGGGTGGCAAGAAAGACAAGGAGGGGGCCATCCCCATCCCAGACTGTTCCTTACCTTTGTCATAGTTGTATCATCCTTCCTGGGAGTGAAATTCTCAAAAAAACGAAGACTGTAGAAGCCGACGACAGAAGATACCATAAGATAGCTGTGAGAATCAAGGAAAAAAGGAACCTGCAAGGAATGCAAGTTTCACTCAAGTTCTCATCAGTCTCTGAAAAGTCTTAAGAACTAAACAAAAAAGAAACAAAAACATTTCAAGTGTTTGAGAAGGACTGACCTATCTCTTCCTTCTTTCCAGGCTAGTGTCTTAATGTATTACCAGTGTCCCAGAAAGCTAGACAGAATACTTGTTAACAGGCAGGATTCTTTCAGAAAGGATACAAAATCAAAATGATTTCAAGTGCAGCTCCCACAAAGCCAAAGGTGGATAAGGAGGCATTTCCTATTCCAGGTCCCTACAAAGAAAAAGAATTTGCACAATTAAGATACATGCAATGGTTCATAAAGTTAATGTCTATCAAATAGAAAACATGTAACATCTTAGATGAAACACAGCCTTTTCTCAATTCAGTGTTTCAGGGGCGTTCAGACGTCCCACCCTCCAAGTCCCCCCACCCCATCCAATGGCACCAGCAGCTTTCAAACTGCAGTGAAATGTATTGCAGAGACAAAACTGCAAACTCCATTACTGATCTGCTTTACTGCATCACTGTATCTACACAAAGCTTCTGCAATATTTTAGTAAGAACTCACTACAACACGACATGTATTAAATGTTTGTGTGGGCACAGGAATGAAATCTAGATGCAAAGTCAAGGTCAAGGTTCATTAGTTTCCATGTTATTAAAGCAAAATCTCTCACTTGCACTTCCACAAGGCCTCCAAAGCTTTACTAAAATTATAAAAATTTTAAGAGAAGATTACTTTACCCCTGATCCCTTTGGCATTGCAGTCTCGTCAACCAACAGGTAAAGAATGTTGAGAGCGACTAAAAGAACTGAAAAAGACTATAAAAAAGTAGAAACAGTCTTGTTACTGAAAAGTATTCCACATTTTTTAAATCTACACATTCATCCTCATCAGACTCCATAATGCTAAGTTTGCTTTTTTAAATGGTCAAGAAAAGAGTATCAAGACTGTTGCTTGAACATTCATCTCAAGAAATCTAAAACTATTCCCTCAAATAACCAAAGAACTCGTCATACTGTTTGCTGGGGAAAAAAACCAAAATTCTTACTGTCTCAATCAGGAGCAATATCATGACAGCTGGATAAACTAAATTCCTTTCCCAAGCCGAAGCTTTTTTCCTCCGTTCTGTTCAGAAAAGAAAAAAACATAAGCCTAATATCACAGATCACCTTAGAATAAAGCAAGTAACAACCATTCAGCTATCTATAAGCTCAGTATAAATATAAATAACAGTATCCTGACCTGGAACAAACATCAACCAGTTCATAAGAACATCCACCCTGTACAGCTGTACAAAACAATGGCAAAAATATGAAACCTCTCTAGAGAAAGGCTGGGGAGACAGAAACAAGCAGATTTTTCTTAGAGGCATGTTTCCCTAAAACTTTTTTCTTCCCCTAGCACACAGCAGTTCCACGAAGTTTAAAATCTGCTGAATTTACAAATATATGGTTTACATGTATATTTTTAGCATGACCTAAAGGGACAGAACAGAATTTCAGATACTTAAATAGTATTGTCCTCTTGAAGGGTAGGAAAGACAGAACTAACTTCACTGGACATCACCAGCATGTGCACGGAAACTAAACAAAACACCGCTTGAGTTTTACAGAAATAATTTGAACACAAAAATGTCCTAGATTAGCCCAAATATTCATAAGCATATTATACACTAAAAGCTCCATACAAAGAAGTGTTACAATTTCTCTAAAACAATGTTAAAAATAAGATCCAAATCAGACTCCTGACTTAAATTTTTTTGTTGGCGGGGTGCAATGATTACATGTAATGTATTTGCAAATGCAAAAATTTGGTTAAGAACAAACTGGAATCAATCAAGCAAGTGCTCCAAACTACATACAGCACCTTAAGGTCAGAAAACTACAACCTACATGAAACACTAGAAAGTTCATTACCTAGATTTGTTTTCTTGCTTTTCACTTTTTCAAGCTCACGTTCCAACTCTACTGTCTGGTATTCCACTGTGGAAGATATACCTTTTAAAACAAAAGACATTATTTCCTTTCAGATGTGACTGCAAGGCACACAGGGACAATTCAGATTTAGGAAGCATCACATTAGCACTTGTGACTTTAAACTGCAGGTGTTTCTTTGAGACTCTTCAAATACTTCTCAAAAGCAGCAGAGTCTACCCAGAAAAGTTCAGCACAGAGGTCTCAGCATAAACTCCTGTGATCCCAGCTGTTCTGCTGATGCTGAACCTTCACATAAGTCCAATGACCAGTCAGAGTGTGACAGACAGAATGTCTCAAATGCCTCATTCTTAAATCCCTATATGACTTGTAAAGATGTAAAGAATCCCCGGGTGCCCTTCAGAAGCATTATTACTTACCAAAAGTGGACCTCAGCCTTCAAAGAGGCCAGAGCTCTAGTTCAGCTTCTGCCCCTCCCTCCCTCTCCTCAGCAAGCTCCACTTCCATACTGCTGACCTGCTTGCTGATGGATCTTCTGCTCATACCAGTTTGTCTGCTCCATCCCTCTGTGCCACAATCAGATATTCCCACAACCACTCCCGAGACCAACCTCTTCCACTTTCCAGTTTACAACATACACGTGTCACTGTTGTGCAACTCCTCATACTTTCTCCTGTACATCAGCTTAGCTCTGACAACCATAATTTTAATTTCTTTCTTCCAACTAATTTTCTGCCTAAAAGCTGTTCATCAACTTTTTTTCCTAACCCTACACAGCCTTGAGGACACCCAGCCCATTTTCTCTCTCCACTCTTTCTCTTCAACCTTCCATTCTCTTCCAACCACTCCTCTTTCCCAGTGCAAGCACACTGGGGTTTCTCTCCTTGATGCCAATTCCTTTACAAACCCTACACAGTGTTCAGGCACTGACACAGCTCTGCAATGCTGACTAGAGATCTGCTGTTTCAGTTCCCATCCCATCATTTCTGCTTTAGCTTTCACTCTCTGCAATCACAACCTGGAAATATTCTGCCTGGGATAAGTTAGAAACACTCTCCACTCACCTTTTTTCAGAAATAAAAGGGATGAAAGTGGGGCAATCTCACCTTGTAAGTTAAGGGCTCATATTTTCCCTGTCTACTCCAGGCCAATTTCACTCTGCAATAACACACCATGGCAGTGATATTCAAGGTCATAAACCCAAAGTCCCCTCTGTTGTTGTTTTGCTAATTTACATTCACACCCTTCACCTGCTGGCCATTTCCTACCCTTGGCCCCACCTTTGGCCATGGGCTAACCTCTAAGAGCACCATGCTCCACATACTTTTTTCAAACAGCTTCCAATAAATTTATAAGAGATTAGTATTCTAGTCCAGGCTTTTTTCTTTTATCTGGATCACTTGCCTACAAAATCTAAACAGCTCTTAGGCTACTGACACAGCAACACTACTTCACAGTGCAGTCTCATTACTTCCTTATTTTCTGTTGCCTCCTCATCCATCCAGCAACCTCAACACAAGAAGAAAAGGTGACTCTTTACTGCAGACTATTAAATACTGATTTGTTCAATGCAGTCAAATTATCAATGAAATATCCAACTGTTTTAAATTGTAAATGTTTAAACAAATTAACTGAATGTTTCCTTCACACACATTTTTGCATATAACATGTAGCTTCTGAGCTATGTCTAAACATTTATCTTGCATATCAGGGACATAATGAGCATGGGGTAATATTTACAGGGGTTCAAATATTTATATATCTCTAATCTCAAGACTATCCAGTAAGACCTACAGACACTGTTCCATTACATCTTATCACTTGAACTGCCTGAAATACAAATGTCAGCTTCATTTCTCATCTGTTTTTTTAAATTAATTATAATACACAAGTTTTCAGAAAAAGTCTTTTAAAAAAACCCAAGCTAATTATCACTATAAAAATAAGCTTTTGTGATTATGCATTCTCCCCCAAAAAGCCCTAAAACATCTGTTTTATGGAATAACTAATTACTGTTAGGTGGGAAAAAGGATAGCTACAGAGCTCAGTGGGAAAAGAACTTTCATGGAAGCAGAGGAACAAGAAGGAAAACTCAAGTCAGCATCTGATGTTTTCTTCTTCTCTGTAACGGATTTAAGAGTCTCTGAGGAAAAGCTCAGTTTAATATGTATCTATGGTTTTTTTCTTCCCCCAATATAAAAATTGCTCCAGCTCAAAACACTGATTTCATAGGAGTCTATCCAACAAATCAGCGTCATCACAGTAGGTCCCTAAGACACAGGTCAGTAGAAATTCTGAATCATATCTCACTGCTGTTGTAGTTCCTCCTTAAAAATAGCTGCAAACAACAGGGTGCTATACAAAAGGATATTTTACGAGAGAGGCAAAGTTTCAGATCAGTCAAAAGAGTATTTGAAAAGGATGCAGCTAAATTCTTAAAAGCTCTCTAACATTAGCTTTATTTCAAACACGCACAAAGTTCAATGTCAGCGCTGTCTAGCCAATAAATCAAATTGGTAGACGAGACTTGTTTGGACTAGCAATGAAAAGTTAGAAGGGATTCTCCAAGAAAGCCACAAAGCAGCTCATTTAAGGTCAATTTAACGGTATTATTCTGTTTTTCTTCCAGCCCCGACATAAGATTTCAGTACCTCAAAGGAAATTGTAAGAGTATCTATTTGCATTCCCCCAAGGTGATTGGCAGTTCACCACCAATTAGTTCAAAATTACACTGTTACTAGTGTGCAATAAAAACAACACCTTTCATCTTTCTTACATAGGTAAGGATACCTTCAGAGCCAATAACTTTGATCAAGTAAGTATTTTTGATCCTACCCCACCCGTCTCTTTGGATTCAGGAAAACTAATAGCTGAAGGCAACTTTTTTTCTTTTAATATAAAAAAGTCCCAGCTTTATTCTTCAACTGTAGGAGTGATGTGGGTACTGAAATATAATACACTGGAAACAAACATTTTCCCAAACCCCAGTATCTCTTCAATAGATAAAAATACTAGGGTAGATAACACAAACTTTCCCCTCCCTCCTCCTCCGATTTTCAGTTAGACACTGCAGACACCTGAGGAGGAAGAAAATCAGTTCCCACAAAGAAGATCTACAGTTTCACAGATAGATTTATTTTCAAATATGAAAAGCTTTACAATCATCAAGTATCACTTAAGCCTCTGCTCTGGTCCTCTCATTTTAATAAAAACTCAACTCTTTAGTTATACATATAATACATACAAAAAAAGTGTACATTTCAGAGCACTTTACTGCAAACCTGCCCAACAGGACTACTTAAGCACCATGGATTTCCACCACCAACACTGTGGAAGAGTTGCAACAGCCACGGCAGAGGAAGTGTGTAGCTGAATATATCTGCTGTGATAAAGCAAGAGACACAATCTGTGTGCTAAAACACAGATTATGGCCTCTAACATCACAGCATGACATTTACTGATGTAATTAGTACCACCCCCATTTATACACACTTTTTAAAATGCAACAAACACAGTAAACATGACCCTTCATAGTTCTGGCAATAACAATGTCAATGTTTCTGGCATAATTTGTATGCATTAGAAAGACATCTGGAAGAGAAGGTGAAGGTTTCCATGCTTGTCATAATAAGAACCATGCTTAAATTTACTAAAGTAACTACTCACAAAAATCCTGCAGAGTATCTTCTTGCACATATAACATTTTGCCCCAACTACATGCTGTAGGCAAGTTCAGATTTTCATTTACTTTTCAGCTTAAGTCTATTAATTTCCTCTGCAAACCAACCAAGGGGTTTTCAAGCATTCCTTTAGATGGAGGTGTCCATGCCATTCCCTCAGCATTGGAAACAGAGGGAATTCAGTTCCCCTCCTGTCTCAGGACATTTAAGCCCCACGTCTTTCACAGCTCAAGAGCAGGCTGGTGAGTGCTCCATGGAACATGGGTGGGCTGCAGCTCCACTTTTCACTGAATACCAAGCCTGTGCTGAAAGAGAATCCAGCCTCTTGGCTGGAGTTACGGGAGCTCCCAGCACACATCCTAAATCCATATCCAGTTAGTAGACACCTACAAACAGCCTAGGTCCACTCCACAAGTAATATTAAACTAAAATATACCCAACTGCTGAGAAACTTCTGCAAGAAAAAGAGCAGCCAAGCATCACCTAAATAATCACTAAATAATTCTCCATCTGACTAGCAGACCCCTCTGTGCACTACTTCCAATAGATTCCTGAATAACTATTGAGTCATTGCTCTGTGTTGTACACAAGCAGCATCACCATGACAACATATTCAGTAACAAATATTTTACAGTTCCAGCTAACATCAAAAACACAGAATTATCATTACCCCATCACAGCTTCAAAGACACTCACTGCATGCACCCTTTTGTGTGCCTGTTTGTGAATGCACATATATGTATCACTACAAACACCTGAAAAGTGAATGTTACTTTTAAACTGAAGTGATGGCTGATTTCAGCACAAAGAAGCCACTACTCCACCACAAATTTTAAGCACTGGAATAAAGATGATCATCATGATGATCTCTGCTCTCAAAGGTAATTACCCTGACCAAGTAAATTAGAAAAGAGACTTAATGAGACCTCAGAGAAGGAAAGATTGAGATATATGACAGGAGACTAAAAAGCAAGAAAGAAAAACCAGGAAATTTAAAAAATTAAGGCTAAAAATAAGTCATTATGACAAATACATTGTTATGCTGTCTTACATGAAAATCTCTTGGTTTTCTGCAGTAATTGTATAAATTATGGATGGATGGCTTATCCATGCAGTTAAAAGCAAGTTGGAAGATTTGTACAACATGATTTCCAGGTTTATAGAACCAATACATTTTCCATAATTCGTGTCTGTCATGTTGCAACACTCCTTTCTAAGCCAAAGCTTAATACTGTGTTTTTAATACTTCATAACAGAAACACCTCATCAAGAAATGCAAAACTGTAAGACTAAATACAGTAAGTCTAAAAACATTTTTGTAATTATTAATTTTCATTACTTATTAATAGAATATTTTAAATTATTAAACTCATGAGATAACTCCTAGAATATAAAGGAGTGCTCTGATTTTTAATGGATTACTACCTAAGATTTTAAATAACAATCAACTGAAACACAAAAAATCCTTCAAATTAGAAACAAAACTCATATTGCAGGAAGTCAAGCCTCTCGCTAATAAGTTCATTGTCCTTCAAACAAGGCTGAAACAGAGTCATTTACCAACCCAAGCTATTTTGCAGTAATGGTGGTGGGTCTGGACAACTACTCAATTGCTCTCTCAGGCTCAGAACATTCCCACATTAGAGAGCTGACAAACAATTCAAAAACAAAACCAAAGCAAACCACACATACACAAGAGGCAATCTTGGAAAATTCGGTGAAGAAATGTACATCTGTAACATTTGTTACAGGCTAAGATGTTGAAATTTTCTGTTTTGAGAGAAGAGGCTGCACAACAGTGAGACCAATACTCCTGACCAGAACCACTCTACTCTAAATACTGTATCTGAAGCAGTACCATTACAACTACAGCATACATACCATTAAGCTTCCTCTGAATTGCTTCTTCCTCTAAAGTGATGATATACATCTGTTCATCTAGGTCTTCCAGGATCTGTATTTGGAAATAGAAACATGAACTGAGTATCAGAGACAGTTGTTTTTTCTGACAGCACTTACATAATCAGATTCCTGCAACCTGTACTTTAAATATACAGTCTACAACTTTACTGACACACATAAGAACTTCACAGAAGATTATTCCATTTTGTTATACAGACAGCTGTATCCTTACTTCAAGCAAAGTTACTGTTAAGTTTTTATTTCAAGTTATGGATTTCATGTTCAGTTTCAATCTAAAGAGACAGAACAGTATGTCTGACCTACATTCACATCGTATCAACTTTCACACTCAATTTAAACAAAAATAACTAAAGATTTTAAAAATCTTTATTAAAAGCAACTTTTCATATAAGCCAGTAATTCATGCAAATATAAATTGTTATTGGAAGCTAAAACCAAATAAATTAAGTCTGTCTACCTCAGCTATCAGGCTCTTTGAGACTACAGATAAAAATAGTTGGTATTTTCTTTGTATTTCCAGGGTTGAACTGACTAATGAAGAGGAATGCAAAATCTAAGTGCACACAAATTTTAGTAAATACAAACTAGGACATGTGACACCCAAGTCACTAGAGCACTTGACATGGTAGAAACTTCTCCTTTCCCTCACAGCATTCAGAACATGAACCAAAGAGTATCTATGTATAATAAGCTCTTAAAGATGACAACTACCCACATTTCACTCATCTGTGTGTACCCCCAGGTACCCTTCTTGTTATCCAGACTTTGCTCTTATATTCTTTGCTCCTAAACTCAGAATATGCCCACACTTTTCAGGCAGTGGTAGAACAGAGCAGGAAATACTGGTAATAAATAATACTAGTAGCATTGACATAAATTGAAAAATCAGAGGAAGTCTGTATTATTATAAGAAAAACTTTGGAAAAAAAAGGACTTTTGTGCCATATGAAAAACATTAAATGAGTATGTAAAGAGTGGTTATAGAAACTCTGATGAACTGAAGAGCTCTGCAGAAGTCTAAGCATTCTAGAAGAAAGTACCCAAATACCATTCTACCTTCTCACAGGTAGCACAGGACAGAATTTTGCAGCACTTACTGTCGGCTTGACCAGCAACTGACCCATTACTGTAAACATCCGCGAGAGCCCCACTGGTGTGCACACTGCAGGGGAAGGAAGAGCATCCAAAACAATCATTTGTAAGTCTAAGACCAGTTTTTTATTTGAATGCTTTGTGTGCTATTCCACATATGACCATTTTTTGGTTTTGGAAAGAACTGCAAGAGCTTAAAGCTCCAATAGGAACTTTTAAGCATTTCAATCACACGAATTTTGAACAAGACAAGCATCTCTCCCCTCCAAGAGCTTAACTGTGACTCTTTTTTATTTTGTCAACAAGGAATGCCATATAATCAGAGACCTCAAACTTGCTCAACTAATTAATTATTTATTCAAAGCATGTGGCACCAGAGGCTATGCCTTCACTAGTAAATTCAGCAGTGCCAGGATGCATTCCTGGGCTTTAAGACTGGATTGCCTACATCAGTAAATTGTTAGAACTATTCTTGGCACGATTGCCCTGGGCCAGTTAACACTCTTCCAAATGATTCTCAGTGCAGTTCTGGAGTTCAGGCAGCCCAGGGACCATTGCCATGAGCCAAAGCTGCACATACACCTGACAACTGCAATATCCTGGATGGAGTGACACTGGCTGGCCACAGCACTGGAGAATGTCTTAGGCATGTTTCATCTTCTAGCACAGGTGTAGCTGCAAGACCAAGAGATCCTGAAGCTGCTTTGCTCTCAAAGTTGTCCTTCAACTTCCATTGATAATAGGCTCAGCTACCAGACTTTAGGTTACTTTCTATGAAATAACAGCAGGCCCTTTCTGATCCTGGCCTGTGATGATTTTCAGGAATGATGCATGTACGCTTCTAGGGAGAAAGGCTCAACCATGATAATAGAAAATTATTAGCAGAAAACAACAGTTTAGGGAAAACAGCCTTCAAACACTGAAATATGTCAGAGACAAAGGAATTTATAACAATATGGATAAGCATGTACATCTAGTTTCCATTATAATAAAACATTGTTGCCAAAAAAAGGAGACAAGATTTTATTGTGAGAATTGCATTTGCTTTTATTAACTGGTGTTTCACTGCAGCTACTGCACATTACAGGAAAAATACAAGAGTATACAAAAATCTAACTTAAGCTAGTCTGTCTTTACTGCAGAAGAATCCTGCAGAAAAGAGTAAAGAAAAATGAAGTGATGCTCCAAATCACCACTGCAATAAGGCTTTACTTAAACACTGCTTCAGCAATTAAACTAGCTGAAGACTAAAGCTCTACCCCAGCAGCTGCCCCATTGCTGTATACTGCCCTTTCAGCTACACAGACCTACCAGCTTGGAGGACCTCCACCTCAGTGATTTGCTTAAGTCACACATTTCCAAAACCTGGCATTTAGTAGCAATAATTACAGTGAACTGGTTTACAACAGCCCCAGAACAGAGGCTGAGTTTTCATCTCTGCTGAAGGAAACTGCAGGACAGATTTGAAGTTTTGTAAATCAACTTCCCGTTAAAGCATCATCACCTCTGTGAATGCTACTCTGGAATGGATGAGATGTTAAGGGGCACACTGTTTAATCCTCCCACCTTCTTCCAAAGTGGATTTGAGAATCTGCACATACAGAGAACTCACCAAGTTCTCTTTCACAGATCTGTTTAAAGGATATCACAAATTATCATTCCCCACCCTTTCTCCACAGTGACAGCCCCATGTAAGCTTTGAACCTGTCAGGCTTGGAGAAGAGAAACCATAGTAATCCAGGAAGGAAGATGTTCTGTCCCTCTCAGCAATTTTCTAGAAATTATTCAAGGAGGGGTTGAGATTATAAGTGGGATTTAGAGCCTTCCATCATGTTTCTTATTCCCCTAAACATAGATGACCAAACTCTGGTTAGGAACAGTCAGTGTAAGGTTGGGTTTTTACTGCACTTGTTTCAAATGCAGTTGTGTAACTGACCTGCAGACTGGCCAGAGACCAGCTGTGTGATTATGAAAGCTGCCTACACTGTCTTCCAACTCCTGCCTGTACAGCAACATTTTCAAGTACAAAAGGAAAAATGGTAGTTTACTGAATATAGGACAAAATGTTCCAAAATAATTCTCACCATACTGCCAACCTCCTGCAGAAATTTCATTTAAAAATTGTGCTTTTCTTTGCAGAATGAAGTCCCTATTTTTCAACTACCTGCTTTAAGAAGATAGAAGTCGAACTTGTTTTGGGTGAAGCGTAAAGTTTCTCAGAAGTTGAAAATACAAGGTACCATTTATTTAAACTTCAGAACCCAAACCCAAAATACAAATCTAAATTTAAATTTAATCAGAAAAAGAAAACTCCACTCAACTTTCACAATCAAAAAGTTTCCTTTAACCATTAAATAAAATTGAACACAATACACACAAAAAAATCTCCCACCATAATATCATTCATCTTTTGGAAAAATAAGGAAAATACTTACACAGAAGTAACAAGCATCCCATCAGTGATATACAGGAATATAAATAAGGGAGGTAGAATTCCCAGAGGTCTGTAAAGAAAACATTTGAGCACAGCTTTAGCTTATTACCAAGAGGCTACTTATGTCACAGAATTTAACATCAAAATGGTGCTGACTGAGGACACCTTCACAACCTGTGCAATATTCACATAGCATATACTAGAAATACATTTAATGGGAAACCTGCATTTCTGTATTTACAACAAACTGAGGGAAGGTTCTTTTGCATTCCATACCATATAAAGACTCCATACTGGCAGCATCATTGTCTATGAGTGCTGAAGCCACCCATACGATTCCAAGGATAAGCAGTGCAAGAAGAATGAGCATTACAAGGGTTTCCAAAATCCGTGCTCTGATGCCCTATAGGCAGAAGAGGGGAGAGGGAGGAAAAAAACACAGCCAAGAAGTTTGAATCGGGTATTTTCAAACGTTTTTAAAATCACAAATAAATAACAGATCCTTCTTCCTAAGTACATACTCACATTTTATTCATGTAGACAAAAGCATAACATGTAATGCACATTTAAAAGGTAGTGCATAAAAAAAGGAAGTACTTAGAGCTTTATAGTGCCCAGATTGCATTTTTCCCCTTAAACCCATAGAAAAACGTTCTAAATTGCATATGCCTTACAGTTCTCATTAATCTCATTATTCCATAAAGTACTCTTTATACCACATGATTTTGTTCGAGCATTTTTAAAAGATGGATTACTTTTCTAATACTTTCAGCAAAGAAAGTGGATTAGCAAATTTTTATCTATGATTCCAATCAAGGGAATGGAAAGCCAATTATGGCAAATAGCCAAATGGCCCGGCAAGCATTAAACCCTGCGCAGATACAATGCAGCGATTCCCTCAAAATCCACCGCAGCCGTCAGTCTGTGGAGCCCTCCAGCGCCCGGCTGCGGAACTGCGGCTCAGGCTCGGCACGGCTCCCACCCTGCCCCGGATCCATCAGAACGACACTCAAATATTTCACTTGTTCTTTGGTTGCCAGCATACACCTCCACAAGCCAATCCAACTTGATTCTCACACAGGTTCACCCCAGTTTGGGGATATTTCATTGCAAAGACTACTTGATAGTTAAAAGCAGAAAATTTGTTTTATTATTTTTCCTATTTTTATCACATCTTCCCTCACTGCTCAACTAGGGGATTACTTAATGGAAATCTTTATATGACATTAACCCTGAAAATTATGCTCTCTATATAATCACTGCATCCAACCATGAACGAGGACCCCAGGCATCCTAACCACAAGCACTGATTTCTTGTAACACACCAGTTCCTCTCCTCCACCAGTCCTCTGCAGAACAGTCAGATTACCACTGACAACTCACTCCATTCTGCCCAGGGCAGAAAAATTTCTATATTGCACAGCACACACAGACTAGGATTCACACTCATTTAAATATAATAATAATACTTCTAAGAACTTTGGTGAAGTGATAGTTAGAAATATTCTGTCATAGACACTAATGACTACTTGGTAACAGTCCAGGATAAAAAAGAAATTAAGACACTTAAAGCACATAGGTAAATACTTAATCTCAATTAGGCACCCATAACACTGTGCCCTATGAAAACATTAATGTTCCAGGCACATTAGCTCATACTTACATGCATTAGAGTACCTGCCAAATAGCTGCTATTTGAAAGGAATGAAAGGTACAGAACTTTCCCCCCGTGCACACAGAGAAAACCTCTGGAGAATCACAGAATGATTGAGATTGGCAAGGACTTCCAGAGGTCACCTAGTCCACCCTCTGCTCAAGCAGGGACACTTAGAGCTGGTTGCCCAGGAATCTTTTGAGAACCTCCAAGCTTGGAGACTCCAAAACCTCTCTGGACAACTTGTGGCTTTATTTTCATTAAGACAAGCTGCCCCCTGGAGTACTTCTATTTTAAGGCAGTCAAATTTTCATTTGAGATTACTTTTCATTGGCCAAATAATGCTGGGATCCTGATTAAGTGGAAGGAGTAAAAAAAAAGTTATGAAGTCAGAAAATACACAAAATGTAATTAAGCTTAACACTATAAAATTAAGTGAACAATTGAAATGTATATTAAGGTGGTGGGCTTTCATACACTCACTGCTATACACTAAGAATATAGCTGTAACTTCAGGTTACATTTCTGTGCAAGAGGAGACGGGGGTGGGAAAGAAATAAGGGAAGTAGGAAGACCTGGAAAATATATATTACTTTTAAAAAAACCTTGTCTAACACAAAGCCTACGATTAGAAAGACTACTTGCCACTCAAAAATTAGAAAACTTGAATTTGTAACCAGGACACATTTTCATCAACAGAAACAGATGAAGCAATATAAAGGATGGTTGGCTCTTCAAACATTCCCTGAAGATATCAGACAGGAAAAAAAAAAAAAAAAAAAAAAAAGCCAAAAAAAACAAAAATTTCATGAACAGAAAGAGAGAAGGGGCTCAGAAAGCACCCACTTTTTTAC
>JAOTQP010001286.1:8269025-8308195 GCA_026413545.1 Cichladusa arquata
AGTAAAAAAAAAAAAAAAAAAAAAAAGCCAAAAAACACAAAAATGTCATGAACAGACAGAGAGAAGGGGCTCAGAAAGCACCCTCTTTTGTACACACTGGGGTTATTCCTACTCCCTGGGGACATGCAGAGAAGAGAGAAGGCTGTGTACTCTAAGAAGGAGAGAGAGATGAACTGGAACACAAAGAGCAAAATGATAAAACTAATGCAAGCTAAAAAGAAAGGTAGAAGTGTTGAAAAGACTCTGATCTTTGGTCTTCAATTCATACATAAATTTCTCTGCATGTCAGTAAAGGAGAGGGACATGTTCCCATACTGGAGTCAGGATCAGAGTTTAGAAAGCCAGTTTGAAGGAAGGCAGTACTTCTTTCTCAACAGTGATTTTGGTTTAAGTAGCCCTCTACTTTAAAGTCTTTTTCCATTAAGGTATCTAGAAAAAAAATCAACTGTCATTGTACTACAAGCCCATAGCAACACCTCTGGTAACTGCTGAACAGGAAAACAAAACACACCCAACACCTTACAAATTCTTCCAGCTGAGTTTCAGATGATCCATAGAGCAAAAGCCACTCCTGAAAGTCAATGCCCTGTGTGGTTCCCTACTGTCCCTAAGCAGAAGTCTGACATCCTACAGACTGACACATTGAAGGAGTCTCTTGTGGAAAATGAAAAAAAAAATATGATAAACAAAAACTCTTGGAAGCAAATTACTATAATCCAATAGAAACTGTAATTTAATTGTTTATCAATAAAATTGGGGGAAAGAACTGACAGATTATACACTCAAACCCCTCACTATTTTTTTTTTAAAGCAAAGTTTCACAGTTTGAGTCTACAGCTCACCTACACTTTCACTCATAGCATATTGTCAAAATCCACCTAGTTCTTTAACATGAGCACTTAACCAAGTGAAGTATTTTATTAAAGGAAAGATATTTAACACATCAATCCCAGCAGACTGCAACTTGCCAGAAGCCCAGCAATATCCGTCATCTTTTCTCTGCACTAATGGAGGGAGTGGGAAAAAAAAGCATTTGAAGCTCTCAAGGTTTGCCTACAAATAAAAGCTGTCCTACAAACACATTCTAAGGATCTTGTGGTTTGTACAGCCTTAGAAATATCTGACTCTCAGACTTCTAATTCTTTAAAATTCAATTGTCAAGACATTCAGAAGTTTTTAAAGCTTAATCCTGAGCTCCTTATGCTGCCTGGAGCACCAGGCCTAAGGGTTCATGTTTCCAGAAAAGCCTAATTTTAGCAGGAAAGGTTTTAATTATTTTAGAAGTGTTCTGACAAATTTTTAATTGCTACTCTGGAAGGCATCATCAAAATCTTACCACATTTCTATTATGATTAACACAGATAAATCATCCCAGATGACAAATAGCCAAAAGATATTAAAAAACAACACATGGCCAAAAAAGGTAATTCTTAATTTGAAAAACCCAATGAAGTACAAATGGCAACAACAGTCCTGAAGGGATAACAGATATCATACAAGGAACTTGGCATAATTACCAAGGAAACCACCTCTCCCCTGCACATTTCTGTTGAGGGATGACTATTATGCCACTTATAACACATTATGATTTTCCTGCTATCTGTGCTCACAATAACACCTAGAGACTGGTTTTACTTTAGAAGATAACGTGAGGTGATAGGTCCTTCCAGGTTTTCAATAAGGAAAAGGAAAAATTCTTTATAATGGAGACAAAAGTTTTGTTTCCCCATTTAAAAATTCTGTCACTACTTTGAATCATACAAATGTAGCAACACAAAATGCTTTGCCATTAATCTGGCACCACTAACAAGAATCCTCTGACAAGTGCCATTCTAGCAATGCTAAGGTAAGACATGCACCGTGTTTCAGGAAAGAAGATAATGTTATCTTCTGAGCAGTGGCACAACCCTGGGCCAGAAAATCACATGTTGTTATTCTGGGGAAAGAATTATTAAATAAATGAAAGCAATAAAGCCATTTGTTGCTGACTTTTTGCTCTGCCAGTTGTGATGAGAAACACAAATATTATTTTTCAGAAATTTAAGAATAGTTTTTAATGCTGTCTAATGCTATATGGATTTTAATATATATGTAGAGATTTACCAAGAGCTCTTTTGTTTTAAAGCCAATGAATTATTAGAAAACCTTTCAGTATGTCAGCATCTCTTTTTGCAAGAGGCAAAATTCCTGATAAAGTGAAAGAACTACAGCCTCATCCTTACCATAAAAAATAGCATTTCTTTGTTGGAACATTACCTGGCTATAGAGATTTTGATTAACATATTATCAGCTCCTATAAAATTGACATTTTTGGAGTTACACTGCCAATGCAGGACATGGAATGGCTTTTATTAATTCTATATTTTAATCTGGTTGCAAACTGTGCAGAAAAAAACTAACAAAACACCCTACCCTATCATCAATGAAATAAAAATTACGTGTTGCACACAAAACCAGAGAGTGTTAACTAAGTTTCTATGGTGCTGAATATGTGAACACAGTTCTGCTTGGACATCTTGACCTCTTGCAAGGTAGGCAAACATCACTTTTTACACCATGCCCTGACCCACGGGGAAAGCCTGGGAAACATTTCTGCAATCATGGCACATTTAAAGTACACATGACACCCATTGTTCTCACGTGACAGAAAGGAGTCCTAGTAACCTCGAGATTTGTTCAGTGAGGGGCTGATGACAACAAACACACATGATAACATCTGCAGGAGAAGAGGAGGCACTAAAAAAGGGAGAAGCACACTGGGTATGAGGTTGGGGATGTTATATATTAACCCCAATTACATTTTCAGCATGTGACACCCCCTCTTTCTCAATTTGTCAGCATTAGTGAAGAGATGAGTGGCAAACATTTCACCCATTTCTATGGTTTGACACCAGACTTGGAGCAGTCCTTGCTGTGACCTACTCAAGGCAGTACACAAACAGGTTTTTAATAAGTAAAGGAGAATAATTTTGCATCAGGCAACATTAAACACACTACATTTAACATACTGAGATTTAGTCAAGGAGTCATTACCTCATGAAACTACACAAATTAGTAAGTAAAAAACAGATGCTGTAGTTTTAGGAAAATTCAGTTCATTTTAAAAATGTAGCTGCTAGTGACTCAGAACCCTCATGAAGCAAGGTAAGAAAATTTTAATCAAGAAGTGATATATTCAGGCATCAAGTATTCAAAGTAAGTAGGAAAAAAAAAGCCACCAACATTTCCTTGCTCATAAAAGAATCAAATACTTCAAACTACAGCACTGACTGTGTCTTCTCCCACACCACCTCTTTCCTCATAGAATTTTCATAGACTATACTGATTTTAAGATTAAAATGAGCACTTTTCATCACGAGTATATTTTAAAGTTTATATTTATGTTCCACACAATACTAACATGAAAAATTCAGTCATGAAACATTCCCAGCAACTTTCAACTGATTTTTCTGTTAGTATCCTTTCTCAAATGTTTTCACAGTTGTTACCATGCTGTCAATGAAGCAAGAGTAGGCAGCCAAAAATACTGAACTGTATCAAACATCACAGGCACACAGGATAAGTAATAAAATTCATAAAATTCTGAAAATTAAAAAAAAAAGTTTTATTCAAAATAAACCAAAATTATTTCTTTGGGTACTGGCTAAAGACATGTAACTATAAGTATTAGAGTTATGCCTGCCAAGTCGAAAGTGAAGGATCAAAATCCCTGAAGCAGAGCTCAAGAAAAAGATGTCTTTACTTAACAGCCTGGAGAGGAGGCCATCTATTCAGGATGCAGTACCCCTCCTGGAGTGACTCCTCTGCCAAAGAAAACGTGTGTTTCCTTCTTCAGCACCCCAGAGGAGCATGCAAACCACAATGTTACAGCATAGTTTGGGATCCATACCCATCAAACGTTCCCGTTGACACCACTGCACACGAACAACTCAGTGAAATAACCTAAGAACCAAGATGGACTCCTTGCAAACTTGAGTCCTTGTGACCAAGATAAAAAAAAACAGCTCTTGCTCACTTTTTTCCTTAGGATCTATTTAATTATCCAATTCAAGATGGATTCCAGTGAGAATGGTAAGGTGGGAATAATTTATTGCCTAGCAGTTAAGGCACTGTTTCAAATACATGGATTGAAATTACTCAAGCAAAGAGCATACCCATGGCTCTTCCACATTAGGCATCATTCTTGTAAATTTGACATAGAAATAATACATTAGAAGTATTATTCCTTACAAATTTTGTATCAGAATTTATACAAATGTCTTAAAATGAGGAAAAGCTAGTCAGAATAGCAGCCAAAATGCAAGCACACACTATCTGGAATAAAATAATTACAGCCTACAGCTGTCAGATGCACACAACTACCCTGCTGCAACTCGCCCTAAAAGGGATGGATGCAGATCTGTGGACATCCAACCCAAACCTTCTGGGGAGAAGAGAAATGAGAAATGAAAGGATAATCACAGTAAAATGGTAACTGTCCCAGTGTTACCCCTTTCCCCCACAAGTTTGCTTGGTTGTTCCATTCACTAGCCCAGCTCTCAGATGATCCACTCCCTCCACCTACTAGGTTTCCCAGACTTTCCAATGCCACCTGCAACAACAACATGGGAGCTGTGGGATTTCTGACACTATGAGTCTCTCTCTAATCATTTACTTTTGGATCAGAAAGAATCTTTCCTGCTAGACTGGCCTGATAGGAAGATAAATAGATGTTTTCCAACTTCTTTGTACCTTGGCAGAGCATTAAGATAAGTAACACTAAGTATAAAGAAAGACTTGGAATTTGTGATTGTGTTTCTGGCAGAATGAAACCCTGAAGACAGTTACCAAAAGCAAATTACATGTACAAGCACACAGGTCACTTTTAAAGTTCTAAAATAAGTAAAACAAAAGTAAATCCCCTGAAGTCATGTCTATTACTAATGCCCTGATAGAGTGAATAAGCCCAAGAAGAAAGCACATTTCTAGGAACTGGTCAAAGCACCAGAATTCTGGAAGTTCCTATTAATAAGCTGTGAAACTCCTTAAAAAGTTACAAAAAAAAAAAAAAAAAAAAAAAAAGAAAGAAAGAGGACAGGGATGAGAGAATGTCTTTGGTTCTCCCTCTTCCCCTCCTTTGTAAATAAAGTTATCTGTCTCACAAATTTTAACTACAGATGTGTAAGCTCCTTCCTTATCAGTTCAAAACAAGTGATTCCTAATATAAAGCAATCCATAATGTGAAGCAATTCCTGTAATACTAAATAAGTAATATAGACTACAGATCTAAATATCACATGGTTATCAGTATCAAAAAGTCACTGCTTTTAGAGAAGGAATGGTAAGTGGTATCTGCCTAGTAAAGTTTCATTTAATAAATGAAAACCCATTAGAAAAATCTTTATTGCCTTTCTATGATTAAGACAATCATATCAAACCTTTCTATTATCAACATAAAATTCTATGAAAATTTTCATGTCTGTGAATTAAAATTACAGTTATAGTAAATCTGTATTTTTCAGTTTTATTATAAAGCAACAAAAGCACATAAATAGACCTAAAATAGAGACAGTTTTGCTTGTTCTGAATGGTCACTACTTGATGTGGATGGAGACTCAAAGACATTGACTAATGTGGAAATATTTAAATATTCAAATCTTAATAAGATATTCCTCATGCATAAACCAGACATTTTTATAAAGCAAATCGCATCCTCCAAATAAAACTAACAGCAAATCAATTTAATGTTTCTGACGATTTATTGAAATAAATTCAAACACACTGAGATGGGAAGATGCTCAGATTGCCTCCTGAAGCCTCTAACTCAGATATGCCAAATGCTTAGAGGTATCTGCCTGTTTCCATTGACTAAGAAAGGGGTCTGAATCAGCCATTTCAGGGATCTTGCATGTGTGAATGCTTTCTTCCCAAAAGATGGTAATTTTCCCCATGAAACATTTCAGTTTTAAATTAGATTGTTACATGAATTCTATTATAAACTGACAAGCAAAAAAAAAAAATCTCAGGGTTTTTAGATACACAGCTATCATCTACCACAAACAGAAGGGTCTATAGAAGGCATTAAAAATGCTCCATCCAAACAAAATTTAAAAGCTGCTTATTCCTGCCTAAAAGTAAGTGTTTCAAGAAGAAAAAAGAAGCCAGTGCTTCAGTTCACATTAGTGATAAACTAAGAGATTCAAGCTTAGCATTAGTAGATTGGTAGCTGTACACTTTACAAGCAGTATTTAACATGTTTAAATATGTTTTAACATTTTTGCTCATGCAGAACTCTATCCTAAAGCCAAATTAAAACTGTAAAAAAAAAAAAAAAAAAAAAAAACCACTAAAAATCAATTTATCCACTAAGACAGCAGCAGAGGAAAATATTCTCTTCTTATTCCATTTGCAGGCTTCCAGCTACATGTTAAGGCTCTCAGCAGAAACTGTGGAAATTCTACAAAGCATAAGCATGCTACATACAGCACAAACGTGCGAGCTCAGGGCAACGTAGGCGTGGGGAAAGCACAAAAGTTCAGCAATGCAGCCCATTCCTGGCTGGGGTGAGGTGAAATAACTAATGCTCCAGTGCTAGCTTCCAAAACTGAGTAGTATTACAGATGCCTCTACCTACTCATAATGTGTCACCTAATGCAGTTTCTCACAGCATGCTAGAGAAGTCAGAAAACCACATTTCCAAACAGCATCATTTTCTTTGTGCAGCATTTTTACCCCAATATTACTAACAACACTCAGTTCATCTCATCACTCTACAAACTGCCATAGCTCAAATACATTAGAACACTGCAAGAACACAAACCTACCTGACATATTTTGATTTTCTATCTACATTACACAATTGGTCACAAAAAGTAATTATAACCTCAACTCCCTACACAGCTGCAGAAAGGCTGAACCCTGCCAGTGCAGAAAAGCTGTACCAAATAAACTTTACCATCAGCTTATCTCCTGGTAAGTATCTACTTTTTTGTGCCTTACACTGAGGCCTCTTTAAACGAAGTACCATCTAATTTATGGAAGCAACCAACTGACATTTAACTACTTCAATGAAACGTAGCACAGATCACATCTCATCACATCTTGATCCAATGTGTGCAACAAGCAAATCCCTTATTTCCCCCTCAGCTGTCCCCAGATACAAACTGTTACTTATATTCAACAAACCACAGATGTCCTTATGCTAATATAAAAAAGACAGATTTTTGCATGCAATGTCCCCAACTGACTTAAGTAAAAAATCCTATAAAAACCTGATAAAATATTTTAAGTATCTACAAAACCAAATTCACATTAAGCCATTATTCCTCATATGGCAAGTTTCTCTCTCCTGGCCACTGATTTTTGAATTTCTTTTTATCTCACTCTCAGTGAAACATGGTATGGTCTTAAGCTGACAAATATATGGATGTTATTTACCTTTCCTGCATAGCCTTTGATCCTAAATGTCTAAATACAGACATTTAGGCCAAAAAATAACTGTGTTTTGAAGTCAAGATTTTGAAATAAAAAAAAAAAAAAAAAAAACGACCAGGATTCCCAACCTCTTTTGGCTCACCTGTAGTAATTTTCATGCCCTTACAGTCATTGTGAAAGGACAGCAGACAGCACTACAAACAGACATTACTTTTACACAGGTATTTTCATTTCACACTAATCTAGTGTAGAGTTACAGATTCCAGTCACAGATTCGCAAAAGCAGGCTAAACACTCACCAAACTCTAATTGCTAATATATACACCTGTAAGGTAAGAATATTTTTTTTCCTCTGCAGAAATACAAGTGAAGGACTTGGTAAAGCTGTAATTTCAACATGTTTCGAGAGCTTAGTGTAATACTTGTCAATGTTACATGCTAATAAGTTATATTAAACCTACTCATTTTACCCTTCCAGCTGTTTTCTAAGCTTTTCTCATAGCTAGTATTAGATGGGTCTATCCTCTTCATAAAAATTACAAACACATTCTACATTTAGCCATGTACAAGCTGAGACCTTGGTGGAAGCAGCAATCACACAAAGGTTCAGGATAGGCACTATCCTTAAAGCAAGATTTACAGCTAAATAGTTCTTAACTCTGCACCTTACATCCTACAGATTATGTTATGGGTTTGTACAGCTGTCAGCTAACTATACTTTTATTTTTATTAGGAGAAGGAAAAAACCATGATCAAGCAACTTGCCAAATCAAAATTCTAGAATCATCAGGATCTGCTTCTAAATAACAACGAACTAATAAATTTTAGGTGGTGTCATTTTAAAGGACTCCAGTTTAAAAACCAGACTTCATATCTGAACCTAACATGTTAGTTTATGTCAAAAACACAAACCCAAACAGCTGCCTTTGATGTGACTGATTAAACAACTTTTGTCCCTGGTATTACTAATGGAATGAGTAACTGGATTGTAATATAATGTACAATAATTCAGTTGCATACTAGTAAACATTTCATAGAGATCAGAGTATTAGAGTCTCAGTTCATGCTGAATGATTTTATAGACAAATAAATATGAGCTTAAATGACAAACAAACATCCACTGTTAACAGGGCACCTCAAGACAATTTGGTGAGCCATACACACAATGGCCTGTGGGTATTGCAGTCAGGTAGAAGTAAGCATAAAGCACAGTCAAATACTGTTTGCAATGTTTAAGATTCTTGGACTCTCCAAATTCATTTTACAGAAAAATCAGGGCAAATTTTAAAAACTGATCTTAATTAGAGATCATTTCATATTGGAAAATATTTCCAAGCCACTTATTTACCAGGATTCTGTAATATGGGGACAATTTCTTTCCGTGGAAATCTGCTTAAGATAAGTGAAAGTTTTTAAAAGTAAATACTTCAAAGCTAACTTTGAACATACTTCCTACATTGTCATCAAACACTGTAATAATATCTTTTACAGTAGTCTACACCTATAGTTGTACCAGAGTTCTACTTGTACCAACAGCAGAACTGGGAGTACAGATTTTCTATAAGGAAAAACACAGAAATTAGAATTTCCATACCCACCAAGAAATATAAAAGCAGCAGGTTCACTTTTCAGTGTATTTATTACTGTTTTTAGTAACTTGGAATTTGCAAATATAATGCACTGCAACACAATACATCAGAAACTTAAGCTCAGTTCAGTCCTGTTTCATAGTGCAATGACTAAAGAAGTCACTGCTATGAATAAAGTGATCAAATAAAACACTGAGAAGATGAAGGACATACACACTATATTAGCAAGCTAACAAGAGTACAGCAAAAAAAGCAGTTTCAGAATTGTTAATAATAGTATTTTTGCAAAGCTTCAACTTTCACCCTCTCCCCAAGTATGTAATTTTCCTTATAAAATATATTCTTAAAAGAGATGAAGGGAAAAAATCTGCCTTTAAAAGCAGAAAGCCCTGCATTTCACTATTTTGTGAGGAACCTCCACCCCATGTTTTACTTCCATGAGTTAAGCTGCAGCTGCTAACACAGGCAGGGCTTTGCAGCCACCACAACCAAATCTTTATACAGTAGCAAGCACAACACAATAAACGTTCTGACCACTGGCCCAGCTCACCTGCCTTCAGCATATGAATAAACTGCTACATTTTTAAGTGGTGTTTTTATTAAAATGAACTGAGAATTTGGGAAAAGCCAGCAAGGAAAGGCAAGCAGATGGAGAGCCTAGCTGACACATAACAATAGCTGGTGAAATATTACTCTTATTTTCTGTAATAAACACCAAGATCAAAACATTACGCAAGTTAAATTTCCTTGAAAGGTTCCCAGCAGGAGTTTTCCTTTTTGTTTGTGCAGTACGCGATTTCCTCTCACCCACAAAAAACATACCAAGAATGTGCATGTGCCACTAACACTAAGCAGCACTTCCTTAATCACTCATTTCCAACAATTTATGGATGATCAGTGGCAAAAACGAGCAAAAATAATGGAAGCATGCAATGAAAGCTCATTGAGACAAACCGGCTTGGACTTCCTACTCATTTCTGTGTCTCTTTAAGATGGGGGTCTGATACAAATTAGCCACTGGGAAAAAAGTCATCTGGTCATAAAATACAGTACAGGGTCACTTTTATGTAAGTTTGCCAAAAGGGACATAAACCAGGACAATCTCAAACTGTGACACAGGATAGAAGTATATTAAAAAAATCTTTGTTCCTCCTCCATTGTGCTGTCATGTTGCTCAGCTTTATAGACATTCTGAGCACCAGCTCTGGCCTCTTCGCTTCCACCTGGTCTACCTAATTAATTAAGCAAGGAAGTTACCTCAAATTTTTGTACTATTTGTTTTTATTATCATGCACTTCTTTTGATGTTCCAGGAGTTAACCTCTTAATCCACAGACTCTGTGTGTTGTGTTCTGAACATTTTGGGATGTCTGGATAATTTGGATAATTGGTCAGGATGTTGCTGTCGCTCATGTTAAACTTTATGCTATGACTACAAGTTCAAAGATCAGTATTAAGGTAATATACTTCATAAAGCCTTTTTAAAACTCTACACTTGTGATTATGCAATACCTATTTTCTTCAGTTTCTCACAGTAGTAAATTGCATTATTTGTATTTTCTTACAAGGAAATTACTCCAGAACGTCCTTCTCTTCGTCAACTTCAAATAAATACAAATTTCCATTGAAGTTACATCAAGAGAAAGGTCATATTTTAAAGGTCAAGAAAAGGTATACCAATTATCTCCTCAAAAATGCTTGCCTCCTTCACACAGAGCACACATGTACTTTTCTGTGCAGTCTGTTACCACACATGGAAATATCAGCACTGTGACCTACTCAACTGCAAATAGCAGTTGATTATGCAAATAGCATAATTTTTCTTTCTGGGAGACAATGATAAAGAATGAGGTTAATTCTGACATTAAGAAACATTGTCGACAACTTTGTTTCATAACTACAATCAGAGCACATCAGTGACGAACTAAAATATTATCTAAATAAGAAACACAACTTTATGCACAGTCTCTACAAAGGAAGACAAGAAGAACAGAGAAAGATGTAAAACAGTTTTTAATACTGATGCAAGAGATTAAAGTGAGATCAGGTACACCAACAGCTCAGCTAACAGCACTGGCTGAGTTGCAATGTATTACAGCTCCAAGTCTTGAAAAATGCAATTCACATGTGCACACAAAAATGTGTGTATATACATACACACATGACAGACACACAAAGACATACATATATATACATATGTATATTATACACCTCCAGTATTGGCTGGATTATTATTTTCTTGTCCTGACATCAGAACTGTTCAAGTGCCATTCAATGGAAACGAACAAGAGCAAAGAGCAGTATTTAAGCTCTTTAGAAGGGCATGGTCAGCCCTCTCAGGCCCAAAATGCCCCTTCTGAATTCACAGTGCATTTCATGAAAAGCTAGCAGAGAATCAGCCTGAATTCCAGTGCAGCACTGCATCCATCCATGGCTAGTGAGTAACTTCCCTATTTCTCTCCTCTGCACAATATGCAAGCCCTTGGTTGTTTTAAACTGCTGCCCTGGGGAAGCCAAGTGAGTCTCCAAAAGGGGCCATGTGCCATTTAGAAAATACATCAGCAGAGAGGGAAAAGGGCCATAGGAAACTGGAAGATGATTAATCAAACACATTTTGATTCAGAACAGTTAAGGGGACAATGCTACCATGGATGAAAAGTTATACAAAGCTCACAACAGTAATTTATGATCTGAAATATCAGAGCTTGCAAAAAACAAAAAATCACATTACAGTCAATACATAAAATCAACTTTTACAGCACAGTGTCTGTGATAAACAAATAGATGGCTAAAATCTTCAAGAGTCAGACCCACACATGATAATGACTAAAATTACTGTTGCTATTTAATCTGAACAAAGACATCCATTAAAAAATGAAAAAAACATCTCAATTTCAGGAATGAACCTCTTCTAATTATGCATTTGCAGAACTTGTATTAAAGTCCAACAAGTAATTCATATATGAAGACCTTCAAATAGACATCTTCACTGCACACACCTATACCCAAGTGACCTATTTAGTCATTATGATGAAGGTAATGCAATGACAAAACGACCTCCATAAAAGCTTCCACTGGAACAGTCTTTTTATCCAAATTTTGATCTGAGCTGGTTATCTAGAACCAACTGCTTTCCCAACTCCCAACTGAACTATTAAAGATCCATGCCAAACCTCTTTACTGCATGTCTTCACATTTGCAGTAGATCATTCTTCTCTTAAACGCTACAAATTTGCCAAATGCATGAAATGTTCTTTTAAATTGAGATCACTAAAATCGGATTTTTCCAGTGAACAGTAATAGCATTTGAACAGTGTTTTATCTCTCTGGTCCATTAGTTTGATGTGATGAATGACGAAATATGACTTTTTTTTAATTTACACAAAATAATTTGTTAAAATACCAAAATTCTACAAAATAATCTTGGTCTCAAAATCTTCTTGGAAAAGAGGTGAGAAACATGACAAAAATCTACAGAAAATAAAAACTGATGGGAAATACCCTTCCTTTGCAGATGCTAGAACTGAAAACCTTACATGCTTGATTGAGTTTGATTAATCACAAATTTTCCCAGATTCTAATCACCCAATTATGTGATGTAATTCTTTAAAACATACGTAGCAATTATTACAACTGGAATCCTTTATCCACATCAGCATCTGAAAAGAACAGCACATTTAATTTTAACTATCACCTTAGTTCAGGAGTACCATCTGCTACTTTCTTTTCAAGAAAAGCAATCTAAGACAAGGTATGTTCAACATCCAACAATTCCTGAATCTTGACCAGCAGTTTTAAGGCTCACTCCAAACTGGCAAAACAATTCCATCCATTTAGTGAGGTAGAACAAACATTGCATAAATGCCTGGAGTATTTGTACCAGAAATCACACTTGGCTTCTGAGATGTTCCAAAAAAAACCCAGAATTCAAAGTAAAAAAACAAAAATTCCAAAATGTAATTTCCTCCCTCCAATAGGTGGGCTTTGATAATAAAATCTGATCTCATCTGCCCCCATGAAGAAGCAAACTCTAAAGCACCAACAATCATCTTTTCCCTGGCATCTGCAAAGATTATGGTCCTATCTGATCCAGCTCATCTCACAAATGCTTTCAAGCTAAACGTGCAATGGTGATCTGATTTATCTTGAATGGGATTTACTGATAGCCACTACCATAAGAAAGTTACACATTAACTATTAAAAGTTTCATGTAAAGTGCAAGATTCATGTAGCTGGGATACACAAAGCATCTGTTGGCACCAAGAGAACTCTAACAGCAGAAGTACCTTACCCAGTATGCTAATGGAGAGAGTGCTTGGTTCTGTTGGACTGCAGGAAACACAAACCCCACTGAAATCAGTTCACATATTTTTTAGAAGAAAAAAATATATATTAGCTGTGGCTGGATACTTAAGTGTCAAAAGGAAAACGGAGTAGCCTCCAAATGAAAGCTCTCAGCTTTGTAGATATCTGAAGCAAATGAGGAAGAACAGAAAGTGTTTCCCAGCCAAGATGGATGAGTTAAACACAGTAGCCCATCACCAAACTCCTTGGAAGCTGAGTGTATTAGTTTGGTCACCCAAACTCGTAACTGAAGTGACCTGGCTACTTCTGCAGTTTGGTCAAAGCACAGCAATGCTGCTGCAGCAGCATCAACTCAGCACAGGTGGCACCAGACATTTACACACCACCTGGGCTGGACTCTGCAGGTGTTTTCTAACATAGCTGCATTGCTGTAATCCACCAGTACCTTCTGCCGTGCAATAAAGCCTCTGTTTCTTCTCAAAATTCTCTATGAATTAAAATTTTGCCTCACACAGTAGTTTCTAAGTTGTTTTTTGTTTGTTTTGCTGACCCCTGTTTTTTCTCAGGTGAGCCCAAAAATCCCGCTTGAATGCAGCACTTCAGTCAAGTTTTCCCTAATCCCACCAAGAACCAAAATGGAAACTTCAGTGCCTTCATACCAGTTCCTGTCAATGCGACCAGGAAGGATGTTTTCCTTCCAAACACAATTATGCCCTTGTGGCTTTAAGTTACATGCCCTGCTTCAATGACTCAAAGTCTTTTGCATCCATCTTTAATTCATTTTAACTCTCCAGATTTCAAGATCAATTTCCAAGACCCTTTGCTTTCTGACAACTGTCATCCAAAGGGGCCAGAATTCCCTCAAGTGTAGTATCATTAAAAACAAAAGTGTAATCATTTAGATGATAAAGATTAATGGAAAAGTGCTACAATTGGTCCCCAGACAGTCATTCCAGTTTAATCTATTTGATATTTATGATTTGAAATTAATTTTGATGTGCCTCCCATTATAGTAATTTTTCACTGTATTTCTTTAGTTCACGTATTAGTACAATCATTATCATCTTATTGTTCAAAAATTGCTTTGCCAAACTCCCTGCTTCACTGAAACACTCAGCACTCTCAACCTGAATATATTCAACTAAGTTAAGTATTTTAAGACACTTTTTTTTAACATATTATTGTTAATATTGACCATATTTGAAAATTCACAAATCAAGCTTTTTTTCTCAGGGTCATCTATTATTTAATCACCCTTCCCATTAGCAAGAAACCTGTCTCTCTTTTCCTTGTTATTTTATTTCTAGTGCATTTCTTGAACCTTCTCTCCTTTTAACATCCCAAGAGAATCATCTTCCAAAAAATAAAATCGTGATTGAATCATTTCATTTTAAAAAAAGTAATTTCCTTCATTTCAGTACACATGGCTTTTAGCGAGTCCTTTTTCCCCTGTACACCTGGCCTGTGCCAGAGTGTGAAGCTGTTTATCACCTTCATGTAAGCATATGCATTCCAGCACCAAATCCTCCCCAATCTGTAATCTCAGTTTCAGCAGAAAACAAGAGCTGAAAATAAAATGTACACTGCAATTACTCTGTGTTTAATAGTGTTTTCCTACCTTTTTTAAGCCAGCAAATCCTTCTGATTCCAGGAAGAAGAACGCAAAAGGCATCAACACAAATAAACATAGATTTGAAAAAAGAGAGGCAAGATTCCACAAACCTGCAACAAACAAGAAGTTAACATAATAAGTTTCACAGTTAAATATACTACATTTTCCTCCCTTATGCATAACAATGTAATATATGTACAAGTGCCAGGGGGTTATGGATATAGTTATTTACAGGTCATTACTGAAAAATATCCATTTGTCTCCATAATGGTCTTCAAACACAACCTGGGTACAACTCACCTTCCAACAGCAAATGTCTGAAACCTTGGGAGACAGACTGCAAGCTCAGGTGTACCACTTCCACAGTCTCATTTAAGGTTCTTTACAGAACCACTGTAGAAGTTCTCAGGACAAAAGTACTTTAATACCCTCAGTGAATCTCTCAAAAATCCATATTCTGTACACTCCCCTTCTCCCATATTTTTTCAAGCAAGCCGTGGATTTTAACATGAGCAGTACACAAATGCCAACATCACCTCCAAATCAGAAGATACCATGGTAACAGCAGCCTTCCACAATGGGATGACTGGCTCAGGAGGCAAGAGGAGAGCAGCAGATATTTTTATCTCAACTTTATAAGGCTTTCAACATCATCTCCCATGAACCCCTTCATAGCTTAATTAATGAGGTATGGGCAAGGTAAGTGGGCTCTGAGGTGGACTGAACACTGGCTGAGCTTCTGGGCTCCCAGGGTTGTATCACCAGTGGTATGGACACCCCAGGGGGTTAATGGTGGCTTAAACACCTTCAGCAGTGACCTGGAGGATGGGAGAAGGCACATCCCGAGCAAATCTGCTCAAGAGACAAAATGGGGAGCAGCAGTGTCCTGCAACTCTGATGAACCTCAACAGGCCAGACAAATGGACAGAGAGCAGACAGAGCAGAGAAGAGAGTACTTAGGGAGATTTTATCCATATATAAAAGTATCTGATGAAGGAGGAAGAAAGGAAAACAGACCTCAAGTGGTATCCACTGAACTAAGGAGAGGCAATGAGCATGAACTGAAAAACTGGGTGTCTACTTACTCATAAAAGGGAAGAAAAAAAATACCAAACGAACTAAAAATCCCAAGCATTTTCCACTGGCACTATACACAACCAGTGCAACAGGCTGCCCACAGGTTTTGTAACCTCCATCCTTCAACATACTCAAACCTAAAAGGGAAATACCTTGAACAGCCTTCTGTGACTGACCCTGCTTGGAGCAGGTTATTTCCAGAGGTCTTTCCAACCTCAAGCATCCTGTCATCTATGTGAAAAATCAACAAGTGACTACAACAAGGGCATCTGTAAGACACATGTGACATCTGCAGGAAAATAAAGAGTTCAGAAAACAACCTGAAGTGATCTCTCTAGTAGACTATCTGCTCCATTAAGTTTTTCTAAGCTGAACACTTTCTAAACAGCCAGTTTCTGGTGCCTAAACATGAACCCATCATCAATCATCCTATCAGGAGTTGTGTAGGATGCAGCGTTTCCTCTTTATAAAAGCAGAAGCTTATCTGCAATTTAGTAGCTAACATGTCTAACTACTGTCACATGTTCTGCCTCCTAAAAAAAAAAAAGTCTGTAGAGAAAAACAGGTTTCTTTCCCCACCTTCCCCAAAGCATATACATTTCCATAATTCTGCAAGACTGTGTTATATCATTCAAAAAGTAATATTATTCCACCCCAAAAAAAAATTTAATTAATAGCTTTGTTAGATTCCTTCTTCCCATGTACAGGCCTGTTCCTTTTCCTCTTTGAATCTGGTCATTTTGTAAAGAACAGGGGAGGAAAAAGACATTTACTGGATGTCCAGGGTATTTATTATCAAAAGATTTCTGAATTAGAGCCAAATGTAAAAAAGTTAGCAGTGATTTTTGCCTATACCCTCTCAAAAAGTGCTTCTTTTTCCTTAAATAACAGCATTCAAATTTGTAGAAGAAATAAAAGCTAGAAGGGAGGAAGGGAACAGGGGGCCAAGAGAACTTCTTCAGCAATTGACAGCAGCAGGACACCAGCAACCAAACTCAGCCAAATCAGCTACAGAAAACAAAACAAGAAAATTCCAAAAGATGCGTGAAATATAACACTCATTTGCTAAAGAAAACAGACTGCCTAAAGGTGGCTAAACTCCAGTTAACAAAGAGGGGGATTTTTCCTTTTGAATTTGCTTTGCCAGGAAGCTCCTGTTACCATTCGAGAAACATTCAGGCATAGCAACATCAGCAGGAATGTCATTAACAGCCCTTACAAGGGGACATTAGCTCCAGCAGTCTGCACTTTTTTTCCTTCCCCCCCAAAAAGACACCAGAGGAAGAGTAGAAATACAACTTGATGGGGGTAGGAGTCTTACTTCAGCAGTTTTCTCTAACTGAAGACAGTGCATTCAGTTACCTAATGCAAAGTGGAATATCTGCTTGTCCTGATTTCAGCAGCTCTATTACACAAGTATCTCACAACATAAAACAGTGCTTAGGAGCTGCAGAGCACATTGAGCACTTTAAGGGAGGGGAGACTGGTGTACATCCAGGGTGATTTTTTAAAAGTTAAAATCCAGAAATTTACACATTAGTAGCATATAGGAACCACATTTATACAATATTAAACTACAGAGCTACAATATGCACATGAAGTTAGGAGAGGCAAGAACAGTGCTGTTCTGCTGCTGACAGACACATACACTTTCCTCAAAGTAAGGATCTTCTCTATTTCTTATCCTAATTTGACAGTTCAGAAATCAAATTAAAATAGACCCAGAAAAATAACTATTTTCTACTATACTGACTGAATCATAAAATTGCATAAGACACTTGCAGACAACAACATACAGAAAAGCTTTAAGCAGTCAATTAGAATTTTTTTCCTTTGCATTTATAGTGACCTAAGACTGTACCCCATAAAACAAGTTAATAAAACATAAAAATTAAAAATTTCTCAGTCTTTGGTAAATAGATTAGACCCTGAGCAACTTCCCATTTTTCTTATTCACGGCAGTTTCATTACGTTTTACCCCCACCTGGTGGTTGTACCCAAAAGCAGCACAAGAGAACACTGCTGTGAGAAACAGTTCTGGATTAGTTCTGCACGTATTAATTAGGTAAGAGTGTTTATACAGGATTCAAGCTTAGTTTCAAAAGTTTGAGTCATATATTTTCTGTTTTATTTGCTCAGATATAATGCAACAATCTACAGAATAAAACCCCTCCGTGTCAGGTTCAAGTACATCAGATGATAGCTGTAAATAAAAAATCCTAAAAAAAATGAAATGTTTTAAAGCAGCACAAGCGCTCCGATTTGACAACCTTTGCCACGCAGTGCACAAACACGCGCGAAGGCTGCGCAGGCAGAGCGCTGCGGGACGTGAGCGGTTCTGAGCTCGGCTGCGGGGAGCGCTCCCAGCCGGGCAGGGACCGCGGCGACACCGCGAGCGCCACGCGGGGGAGCCCTCGGCCAGGGAACGGCTCCGGCAGCTCCGGCCCGAACCCAGCCGGGCTCACCTGGGGGAGATCGCACCTTCCCTGCTGCCAAACACACACCCGAACCCAGCCGGGCTCACCTGGGGGAGATCGCACCTTCCCTTCCGCAAAACACACACCCGAACCCCGCCGGGCTCACCTAGGGGAGATCGCACCTTCCCTTCCGCAAAACACACACCCGAACCCAGCCGGGCTCGCCTGGGGGAGATCACACCTTCCCCTCTGCAAAACACACACCCGAACCCCGCCGGGCTCACCTGGGGGAGATCGCACCTTCCCTTCTGCCAAACACACACCCGAACCCAGCCGGGCTCACCTGGGGGAGATCGCACCTTCCCTTCTGCCAAACACACACCTGAACCCGCCGGGCTCACCTGGGGGAGATCGCACCTTCCCTGCTGCCAAACACAACTGGGAACATCAGCCAGCATGCTGCACCTTGTCAGCTGCTGCTGATGGACTTAGGAAATATCAATTACACTGTGTATCCACAGAGTGGTATTTTCAAACGTCATTGCATTAAAAGATGGTCACAATTCAAAGGCGTTCCTATTTAACAGCAACTATTCCAGCAGATTTCTTACTAATCCAAATTTTCCGAAGCAAGAAGTGACAGTAAAAAATTCTGAACTGGTTATTATATAATTATTATATAATTTTCAGTCTCTAATGAATTTTATTGCCCTTTTTCCAAAGACAATTCAGACGCAGAAGGAAGGGTTATCTTCCAAAAATTTTTCCTCATGTTTGGGAGTAAAGAATATAAATGTCTGAGCAGCTAAATCCATGTGGAAAATTGATTTAGCTTGGTTCTTTTTTCTCCTGTAGGAGACATACCAAATTAACAATTTCCCATGACATGTCACAAAACACATCAAGTAACTCAACTACAAAGAGCCTGTAAAGTCATATAGTCTGATCTGCCCTTAAAAAGCCAAACTGCAGGTGCCATCGGGCTGCTCAGGGCTTTGGTCACCTGAGTCTTAAACTTTCAAAATCTCCAAGTGTCTCTGGACAACCTTTTTCATTGCTCAACAATCCCTGCTGTGAAGAATTATTCCTTTATGTCCTACAAACATCACTTCTCACCTCTCACTTCACAAAAAAAAAAAAACCCCAAACAAAACAAAAATCCAAACAAAACAAAAATAAAATCCTTATAAGGCAGGGATCTGGAAATTCATGAATTTGCTACGTATGAATATTATTAGACATTTACCAAAAAGCATGCACTTTTCAGAGAAAATCCCCCTAAGCCAAATTGCTCTCTTCAAAAGACTGAGGACACCACAGTTAACCTGTAAATTATTTGTACCAGATGAAATAAATTGTTTCACAGAGTGAACATACTTTCTGCAGACAAACCTAGAAAAGAATGCCCTGTTTTCACCAGTTATTTTATGGCAAATCTTGATCATGATACTTATGTCCCACAATTTTCCTTGTTTGCACATAAACCACTAACAGCTGAATTTAACTATCAAGTCCAAGCTTCCCTCAGCTAGCAAGTTTCTTAAAACATGTTTTTATATTGAGAATAAATTTATAGGTATCATCATAAAGAGAAAGGCATATGAATCTTGCATTAACATAAAGAAGTGTGAACAGCATGTTTCAGGTTAGCTTCTAGTAGCTCTTATTTACATTAATATTTGAAGCAGTGAATTTGGTTTAATTCCATCAAGTTTGCAAAATTCTTAAAAAAAAAAAAGAACAGAACAGTTAAAAGAGACTTTTGTGATATATCACACAGCACCAAAACCAACTAGTCAACAGCACATTAACAATTAGCATATTAAATGAAAATGAGTTATCAGTTTGAAAATAAGAACATATCTGTGCACATATAATGAAGACATCCATTTTAATTACATTATGCTGAGTACTAACCATGAATTAGTGAGCCATTTAACCACTGAATATAGTAGTTTTGTGGAAAAGAAAGCAGGATCTCATTGCTGATTATTGAGAAAGGTAGAAGCAGGACTGCACCAGCTGAAACTGCTAGAGTGAAGGTGCTCAAGAACAGCCTGAAATTTAAAGAAATGTACCACTGTTAGCACCAACATGCTCTGAACAGCAGGGAAAAAAAGGTAATTAAAATACCTGTTAATCAGTGTCTGTAGGCAACACATTCTCACATTGTAAATGGGCAGGAGAAACTGGGATTTCCAAAACATCTGACTTCCAAAAAGCAAATTTAATATAGTTTATAGAACCCAGTATAAATTATTAGCTTTTACCAACTACCGTGATTACTCTCTTGGCACATGCATGCCTTCAATTCCATTGTAATACAGAGGTTAAACTACTGGAGTTCATTAAATAGCTTTTCACAAGTCTCCTCTATCAGTTTTAATTTTCCACATAGACACATACACAAGAAAAAATATTCAATTTCTATATACTCAGTACAATTTTTAAAAACAGAGCAACGTTCTAACAACTAAAGAGTGAACACAATTACACATAAATATTTGAAAACCTAACTGAAGAAAAAAAGTTGGGTTTTTTTCACAAAGGAGTTATTCAAGTTATTTATCATCTCCTAGATGTAAAGTCAATATACAGAAATTGTCAGAAATATTTCTAATATTTAAGCTTATTCTTTTTAGATCCCAAATACAACTTACATCAAATGCCATCTTGTGGCATTAAAAAGAACTGTCCTTAAAAAAATAAGATCAATAAAATATTCTTACAGAACTAATCTAATGCAATAGTAAACTTAGAAATAATTCTCAATTCTAAATTGCATGACAAAATAAATTAATAGAACATCCCTACAACAGGAGCATCTGCAAGCTGCTTACAGAAATCTTACTTTTCCTTAATAGTCTACAAATACATTTTTCATTCATACAATACTTCAAAAAGAAAGTATGAGTAACTAATTTTAACTTTAAAAATATTCTTATGGTATTGTTGTTGGCTTCCAAGGTTTGTTCTTTTATTTAAGGATGTTTAAGTATTCTAAGGCAGAACTGGGAAACCTAACAAACTACAGCAAAGTGTTACAGCACTTTGGCTTTGTTTTCTCATCTCTCCACACCTCATGTCCTGACAATTATGCCACATGAAGAAAAATCTATTTACATATGTTTGAGGGTTATTCCTTCTAGGAAAATAACATGCATACTTAAAGAAGCTTAGGCTGAAAGAAAAAAGAACATTTTATATTTACAACAACACTCTTCTCCAAGCTCTCCTTCCAAGGGGATGACAGCACCACCAGGGAAGAGCCAAGAACACTAACACAGAAGGAGCCAATTGGTTCAGCCAATTGTGTAATTGAGAGGGCAGCAACAGCCACAGAGGCTCTCTACATCCTGAGGTATAATCAAATAGGAGATATTCCTATCTAACTTTACACAGGAAGAGGATAAGGACAGAGCTGCTGGCAGACTAGGTCTGGCAAGTGCTTGTCTTCCACTTGTTACCTTTCTGCAGCTTTTTTACAATGATCAAAGATACCTTCTTCAGAGAGAGAGAACTTCCTCCACAGGAACCCACAATACCTCCTATCTAAACACCTACATTTCAGAGACCTAAATGCAGGTCTTGAACTCAATTCCACCTCTTGCATCAGTTCCTCATACAATATTCTGGCCAACTTCATACCTACCAGCAGAACTACGGGTGAAAAAAGGCCTAGACCAAACTTCCATAACACTTTTCATAACTCAAGGTGCCACTAGATCAAATCTTTTTCACTGACCCTCTAGCCATCTATTTAAAATGCATTTAAATATTTCAAATAGATTCTTATTTATTTGGAAGCACAGAAGATTCCTATCATATAAAAATTCATTCAGGAAAAGCAGTTCTGCCAAGAAGAGTTATACATACGATATTCTGTTAACGATGGCATCTTCATCCTCTTGCTCATCTGAAAGTTAAATTACATCAGGTTATATTCAATACTCACTTGTCTTTCTTCAGGCTAAAATGTATATAAATAGGAATAATTTTAATTTACAATTAAAATTCAGATGTACTGATACAATTTATGAGCATCAATATTTTAAGAAGGTTCCTTCCAAAAATGAATACTCTCACTCTTTTTTGCTAGTCAAATTCTTTTCAATCAATGTAACAACAAACTTATTTCACTTTACTTCAAAATAACCAAAACTTCTTGGAGAACTCTCCCAGAGGGCCCTATGGCAAACATGTTTTCAGACTACTACAGCTAGAAAATCCCCTTTTGGGCATCTCTGGAACCACAGAGAGCAGGCAAGCTACAGGAAAGTCTAAGAGTCCATACAAACTACTGCTAGACATCATTTGCAGTATAAATATCTTTTTAAAACAAGAAAGCATATCCAGAAAAATAGTGATGACTACTCAATTGCTTCCCTTTACTTACCCCTCTTCCCAGCTCCTGGGGATTTGGGGGAGGGGAGGAAGGAGAGGTGGTTATATTCTTGTTATTTGTTTTGGATTTAAGATACCATTACCTCCTTCTAATACTTCACATTTTAGACTATTTTATTCACTTACTCCTCACTTAATACTTTACTAAAACAATCTTTTTGAAACAATATTAACATTTAACTTAGATGAATCACTAACACATCCATCATTTATTCTTTACACCCTTCTCTATACACATGCATACACAAATGTAAGCATTTCTAAATTTGAAATAATGTAGGCATTTTGAAATAAAAATTTCTGAATTTGAAATAATTTTACACTCAGCATTATGAAGTTTTCCCTATTTTCCATGGGAGATAGGACACCTGACTTCATTTATACTTACATTTTAAAATAAATTTGATTTAAGTTCTTAAGAGTCATGCACACAGTTCAAATAAACACACAGCAAATAACAAAAATAATGCTATTTTGAAACTTCTGTGAAAGGACCTGGGGCTGTTGTTTTTTTGATGGATACCTCATGGTGTTTTGAAAGACTAAGTCAAGGTCTCTTATGAATCATTTTGGCTAAAAAGCTTCTTGGAAAAGCAGTGAACAATTTGTCCTGAAAGAGTTCCAGATGTGTTAACTCTTCAAACATTTCTCATGAGGAAGATCGTAGCAGGCTACAAAGTGTGCCTAAGTACATGCTCCAAAAGTTTTCACAAAGTCAGGACAGCTGCAGAGCAGCTCCTCTTCCTAGCTGAGATAACTGCCAACAAAAGGTAATGAAAGTGTCTTTGCATCCAACAAAGTTTGCCAAATCAATTTCCCCTTCCTGCTCTTCTCCACCTCCAAACGGTAGCAGCTTTGTAATGTCCAAAATACATATCAGGATCAGAAGATAGTATCTGTCTTACTTCATATGTTTACAGAGATGTAAATTTCTTCCAAGGAATTAAATTCCATGAAAAGTTTTCTTTTTAAAACATGAATCCATCCATGAAGGTATATATCATAACACTGGATAAACAGTTTCCAGTAAAGTTCAAAGCACCAAGATCACCATACACAAGAATGTTTCTACAGCCTGACATTATCAAGCACCAAGGTCCCAGATAAGCTGTCAAGAGACAAATATTCTGATTTTATACTGATTTTTATACTATTTGTCTTTAGAAAAAATATGGAAGAAAATGACAGGGCTTCCCTACCGATCAGTTTTAGAATAGAAACTAGACAATGTTTCCAAAGGGGAAAAAAATTTTCTAAACTTCAGTGGTGAAGTCATAAGAAACAGGTTAAAGACAACTGAAATAATAACTGTACCTGATCAGAGCAGGACTTTTTGAAGAAACAATGCTATTTCCCTTCTGACTACCTTTCACTTGACTAGCAAAAGCTCAGAACCTGATTTTGCTGCTAAAACACTGGTGAGGATACAGATTCTGGAAAAGCTGATGTGAAAGGAGAAGAGCAGGATCTCAAGGCAAGGGAGGCAGAAGCATCTACTTTGACATTAACCCCTTTCTTCCATCTCAAAACAGTTTACACTTACACAACCAGGTCAATCCAGGCTGCCACAGACCAGCAGCCTAACAAACAATTTTGTTTCTTCCACTTTCCTTGTCAAGATGGACAGGAAAAGAACCATCTATTTATTTGCAAAATAACATTTTTTCGACATATTAAAAATTCTATGCTTACCTGCTTTCCTTTTGTATCTTGTGATTATAAAGTAGGAAACTATGTAGAGAACAGCAAACAGGAGAAAACAGATCTGGAAAAAAAATTGCATTTATTAGATCATGAAAAAATGCCTGGATTATAATAAGCAGTAAATCTAGTCTCAACAATTTAAAATTGAATTCAGATCAAGAGGAGCATATTTTATGTAAATTTCAAGACTGTTATGCTTTATATCTTATTAACAGAAAGTTAAACCCATTAAAACAGCTTGATCAGAACAATAGGTATTACATCAATTACATGACCAGCAAGTTTTACTCTAAAATTAAGAGAGAAGCCTTATTCACAGCGTGATTTTTTGTTTGAGGGAGGGGTGAGTGGGGTGGGCTGTTTTTTGAAGTTTGAATCCACTTGATTTGTAGAAGTTATCAGGCTTTGTATCCCCTTCACACCTACCCTAAGGGTAACTGTATTTTATACAATGGGGTCTTGAGGATCTATTTTGGACTATGCTGGCAACACGTGGAAAAAGACAAACATGTTTACTATTTGCATCCTGTCTTGAATCAAACAAATTCCACACAAGAAAGACTCGTGCCTACAGACGATGTCCAAGCATGAGCTCATAAAATACAATGCATCCTTCACAGTCAGAAGCCAAGGGCACAACTTCCCTTCTCATAAGGTTGGTGGTTTATTTAGGTCAGATGCACCTTCAGCCCACAGTGCCTTGGATCAAGCTGTTTATAAGGTTTAGCACTACAATTACAATACAGTAAGATAAGACCAGAACACTTACAAAAAGGCTGGAAATCTTACAGGAAAGGAATTGAACAGCAAGAAAGTTTTAACCCTCCAAGCCTTTGCAGGAAAAAAAAAAAAAAACAACCCACATTTTATTTGCTGCTGAACGAGGCATCAGTGGCCCAACACTGACCTTAATCCTGGTGCTTATACCTATTAAAAACATGAGTCAGTCAGAAATGGCACAAGAAGCCAGCATGCCATTCTGTTTTGGAAATTTACTTCACTTGACAATAGCTGATTTATTTCTTCAAGCTATCATTTGAAGATTTGTCACCTTTAAGACTCACTGTCTTAAAAAAAAACAAGAGCAGAAAGGCTACCCTAATAGAAAGGGAAAAGTGAAAGTGAAGGTAGGGATGACAGCCCTGATAAATCTGCATCTAAATAACAATACTGCATCCAAATCAGCAAATCACAGTGGAGAATAATGTATTATTCATGAAATAAAGGCTTTCTGATAAATATAAACTGAAAGGGTTATTTTTCTGGTGTAGTCAGAGATTTTAGATTTAAGAAAAACAAGTATAACCAAGAGTCTGAGGGTGGCATTTGGGTGATTTCCAGGTGCCTCCCAGAAGTACAACAGTGCTATAAGTCTCAAAGTGGCAACCCAGCTCATTCTCTGCTCAGGAAACACAGCAGCAACACCCAAAATACAGGCACTGAAAATAAGATTTCATAACCAGATCTCTGAATTCCAATCTTAAACCTGAACAGAGCTTACCACTCCAACTTTCTTAAGGATGCCTCAAAGAAGAAAATGTTTTGATGAAGAATTCAGTCCTTTAAATAAGTAATTCTAAAGAATGTTATTAAGACTTAACAAAAACAAGTTGGTATATTTTTGAAACAGGAAGAACAAAACCTGAGAACAGCCTTGGTTTTTCAGAGTACTCTGACACAGCTCGTCCTATCAGTATTGGAAAAAGCAATGCCAGTGCTGAAAGAGAATCCTTCTCTAAGCTTCCAGTTCCTCTGAAAACTAGACCAAGGCTACAGCTAGAGACATCTAATTTTAGGCACCCACTTTTAAAAATCAGGTATCACATATACAGGGTAATTGAATTCTTTAAAAATCTGTCTGATGCAAATAACATGATGTAACCCACGTAAAAGAAAAACATAGTTAAGCTCATTTTTTGTTTAATTTTATTTAAAACAAGAATAAAAATTACTGCAATCTTGTTCACACCTTCAAATAGAACAGATGACCTTCATTCTATCTGTGATAGCAAGGTTACAATGAAAATGTGGGTGTGTATTCACAAGGTACCACTGAGATAACTGAGGTATTTTGAGGGCAGAGCAGATGAAAGCTGTCTAGTAACACAAACTGTCAAATGCTGGGTTTCTGATTTTAGATAACAGCTACTCTGCAACTCAGCAATAAGGCATAACTACATCCTGGTGTAATTCTCCCTCTACTTCCGTCAAATTTGAGAACAACTTTATAAATAAATATATTTATTACTGAAAATTCATAACATTTTGAAATTACTGGCAAGAAAATAAATAAATTCTAGTAAGAGCTTTATGATCTTAAAGAAGAACTCAGATTAAAAGTCCTTCATACTGACCAAAACAAGTTAAATAGCAAATTCAGAAATGTTACTGCAATCTCAATTTACACTCAGTGAAACCTCTGATCCTGAACTGTTTCTAACCATGCATTCTGAATAGCTTTCTAAAGGAAACAGCTCAAGTCAGCATCCCAACTATTTTTAGAGTGGAACTGAGTTAAGCTGGGAAAAAGGAACGTGTTGCCTATGATAGCTGAAGAATAGGCTCCACTGTCCTGTCAACACTGCAATCCTGGGTTCCTATACCTCATGCTGCTGTTTGTTTCAGGATATTTTTGTATTAAAAAAAAAAAAATCCAGCCTTGTTTGCATTTGCTGTAGTTTCAGTTCATGTTTCTCAATTATGAGTGGCTGGGCTGCATGCAGCACTCCAGGTAAGATTTTGCAGCTGTATGTAACAGCACTAAACTCTTCTTGCTGCACTGAAAATGCTTCTCCACACCCACCTGAGAATCACACTGGTAACTCAGCATTAACCTCCTGTCACTGGATCCACCAGCACTGCTCTCCCCAATTGCTTACAGCAGAGGAGCTCTCAAGTTTCAGTAGAAACTTGGTTTAAGGCTTCAAGTTCGTCACCAATTCTTTTCTTTTTTTTTTTTTTTTTTTTTTAAACAAAACCTTATTGTAAAACTAAATACAATCATCTGTCAATTCCATTTCTAATCAAGCACAGGTAGTCGTACTGAAATAGGGCAATACTCACAAAAGAACACCATATACAAAACTACATTGATACCTTCAGTAAAAACAAAAATTTAAAAAAGCCTATATTCTGTAAATTCCATCTTTCCTTCAGAAATTACTCTGTGTGTCAGTATTGAAGTCAACATTGGAATACAATGTTAAATCCAAATTATGTTGCGAGTTGTTTCCAACCAAAAAGCAGTGATTTCTGCCGTCACCCATCTCTACCATAACAGCTGACAGAAGGATGCTGCAAATACACCAGGTCTATGACAAGCTGTATTCCTCGGATCCCTGAGCTCTCAGCAAGTTTTTCACTGGAGCTCAAATGAAGCTTTTCTAGGTTTTACTTGGAGAGACAGTCAAGGCACTGTGCAGAGAATGTACCCAACTGTGATGAATAAGGATCTCTAACATCTCCCACTTCACTAAAAATAATACCTTTCAATTTTAACTTTATTTCCTTAAATTCATTCCAAATTTGAGGGACAAAGTAGTTGTGGATCTGTTGCCATAATTAGACTGGGAAACTACTTTAAACATAACTAGCATACATTCTGACCTTGTAAGGGAAATACACTCAGTCTGTGTCTGACTAGGTGAATCAAAATACAAAGGAAATTACATGGAGCCTGAGACTTGTCTATGGTAATAGCCAAACAGTCAACCAAAGCAATTCTTAATAATTTTTAATGTCTTTGTGTGCACATCCCCTTCACACCACTCAGTAATTGAAAACAAGACACATGGATTCTGTGCCACATCCCAGGGCTCCTTTTTAAGAGATGGCAAGATAAAACATCTTCAAACCTCAAGCATATAATTCATTTACATCTCTTCCCACGTAGAAGAAGCTCTCTGGTAGGAGAAGCAAAAAGAAACCTGTCTTCCCCTGAAGCCCTTAATCTTTATTTGGGAAAGGAAGTGTCTTCTGCTCCTGCTTAGATTACACACCAGACATGCCAAGAGAGGCTGCTCCTGGAGACACTGCACTGCATTCTTACATCTGTTGTAACCAACTCTTCCAGTGTCATATCTTGGGATCTCTCATCCAAAGTCATCCAAGTATGATCCACATCATACTTTTGGATCTGTACCACACAGCTCCCAGCTCCTGTGAGAATGGAGCTGGAGATTACCTGCACACTGTGTGCCTCTAAGGGGCCAGCATTGAAGGGCCCAGCATTAAACACGAGCAGTAACAGTCTGAACTAGGTCAAATTACGTTCTAGTTATCCCACTGACAATTACTACAGATCAGCTGACGCTAATTTGTCTGTGTGGATGAGCTTTAAAACTCTGGCACTGAAATTCATGCCTCAGATTGGGAAAGCATCATCTTCTGTTGCAAGTATAAGAGCTACACTTTCATGCTAAGAAAGACTATGCTCAAAATGTGTAAGATTCTCTTTTTTCCCCTCTTACAAACAAGATTCAACCATCTTTTACAACTGCAATTTGTGTGTGCACATCAAAAGCTGCATTTTTATGTAGAGGATCCTATTTATATAGCATGGAATTATTCCCAACTGTTGTGAGGAAGCTGTATTTTACACTAGAAAATATCATACAGATGCCTTGTCCAGTAATTGTTCATTACCTCTCAGTCAGTGTGCCCTGCTAACACACAACTTAAAGAGCATCCCTGGCTGTATTACCAAGCAATTCTCTCTGTCACATGTAGTTGCTGTGTCTAGTTTTGAGCCCCCAGTACAGGAGAGATGTTGGTAACTGCAGAAAGAATGATCACCAATGGTCAGGAGGCTGGAACACTGGCCTGGTGCAGACAGGCTGAGGACAACAAGGCTTCAGCAGGACCTGACAGCAGCTTGCCAGCACCCATGAGGAGGTCATAATAAAAACAGAACTGGGCTCTCGACCGTGGTGTCAGTGGGAGGATGAGACTGGAGGTGAGAAGAAATCCCCTCCATGAGGAGGGCCAAGCAGTGGAACCAGCTGCCCAGCAAGGCTCCACAATCTCCATTCCTGGAGGTTTTTAAACCCTAAGTAGTCTGACACCACAGCTGAGCCTCCCCTGAGCAGGAGCCTGGAGTCCACTCAGCCTTATTTTCTACTTTCCTGACTAAATAAGCACCATTACAAACTTAGTCACATCATAATTTATACCCTTCTCTACGTTATTTATAAATGTATTTATTAAGTATAAGCACAGGCCCCTGTAGGACTATGTCAGGGATTTCACAATGCCCACTGTGAAAGAGCCAGGCATCTTGCAGAACAACAACTTCTAGCAGCAAGGAACCACCACAGAACTCCTTCACAGACAGAAGCATCTTAGCAACGTTCTTTAACCTAATAAGCTTCCAAGCATGAAACACAGATTCATTTCCACTTGAAAAGCAGCAAAGTAAATAAGTGATTGTTTCCTCCAACTTGATTGCATACTAGATGTAGAACAGGGAACACCTGGAGGAGTAAAAGACAAGCAACAAACAGTGTTTTACTACGCCATGTATGAAATGAAAGATCAATAAGCTCTAAAAAGTAGCTTTAAACAGTAAGGGAAGAAAGGAAATACCTTTATTTTAAAGTGCCTGCGTCAGTATTAAAATAAAGTTGCTGCTATTACATCCACAAGCATTTCCATGCAAATGATACACAAACCAAGGCTACAGACGTAACAAAGAACACTTCCAGTTCTGGCTGCTACTTTACAGAATGTGCCCTTTGCCCTAAACAGAAAAAACAGCACAGGGGAAAGAGAAAGCAGAGATCACTCTGGGCAATATTACCATGCAGAATATGTCTATTTACATGTTTAAGTGTTGAAAATGAAGCAGTCAGTATTTTGCCTGTGATTGCTATCTACAGAATAATAGTTGCCCTTCTGGGTTTTAATGTCTGTAATAGAGAACAACAAACACAGCATTATATGCACCCATCTCTTACTGTTCTAATGCTGCTGAGGTATTTTAACGTGCATTAAAATACCACAAGGCAACTAGAAAGCTTCCTCCTACTGTCCCACCTGGCAACTGCTTTTATTTACTCACAGAAAAGATGGCAGGAATAAACAGCAAGAAAATACAGGTGGAGACAAGCAGCTCTGCCTGTCTATTTCTAATAACTCAATTATCCCACTGATACCTAAAAAGCAAACAAGGCATTCCACCTGTTTTGGATGCATCAACAGTAAGTGACCTACAGCCAACAAAGCCCACTAAAGAAAACTGAAAATTTTATCTGTGGTCTCAGTTTGACCTTGGCATTCATTGTATCATCTGCTCTGGAAATCTCATTTTTCTCAAATGAGACATTAACTCTGCTGTGGTTAGATTAAGTTCACTCTAAACCATCCAGCCTCATACACTTGGCATGACACACTAAATTTTATCTTATGAGAAAACATCAAATATGTCCTACGACTGTCTATGACTATAGATTAATTTTGCTTATTGACACTGCCCTCCATAACTATAACTCTCCCCCATACACACTCTGTTCTCAGGACTCCTCCCTGGCTTAAAACATTTGCAAGTGGCTGACCCACTTTTTTTGGTTCCTAAGTCATGAAGAAATTATAAATGGTTCAGAGGCAGCTGCCTAGACTTGCTCATCTAGAAAAAACATCCAGGATCCAACAGAAAGTAAGAAATACTCAGAAATATATTCTGTGTGCTAGAAATTCTGCTGAAGATAAAAACCAGCTTCTACAGCCCTTCATCAAAAATGTTTTCCAGTATAGGTGCAAGATTTAAAAACACTCTCTAGAATTAACACAACAGCACCAACCTAGATCATTCTAACATTCTGTCCCTGAATGAGGCAATATTCAACACTGGAAAGTCAGGCTGCAATAACTGGTTATATTAAAACTCCAGAGTCATACCATTAAAAATTCATTTCTGAAAAAATAAGCTCAAAAGTCTCATTAATACAGACTTGGTAAACAATTTATTTAAGGCAGCTTCTTTGACTAATATTAATTTTCAGGGCAAGATGTAGAAGAAGACCTTAGAGCTAATAAACCTTCTCATCCTAACACATAAAAATACTCTTCCTTGTCTTCTCACACACATCCTGGAGCATTTTTAAGTGGCACCCCCAGTCCCAAAACACAAATGTACTTAAACTGCAATAGCTGCATGTCTTCATAATTCTCACCAATTATGCAGACTCTCTACTGGATGTAAGTTACCACAGTCTGAAACTCAGCAAATATTTTAGACATGTTCCTACTGTCAAATTCAACTAAAACTCATCAGCATCCATTTTTCCCATAAATACACTTAAAATAGAAATTCCAGTTAGATAATGGAAAAAATTGGATAATCAAGACCTAAACAGGCACTTAAAATCAACACAAAAACTGAAGTTTTACAATAGCAAAACCATATTTTGATGACAATTGTGCAGCCTATCCTGGAAACCACACAAGACAGTAAAGGGAGAAAAAATACCACACATACAGACTGCTTCTACCTTCTGAACATTAACCCAGCCATATGCAGATTTTGATGCTATCAATACACATACTACCTGCTGTAGGAACACACATGATTTGGAAATAGAGAAACTGAAACATAGTTCTGTATTTTCCAGTTAATCAAAATTTTCAAAAATTATCCAGGTGTTCAAATATTAGAACAGTACAAAGCACAGGGCTCTCTCTTGAAATCACATTGATGGTAGTTAGAAACAACTTTTAACATATCCAGCTAATCAAAAGACTAGAAACCTCTGTGTGGGGAGCAACACTATTATACATGAATATTCAACACCCAGCTGATAAAAGGGCAACATGAGTTTTGAAACCATCTTTCTGAGAGTCAACTGGGTCCTAAAGAGCACAGGTCAAAGATGCTGGAAGCATGAAGCAATCTCACCTGTCACATGAATGCCTAATCAGGGGGTTAGAGCAGCAGCTTGTTCCAGGTCACCTCTGCCTGGCTCCATGCTCAGCCTCCAGAGTGATGCAACAACCAAGGCTGTTTGTCACTAGATGCATAAAAACAAACTCCAGCCACAACTTTCAAAGTCTCTCCTCTTCCTGTGTTAGAAGTTGCATAAACTCTTGAGCATGACTGTTCCTAAGAAGGCAATGCCCCAAGTCATCTGACAGCACATTGGTATGTGAAAGAGTCAGTGGTTTTCAAGGGAAGGGGGGGAGCGTGGGAGTAGAGAGTGATGCAGAAGACTCTCAACAAAAGGTATCACTGCCCTCCTAAATGAGGATAAATACCAAGTTAAATAGGAAAGGCTGAAATACAGGAAAGGAGAAAGCACTTCAGTTTAGAAGAAAGAAAAGAAAAAAACACTTGCATAATCTTCAAATACAACCAGTAAACTTACACTGAGTGGAATTTTTCTTTAGTCTTCCTTAACCCAAAATTCCATCTATGTCTACAGAACTGAGCTCTGAATTTCTTATCATAATGTCATTGGTAATGTGCTTCAGATTCCCTCTCCACTCTGACTTTCCCACCATCTCCTCTGCTCACCTGTTCACCCATCTCTCAACCCTCTTTAACCTCTGTGAAAATGCCTATTTCCAGAGGTGCTAATAAACTCAGGAACACTCGGCAACCTCCCCACAGCAAAGGCTGAGCTGTTACTACCACCCTCCCAACTCCCAGTTACACCCTGCCACCTTACCCAGCCCCTCTACTCTGTGCCCAGCCACTCAAACAAAACCCAACAGGGATAAACTTGGTTTTGGTCACATTATAAAAAGTTGGTTTTGCTTGCTGTCAGTTCTTCCACTTTTCATTAGATTTTCTCAAGTCTAATTACACCTTAATACAAAATTTTCTTAAACATATGCCTGTACCCTCCATGCTGCCTTTCTAGTCAGCTGCTCCTCCAAAGAAACACACCAGTAACTCAAAAGGAATTATTTTGAACTGCAACTAATTGCAAATTTTTACACTTCAGCCTTTCATGCTTATTTTACATAAACAGCAATAGTGGAACTCTCTAAAAGCTGTTTCTGTTTTGGGAATAAGTATCTCTCTCCACTTGTCTATGCCAAGTATTTTGAGATGTCTATTGATTCCAGATGGATCCACAGTGCTGATCCCCAGGACCAACAGCCAGAAGATGATTCATCACTTCTCAAAGTTCACTACAGCACCCATGTTTACAAGTAAAGGTATACTTAGGTGACAGAATTACGCCAACATTTTATATATTTAGTTATGTTAAATGTGCACCAATCTTTCAGCTTTGTGTCTCTCATCACTGCTACAAATACTCCTTTATTCAGTCACAAATCTTTGCCAAAATATTTAAGGGGAAAAAAGAAAAGGAAGCAATACTGAGAAATCTAGGCAAAGTTATTTTCTCAAATTCGAGAAGCCATTTAAGATATAAATTAGTTCAAGTTTTCAATGTACAGGTAAAAAAATTGAAAGGCATAATTTTTTTTAAATAAAAGATAAACTTGCATAAGCATTCAAACAAAAACATTTCAGTATTTGTAAAAAGTTTGTCCTTACAAATCACTGATGCTCCTAATCAGCACTTTCTTCTGGCCCACTATCAGAATATCATCACTGCTGGCAGAAAAAAGGGTCTGTGAAAATCTCAGTTTAAGGACGCACAACTAGTCAGGAAAAAGAGCCCACTACCAACAGAAGTCAAGTGCTCCAACCAGCTCCCTCATTTTATAGCCTCACAGAGGACAAATGCCAGCAGTAGCCACACTGAATTAATAGAATAAAAAAACTATGTTTCTCAGAATCTGAAGCCTGCACCCCTGAAAACATTTAGTCCTTCAAATGAAAGCATATCAAATTGAACATAAAACTCCATATTACACCAGTTTCAATATCTGCCTGAACTCACACAAAACACTTAAAGTTAAAACAGCACTTTTGTATTTGAAATTATTCTATCAGAACTGATTTTTTTTCATTACATACTTAATAGAATAAGCTTATTTCCAAATATACTATGTTTATTCTTAAACTTTCTAATTAGTAGTTCCATGGTGCTAATAATAGAACTTAGTAGCTCTGCTGTGTTCTTCCACAGTTTTTCCCACACTACAAATGCAAGCACAGAGTAGTTATTTTGCCAAGGAACCCTCATAACCAGGTGTACATGTATATTTTTACATACTCAAAATCCTACATTTTAAGTGGAAAAACAACAAAAAAAAAAAGCTTGTATTTTTAAAAATGCAAGCTAATACTACAGAATAGAAGACTGACATTGGAAAAAAAAAAAGGAAGTTAATATACTAAAAAGTAAACCCAGGACACCAAAAGGAGACTCAACCACTGCACTTGCTCCATTTACATTTGAAATGAACAGTTCACAACAATACCAGCAGAACATGGAACACTTTATAAACAAGCATAATAATAGGACCCAAGGGAAATGCAGTTCCCTAGGAGTTCAAATATTTTCCATGGATGTGCAAGATCTCAGCAAATTATAAACGAATCTAAAGGAGCAAGAAAAGTAAACGAACAGAATGTTGTCCTGCCTTTACAACTCTTTCATACAAATACTGACCAAGTATGGAACACAAACCCTTTTCTGTACTTTGCAACCAACTAAAGCTGCTTTTCAGAAACATGCCCCATTTATCCAGAACCGAGGATGACTCTGGCTTTGTTGCAGTCAAGAATCTCACTCACTCCAAGGAAACTCCTGGCTGTGCCACATCTCCTACACTGGGTCACCAGCTCAGTCTCCACATTTACTTCATCTGAGTTTTAAAGTTCAGACTCAGACAAAGTCTGAGTCTTGGTGTTTTCAACAACTGTTCAAAACAACAGATCCTCTATAGAGCAGGTTCATGTTTGAAGAGCCATGCCAAAACTAGAGCTGTGCCTGACTAGGGAGTTCACCACCTTCTAGCAGCACAGATTATCCTCATGAGGCAACAAAATCCAAGGCAGACGATTTTGTTGCAAACAGGCACCCACTTGACAAACAGGTGCCATACAGACACTCCAAATGAGGTCAAGAGCAAGCAGGCCTGAGTTAAATTAAGCATTAAGCCACTGAGTCACCTCAAAAGCAGATGAAGGATGTATTTTTAAAAAATAATCTTTCACTACTCTTGCTCAGTCTATAAACATGTGTCAGAAATACTTGGTTTTTGAAGTCGGAATTAGCAGAAGTTGGCACCTGCAGAAAGAGACAGGCACCACCAGGAAAAGGATAACAAGCCTTGAATTTTTTTTTTTTTTTTTATGTTACACAACTTTATGGAAAACTTTGTAGCTTGCCAGTTCAGAGAATACATGAAACAGAAAAAATGCATTACACTAGCTAAACTCAGCATGCCCTCAGGATTCCATCAGAAAGCACAATATAGAAATTCTGTATGTATTAAAAGAAAGTTTGTAAGAGAAAAGTGAAAACGTTTTTCTTTTCAACTACATCAGCTTACTTTGATTTCTCTTCTCTTACGAATGTATCATTTTAACTTCCAGTAGAGACTATGCCACACAACAAGCTCTTCAAAGATACTTCTAATAGACAACATAAATTTCTCTTGCTTCTAACAGGCATAGAGAGGTTTCCTACACTGTAATATTGCACAACAAACTGGAGTGGAATGGTTTGGGTTGGAAGGGACCTTAAATATCATCCGTTTCCCCCCCCCAGCCATGGGCAGGGACACCTTCCAGTAGACCAGGTACCTCAAAGCCCCATCCAAACTGGCCTGGAACATTGCCAGGAAATGGGGCATCCACAGCTTCTCCAGGCAACCTGTGCCAGTGCCTCACCACCCTCACAGTAGAGAATTTCTTCCTAATACCTAATCTAAACCTATCCTATCCTAATTCAAAGCCACTACCTCTTACAATGTCAAATGCTTCTTTTAACTGCTCTGCTGCCCCCAGCCCACCTGGAGCTAGAGTCAAGATTTAATGCATGTGTCAGAGTGGAATATGTTCCCTGCTCCAGCTGAGCAGCTGATGACTACACTCACTACCCACACAACAACTGCCTATTTGCATATTTTAAGAAATTCTATTCACCATATGACTTCATGAGCAGCAAGGGCAGGAATGGTAAGGAGAGGATGTTAACATAATTGCACATGTAAGCAACATACTCTGTGTGCTCCAGCATGCTCAGACTAACCACAAATGCACTCACATTTGCAATATTCTCCTGCAGCTGTGTGGGAGCCACAGGAGGCTGCACACCCAGCTGCACTTCATGCACTCATAAAACCTTGTGGTGTTCCAACACACATTAAAGACAAGACCACAACTGTACCAATGGATGATTTAAAAGGCAACATTATTATTATTATTCCCACTGATTAAACAACAACAAAGGTGGCCTGTGATCAATGTTAAGATCAAAGTAAAGTTTCAAGAGCAAGAATATTCTCAGTTCACTGTGGAAACAAAACAACACTGCACCTCTAAAATATGAGTTAGTGATGTCCTGTGTGATTTCTCACATGACTACACAAGTAGGAAGATTTAGCAATTGCTTTGGAGGGACTGAAAAAGTCCCTCTAACTTTGGAAGAGTAACTGCAGTATAGACAAACTAGCTCTTTAAGAATTTAATAGACTTCACCATTTGTAACAGTACCCAGAGAGGCTGCACACAGCCGTTCCTTCAGACCCAAAAATTCATGTTTCTTAGTGAATGAAACCACAATATGTAGCATGTGATTTATCAGAACAAGACTCTGGTGAAAATAAGCAGGAGATAATTAGCACACAATGGAATACAGATGGAAAAAACAGATATGAGGGAAAAGAAAGATTTGTACATACATCTGTGCTTTCATACCACAAAGGTGATTAAGATAATACTTAGAGCCTTCCTTACAAAGTATTTTATATTTTGTGCCCCTCCACTAGTCATGGCTTCCAGGACACACACTGCATCCACACCCACACATTCCAAAAAAATCCCATAAAGTAGCTGCTCTTCACACACAGGCTTGTTTTGCGCTCTTCAGAAAAAAACACCCCAGAAATAGAATATTTCACAAGAAAGATGGATTCATATACTATAGAAGAGTAATTAACACGTTCCAAGCAAGTCTACTATCAAGTGACCTAGCCACAGCACTACATACATCAGTTAACCATTGTATTTTAGAGTCTCCCAACAAGGCTGAAAAACACTTATAGCTAAATTATGAAATCTTATTTTAATTCCAGAAATCAGGTTTTTCCCCCCAGACAACAGGGGCGGCAAAGAAAACATTATTCCCTCGCTGAGCCAGGACAGCACTTTCACAGGACACAGCACTGCATGTTTTCCTTGTGCAGCCTTTACTTCCTTCCTGGAATTGAAGTAGGAGAGACATGAGCCCCATCAAAACACCTCCATCAGCTTTTAACAGTCCTGGGAACAATTATGAGGCTGTCAGAGAGGAAACCACAACTGCTGTGTCTGCACGAAGCACGTAGTGCTGCACCTGCCTGGGAGGGCTGAGGGAGAGGGACAGCACAGGCACTGCTGTGTGCTCCCTGGGAAAGCACAAAAGTTACACACAGCACTGCAAACAGCCCAGCAAGGCAGGAGAATCCCAGTGTGACAAGCGATACCGTGAGGGGAACAGGGCTGCACCTGAGAGCTGAGGTGTTCACAGAACCCTAGAATGGGTCACAGTTAGAAGGGACCACAGTGGATCACCCGGTCCAACCTCCCTGACCAAACAGGGTCATCCCAAAGCACACGGCACAGGATTGCATACAGACCTGCTGCAATACCTCTAGGAAGGTATTGCATACTCCAGGTATACTCCACAGCTTCTCTGGAATCTGTTCCAGTGCACGGTCACCTGCTCAGTCAAGAAGTTCTTCCCATGTTCAAATGGAGCTTCCTGCACATCAGTCTCTGCCCATTGCCTCATCTCCTGGTGGCTGGCACCACCGAGAAGAGCCTGCTCCATCCTCCGGGCACCCTCCCTTTAGATACTCGTGCTCATCCATGATGCCCGCTCGCAGTCACCTCAGCTCGGAGCTGAGCACTGCTCACGGGGGTGCTGCCCCGGTACCTGTCCCGAGAGCGCTCCTGTGGAGCACACCCATGCCCTGTGTGCATACAGCATCTCCATCTTTCGCCGAGGGCACAAGGAGAGGAAAACCCTGCAGGGGGCCAGCGCTGGGATCCTCCAGCTCTCGTGGCACCTCAGAGAAGGTGCGCTCATCTCTCTGCCCATGGAGACGGGCCCCGAGTCCCTCCGGACACCGGGGCGAGGGGCAGGCAAGGACAGCGGGAGAGAGCGGGACAACGCGCGGGTGCCCGGGAACAGGGCTGGGGCAGAGAGCACTGACAGGTCACGGAGGGTCCGCGGGGCACGGCGGCACCTACCGTGTACTCCCGCACTTGGCTGTGGAAGTTCTGCTCCCGGATCGTCACCTCGTCCGCTTCCATCCTTCATAGTACCGCGGCCCCCGCGAGCAATGGCGGCCGCCGCCGCCGCGCCTGCTCCTGCCCCGCCGGCGACGAGCGGGCCACCATGGCCGGAGGCAGCCCGGCTGCTCCCCCGGGCCCCGGCAGCGGCTGAGGGGCCCCGGCTCCGCCGCTCTGTCCCCGTCCGGCGGGCGCGGAGGAGGAGGAGGAGGAGGAAGGGCGGGAAGCGCCGCCTCAGCTCCTGCTGCTGCGTCACCGCGCAGCGACCCCGGCAGGGGCGGGCAGGGGAGG
>JAOTQP010001286.1:8311785-8352335 GCA_026413545.1 Cichladusa arquata
AAAGGGGCGGGGCGGGGCTTGGGGCGGAGAGGGGCGGGGCTTGGGGCGGAGAGGGGCCGGGCTTGGGGCGGAGAGGGGCGGGGCTGGGTTTAGCGGCAGGGACGGGTGATCACGGAATTGTTCAGGCAGGAAAGGACCCCGAGACCATCGAGCCCAGCCCATGGCCCAGCACCACCGCGGCAACTAGACCGTGGCACTAAGTACTACATCGTCTTTCCTTAAACACTCCCAGGAGCGGTGACTCCCCCACTCCCTGGGCAGCCCATTCCGATGATGGGTCTTTTCAGTGAAGAATTTCCTCCTAAAGTCCAACCTGAACTTCCCGTGGCGCACCTTAGGGATGGATGTCCTCTCATCCTGTCGGAAACAGGCCGGCTGTGTGTGCCCGTGTGGGGACTGGCAGGGACAGGGAGCCCCTGTGTGTCCTGGGAGCGGGGGACATGGAGAAGGGACGCTGGGCAGCGGGACGCGGGGGCAAGCAGGGCAGGAGCAGTGGTGGGCATGGGGAGATCAGACCAGGGCCCTACAGGGAGCTGCCCAGTGAGGGCAGCCGGCAGAGCAGTGCGCACCCCGGGGTCACTTGCAGGAGTCACCCGAAGCAGCGCACGGAGCCCTCAGGGACGGGAGCGGACCGAGGCTCAGCTGTCCCCGGGGAGCAGGACAGCCACCACTGTCACTGACCCTGCCAGGGCACGACAGCCACCTCTGTCACCGACCCTGCCAGGGCACGACAGCCACCACTGTCACTGACTCACTGACCCTGCCAGGGCCGGACAGCCACCACTGTCACTGACCCTGCCAGGGCACGACAGCCACCACTGTCACCGACCCTGCCAGGGCCAGACAGCCACCACTGTCACAGACCCTGCCAGGGCACGACAGCCACCTCTGTCACTGACTCACTGACCCTGCCAGGGCAGGACAGCCACCACTGTCACTGACCCTGCCAGGGCACAACAGCCACCACTGTCACTGACTCACTGACCCTGCCAGGGCACGACAGCCACCACTGTCACTGACCCTGCCAGGGCACAACAGCCACCACTGCCACTGACCCTGCCAGGGCACAACAGCCACCTCTGTCACTGACTCACTGACCCTGCCAGGGCAGGACAGCCACCTCTGTCACTGACCCTGCCAGGACAACACGAGGGAGCCAGGGAGATCGGATCTAATGGATACTCCTCAAACTCAATAATGCAAACACATCAGAATTTATGGTTTGAAAGACTGCACTTAAAACTTCAGTCATTACTTGTATTCCTCTTCCCTGGAGCAGGTTTTTGTCATTGAGTGATTTCTGCTTTTTCTGGTTTTTGCCCAAGTGCTGTGCTGAGAAGGCACAATCTCCCCATTATTCCCTGTTCTCCCTACATGCACGGGCAATCCTTTTTTCTGAGTCTGCAAGTAGATCAATTGTCTAAATATACACAGAAGACTATTAATCTAGGACACACGATAAACTATAGATTGTGGTTGAGCAAATCAAACTTTTATTTCAATCCAAGTACCTATCAGTAGTCTAAAGAAGTTTCAAAAATAAGGATCATCATTTTCTGCTTGTTTACAATTATTGATACATTATACATGTTGCCAATAACAGCTACAATTCCGATCATATTAATTTCCCAGCTTCTGGCCCATTTTCTTGGTTAAAAGCAGATGATAAAGTACTTATGAAATTTAGAGTTAGAAAAGTAATCTTTGACTGATGTATCTCTTGTATTCCTGAATGGATGCAGAAGGTCCTGCAGCTTCCTGCAGTATGGCCACAGTTCAACCCTTGTTCTTTTGATATTCATGAAGATATTTATGAAGGTATTTGCAGGTACAATCATACCATGGCTGTGACAGGCTGGAAAGGTTCCCATGCTCTCTCCTCTTGAAGTCACTGCTCAAGGAGGGAGACTTTAGTGTTCACTGAGGCTGTAGGAACAGAATACCATTAAAAGCAGAGTTGAAGGAGCAGGGAACACAATCTTTGAGCTGCTTCTTGGGAAAAGCTGTCCTACTTTACAGCTGTTTTTTGCATGGCACTTGATTCTGTCTGATATTATTACTTGTCTGGGTTTTTTTCTTCTCCTATTCCCATTTATCTTCAATATCCTTTTCTTCTTCAGATGTTGAAAGTGATGAAAGCATCCCTAGTTTCCAAGATGAATTTGACAAAGAATTAGGCTTCCAGTCGAAGCCAAGTTCTAATTTTGACTGGAATTAGGCTAGTGCTGTTCTCTGCTCAGGAGCTGGTCCAAACTGAATAGTGTAACTAAAGGCAAGGTTATAGGTAGACAAAATATCTTTTATTATAACAAACACAGCTGGCAAGAACAGACAACTGTCTGGCGTGTGCAAACTTGACCCCAGGGAAACCAAATTCTCTTAGAGCTACCTGTAGACATACTGGAATAGAACAGCCAGGATCCCAACTTTCATCATCATATATAAAAGACCCACACAATAAATGACAATGGTACTGAAGCCAGGCTGTTAGGAACTGAGTGTTACGTCTTCACTGAAATTGTGATGAAGAGAGAAATGCTGTCACCAGAGCAAACCCCCTCTAAGAACTAGGGAGACCAGATAGCTCAATCAAAGAGGAAAAACGGGAACAACCAGAGATTCAGCCAGCAGTCCAAGCCTGAGGTGAGTGTTAGTTCCTGAGCTACCTGGGAAATGACTCACCCACTGTCAAGAAACAGCATTTCAAGCATTTCTAACTTTATCTGCAGACATATTAAATACTAGAAGATTGTAAGGAAAATTAACTATTTTTGTAGCTTACAGAAATTAAGATTTAATTAGGAACCTGAAGCCTCCACTCGCACTTGGGCAGTATGTGTTCTTTGTAATCTACTGAAATTTAAGTAAACCTAAGGAGGAGATATAACATATAATTTGTCTCATACTGTGGACTGTCAAGTTCTTTCTTCTAGTCCTAGCAGATGAATCATCAGAAACAACATACACAGTTATATTTGCTGAAGAGGCAGTGGAGGAGTAGAAATAGCTTCGATCCTTTCTCGGGCAGAAGTTACTGCTCAGTTCTGAGGTATCTACATCACAAAGGAAGGCCAGAGTTGCCAGCACAGCAAAATCTATTTATACCAAAGGAAATTCAGTCTAAAGTAGGCAGCTCTTGCAAACTGATGAGGAGGCTGAGAGATGCATGCATTGATCTGATGGGAGTACAAAATAGTTTGAATCATACTAGATGTAAAATTACCAAAGCAAGTCTGTGGTACTTTGAACTAGAGATTGGTTAAAAGGCTTCTAGGCATTTTTCATCCATATCCCAGACAAAACGAGACAGTGCTGGAGGAACTGTCCTCAGCCATTCTTAGGACCTCCTCAGTGACCCTAAGGGATCTGGTGTAAGCTATATGTGATTTAGGTGTAAATAGAAAACTTTCTCATACTGTAATGTACAGTTACACACACACAAAAGCAGTAATAAAACCCAGGGTTCTTTTAAACTTATTTGGCTAATCCCTCAGCATAAAAAATGAGAAGATTTATGATATTTTGCTCAGTTCATTGCTTTTCAGCATAGTTTTAACACCATTTTTCAGCTCCAGGATGACCCAGTAAGTATCTGGTGCCCTAAATGCCCAAGGAGGTTTTTATGTGCACAGGGTTACCTCTGAGATTTTCCAGAAAAAAATGGTGGGATATTCAAGCTAATAAAATTCATTTGAATTGTCAAAGATGAAAATTTCTAAAGTTGAAACTGCTTCTCTAGGAAGGTTCCCTCAGAATTTGCCAATGGATTTTAAAGCACTCTTCAACTCTTTAAATGTGAAATGGGCACCAAACCTTTAAGTCAAAATTTATCTTACAGGATTTGTATAAGCGATATCTTCTTGTCAAATCATCCTTCAGCCAAATGCAGCAGGAAGTTATTCTCTCAGTTATTATGACTACTTACATACTTATATTCAAGATATTATCTAAGAATTGGTCGGATTGAAGCCCAAAGCCCACTTTAGTATGGTGCCAGCAATGACCACTGGTTTTAAAGAGATCTTTGGTTACACATATGCCCCACATGACACCTAGCACTTTTTACTCAAAAGCCAATTATGGAAGAAAAAAGAAAAAATCAGAAGTTAAAATATCTTGATCATAATATAAAAGAAACATAATCCTATCATAATTGCGTACATTAAGTTTATTTATTTTTTCAGTGTCTTATACTTGGTAATCTAAAATATAGCAAGAATTGCATTATAACTTTAGAAATCCAGCTCGATCAGTCTTGGATCTGGACTCAGCTTAAAATATTGTCGACTGACATTTCATTTCTATTTATAACTTATACGTTTTTCTTCTTTGCTTTTTTTATTTTGAGAACAGAAAAGTTGGAGGGTTTTTTGCTCCAAATACTTCCAGCCTATATTTTCATTGTGTCAACCCAGTAACTACTCGCCAGCTAAATGCTGTATTATAGCACAATATATATATTTTAACTTTTGGAAAAGCCAAGGGAAAGAAATTTAAATTAAAAATTACAATGTCATCATGCAAAAAGAAGATACAAACTAGTTCAGTATAGACATAGGTATGTGCTGGATTTTATATATATATATAGTCATAAATGTATTGATTAATATATACTCCCCCCAAAAAGAAGAAAAAAGCACACCAAAGTATTACAATTTTGAACAAGCTTTTAAAATTAACATTTCAGTAAAAATCTACACTACTTCTAACTTAAAGCTTGGTCCGCTAGCAAAAAGTTTTGTGAGACTGCTTTCAATAACAAGGAACTGGATTTGATAATGAATAAAACCCCTTCTAATCTTTAAGTTTCCTTCACTGACAGGAGCCTAGAGTCAGTGAACCTGCAGTTTATTACAGTCAGAGGCATAAACTCTGCAGGAGTTCAGTGCTGTCAGGTAAAGGAAGCATGAGTCACATCATGAAGCTGGAACAGTTTCTCTTCCATATCTAGGCAGCATGAAGCAACTGAAAGTTCATTTTGCCTCCATTCACTCTTAATGGGTCTTTCATGTCCCATTGGGAGCATTCAAAGCACTCTTTAAATCAAAACAAAGCAAAACTTACACTACATTGCAGCTTAAACTTGATTAGGAATAATAATGAAAGGTAATATTTCATATTTAATATGCAGATGCATCTGTAAGTCAAAGTTCACCTGCTATGTAGATAGGAATGAGGTCAGGAATCTGTTCCATGCTGTGTACCCATGGCTCTTTGGGCTGATTCTTCAAGGAGGTATTTATTGGTAAAATTCTGGAACTGCTGTCTGGGCCAATATTGTTACAAAAGAACCAAAGAACTAAATCGACTTTAAAAGAAAATGTCCTTTTCACCAGTCTATGTCTGTTTTTTAGCCCAGAAATTAGTGTTAGACTCTGAAAGGGGTTCAGCTAGAACAGATGGATGAGAAGAGTGAAAATTCATTACTTCTCCTTATGGTGTGCTCAATATTTAATTCCTGCTAATCACAATTCTCCTCAAAATCTCCTTTTCAGTCAGTTAAGAAGATTTACTCTGAGTAAATTTACCCTTTGAAAATTTTTCTCAACCGTGAACTCTTTTTTTTTTTTCTCCCTGAATTCTCTCCAAACTTTTAACTTCCTTATTAAAACTCAGACAGAAGAACTGAAAGCAGTGTTCTAGGCTCAGTAATTTCAGCAATTCTGTGAACAGATGTAAAATCACCTTCTTATCTTATGCTCTTTGTTACAGGCCATTTAATCATTACAGAGGAAAACAGCACATGGATTCAGCGGTGAAAAACATGATTACTTCCCAGAAGTAAATGGAATGTACTGCCGAAGACATTTGTATCTACTCCTGTCTTCCTGCTGTCAGAAAGGTAAAAAGCTGCCTTTATGGTTTTGATTGTCATGTCCACTTACTTTCTTACAGAGAGTAAAGCCAATAAAGCCAATTTTAGGGACATTTCCATCCAAATGCTATAGCGATCATTTCCTTGACATAGGAAATAATGGTTACCTCTGAACTTCACTCATACCAATGAGCAGCAATCTGTAATTTCTATTCTGAACCATTGCCCTGCAGATACAACCCTGGCTCTGTAGAAAGGGCCTGCGCCCCTTGTTCCTAGTGCATTCATGGGCGTTTGACTCTTCAAGCCTCTGTTGTTTTCTGCTTCCCAAACATTTCAGATTGCTCTGTATGATTAGATCATCTTTGTAATTTACCACTCCTATTTCCAGTATTTGCCAGCATTTTTGTGTTATCTGCCCAGTAGCATCAGCAGTGATTTGTCGACCAGAATAAATACACCCTTTTAAAAAATGTCATTACCATCTCTGTGGGGTTTTTTAAAGTTTTTCTTACTTTTTCTTCCCTCATCTTTGGAAAGTTCCTGATGTACTAAGTACATAAAATAATTATTTTACTGGTTGCAAGTGTTATGTTTGCCCATATGTAATAGGAGCTTGCCAATATTAAGGGTTGGTTCCATGGCAACATCATAAGGAGATTAAAAGAGTTACCGAGAGTGAAGTCAATATTATTTGTGTTAGCAAATAATCATTAGAAGCTTTAATGTTGTTTTACCCCTGGCTGAATAGTAGCACCGAATATGTCTCTGAAACCCAAGAGTCATAAACAATTCTTCTGTTCTTCCAGAAGAGATGTTCTCTTCACTCTGTGCTTTTTCTTCTGTTTCTCTGTTTAGTTCCCACTCTTGAAGTGCCCACATGGTCCCATGTGAGAGGACCCCAGGCTCTGCTGCACTTTGATTTGTTGTGTTCACTGCACCACGTTACATCTGCACAACACAGAGCATGGGCTGCAGAGTCTGCCCCGTGCTTTCCCCACAAGCTTTGCTGATCTCTTGCCTTGTTACTTTACAGCATTTCTCTGTCCTTTCAGAATATTCTTCTTTGATTTGTGGGCCAGTCAACATCTTGCATTAGGTATCTGAGTCTGCCAATCTACTATTGATTCTAAAAGATGTGATCATGTATTAGCTGTATTATAAATGACAAAATTGCAAATATCCACCCATATGATCCGTTCCTGACTACTTAACGTGGCTGTAATCATCCTTCTTTAAAAAAAATTAAATCATTAATCTGCTGGGCCATCTGTGCTTACTCTGAACTACCCTCAAGCTATTTTTTGTTAGTTACATAGTTTTGAGAAATGGAATGAAAATGAAATTTTACCATTTTTGGAGAAGAGATGTTGCACTGTGAAATCCCTAAACAATAATAAAAAAAAAAAATTGGTATTAGTTAAATAATTTTATTTTTTTCTCTCTAAATTCAGCATTTGACTCATCATGACTAAGATGCTTGTACTATGAAATACCACATGGAAGGCATTTCAAAAATCTATCCAGTATTAACTGCAATCGTTTTTCAGTCTGGGTGACAAAAATCACATCATATAAATTTAGTCTTTGAAAGTAAGCCATGCACCTTTTATGAAGGACTTTTATCCAAAATGCTAGAAATTTTAAACGGAATTAATCATCTTAATTTCTTAAATTAATTGGTGCAAGATTTATTCTTAAATCATGGATACTCATTTCTAATTAAATTCAAATGTGTTTAATGCATCTCAGGAGTGTTAAGATAATAAGTAGTCCTTTTCTGGAACTTAACATCCTCGATCCCTGTCAATAATTATATTGGGTGACTAATAAAATATGATGCCAGGCATTTTTTAAATCTTTCTCTTCCTCCTCTGTCTCATTAGCAAAATGAATAGGTTTGCTCCACAGGCACCACCTAATCTGGAGAATTCAATGTTGTTCAAGGACACAGCAAATAAATTTCAGCAGGTATTCCTTCCTGCAACAGTCATATATAAAATGCACTTTTACAGCATCTGCCAGTTGCTCATTGCTGTATAAGATTATTGCCATTGTAAAAGCATCAAAGGCTGGAAAACCAAAAAGGTCTGTCAGGTGTGATCTCCTGACTAGGAGAGCTTTATGCAGTTATCCCATCAAAGACTACACTCCTCAAAGAGCTCCAGTGTCCAGTAACTGATCCACAGAACACATGGTACTCATCCATTCCACCAGTGGTCTATCAGAAAATGCTGACATCAAGAGAGCTAGTAATTTTATAACACAAAACAATACTTATTTTCAGAAACTGGACTCCGCTCTAGCAGTCCTTTTAATAAAAATCATGCCATTAATGTGAAATTAGCTAATTTGCTCTTGAGATTTAATTTCCTTCCTCAAGTAGACATTACATTACAGTAATTACACCTGCAAGTAAGAAAAAAAAAAATGCCAGAATCCTCAGTCCCAGGGATGATATATAGTCCTCTGGCCCTCATATAAAAGCAAAGCCATCTCTAGTCACTTGGGTATATCTAAGTATAGGAATGGAGGGCTCCAGAGATTTCAGTTCACTTCAAAGTGGGAGGACAGAACAAGGAATAGGTTGTGATTCATCCAACTCTTTAAAATATTTTCATTTTTCTAATTTTAGGTCCTATAAACCATACATTAAACTCAAATGATATTCACCCTGCCAGTGATTGCAACTGCAGAAACACTGCATGCTGATACTCCATCATCTCTGTCCGTGCTACAAGGCACAGATATTTGACCACATTCTACATGTGGTGTGTCACACACAACCACAGAATCTTTTCAGTTGAAAGGCACCCATAAGGACTGTCAAGCTCAACTCCCCACTCCTTGCAGGACTATCTGGACCTAAACCATGTGACTAAGAGCAATGTCCAGATATTCTCTGAACTCTGACAAGATTAGTGCCATGACCACTTCTCTGGGGAGCCTGTTCCAGTGACCAGCCATCCTCTCAGTGGAGAACCTTTTCCTAACTGAAATCCAATCTGAACCTCCCCCAACACAGCCTAATTCCATTCCATGAGGCACCCCTTCAAAAATCACTATCACACTGTGCCCCTCTACTTTTTTTCCCATTTTATTGAGTTGTAGCCCGAGGCCTGGGCAAGAGGAAAGGTCAATCTACACAACATACAGAAAAGCATGTGTCTGTCCAAAATCTCTGAATCCAAGGTTTGTCTAAAGACTACTGTCCACATACTTCATCTTACTCTGTGAGTAATCACCTATTTAAATTGTAGAGATAGTACAAAGTCAGCAAAGTTTCATAGAATATATTCGTATTTTACATTATATGTATTGATACCTCAAAACTTACCTGCTTTTACAGAAACAATATTTTTTGCATTGTTTTTAATTTGCCAGTAGCTAAACATAAATTAAAAGACTACATTAAAAGTCACTATAAGGCACATAGAAAAATCTGAATACCAAAGAGTCACTTCATCCTGAATATTAAAAACAACAAACTATGGGAAATAACTCTGCAGTTTGTACTCACTGGTAAAATATTGCAGAGGATGTAGTTTTCATTGCAGTAATGCTGCATAGCATATGACAGCTTTGCTACTTATGCAGTCATGTCTGTGCTGTTTCTGGAGCCTGACAGCCCATCTCCCTACCCCACACTCTGTCCTGTCATCACTGGGGGTATCCAAGTGCCAGTGCTCTGGGTATATGCTAACCTTACATCAAACTCACCTTTAAATCCTAGCCTGCAACACCCTTTGGTCCATTTATAGTTACCTTCCCCAAAATTAGCATAATTAGAATATATTTTCAGACCTATTTGCTGTCTCACTGTGTGTTAACACCTGAGAACCATCAACAAAGTAAGAAAATAACCCACCTCTCTCAGACAGATCTCCCTACTTCAACTCTGTTACCAAAGTGATATTTAGTCTGGAATGCATTCTGGCTGGGAATTAATTATTGAACATTGCTCTTGTCCTAAATAACGCTATGGGCTTTGACACACATTTGGATTTTTTGTTGTAGTGACAGAGGTAGCGTGCCAGTGAGCTCACCATCTTTCCAGGTTCACCCCAAGCCCACAGTAAAACACCAGCAGCACCCTGGTGAGATGAAATTCCAGCCATACTCCTTGCCTTCCTCTGTCTTGCAGCCCCACCACTGACTCCCATATTTAACACCATCACCACACAGCAGGATCTGCTGATGCATCCCTTCGTATTTTCTTGTTGGACCTTGAGCCATGCCAGGCTTGAGGGAACATTAGCTTTCCTGTCAAACAGCTCTGCAGGAAGTCTCAGATTCCTTCTCTGTGGCCAAAGCACCTTAGAGAATATCTGAATCAAAAACTATTTTGTCTATTCAAGTTCTAAAATTTTCACTTGTGAATTAATCCTGCAGCAAACACTGTACAACTCCAAGTTCTTTACATCTAATTGATTTTTATATTACTGCAGGCTAATAATCTCCATATAGCCTCTGAAAAACCCAAATTAGGATTTCATTTGAGCACTTTCTATAAGTACTCAAGCAAGTATTTTTTGGTCTGTAGTGCTGATCCTGTCCAGCTCTGGTTTTGTTCAATTTATTCCCACTACCCCTCAGCAGCACTGACACAGCCATATGTGGCTGGTCAGACCTGGGGAAAATAACTGAGCAAAAATAAGAAATTTCATCAGAATGAATTCTCTGAGCCAGTTCATTCTGTGTTCTCACAACAGAAGGAGTGATGTAAACTGAGCAGAGGGAGCTACTCCAGCCATCACTGTTGCAGACAGAAATACTTGTGAGCTACAGTGCACATTCCAAGCAATCACAAATATGTTTTTCTGTTTGGCCAATGCCATTTGTAGTACTGAGAGTAATAGAAAATGTGAGAAATTATACTGTCCTTTTGCTCTGTAATCACCATCCTCATAAAGGATTTATGAATCAAGATATAATTATGGGCCAATAATTTTCAGACAGTTCTTCTGGCCTTGGGCTATAGAATAAGAAATACATATGCAGAATGTCAGCAGGACAAGTTAAAGAGTTTGTTCAAAGATTCACTCATGCAGTAGATTTTAAAGTGTACATTTTCAAACAATTGAATGAATTTATATACTGTATGCATACTTATATATGGTGTGGATCTGTGTATTTATGTGTCAATGTGTGGTGCATGTGCTTATTTTTATTTAAGATTCTCCAAAATATAATTACTCTGCTATAGTACTAAAATATGCTTGTACAGAAGAGATCATTGGGTAGTGTCCTCCAGAGAATTTCTTTGCAAGAGCCAAATTACATAATTTGTATGCTGAGTAAACTTCAAGAAAGGTATAGGTATGAGCTCTTTTCTTTTCCACAAAATCATGGTCTAGTGACTTTTCTGAAAACTATATTTTTGCCTTTACAGTGAAGTAGCAGCTTATATTATTCTTTCATGTGAGTTTGTGTTGAGTATATATATGAAAGGAAAATATAGGTTAATAACTGTTGGAGGGCCTCTTTAGCTTATCATTTTGTTATGCAGTGCCTCTTCAGCTTATCAGTTTATTCTGCAGTTTATATTTTCTTTCCTTCAGAGGAGCATTGAAGTTTGTTCCCCAAATAAATTCTTTATTTAAAAATGGAAAAATATTCAAATGACTGCGTAATATTATACAAGAACTAATAAGCTAAGGAGTTATAAACTGAAACAATTATTATAGACAAATCTGAAATATACACAAACTAAAGCATTATCTTAATTATCTTCCTCTGTTAGATGCATCACTGCATGCACAAAGTCATGTAGCTCCAATCAATGTCTTCACCTAAACTATGCTCTGGAAAAAAAATGGGAGTTTTGACTACATAGAAATATAATAAGAATTCCACAATGTGACCTATAGTTTTTACAGAAATAAATTAATGGATGGCATGCAGATGCCAAGATCAAACAGAGTAATAACAAAACATTAGTAAGCACTTTTAGTGTAATTAAATTTTTGATGTATTACAATTTTTAGTGCGTAATTATTTTTGAAGGAACTGGAGAGTAATACTGGATCACACCCTTATTCAATCTAGGTACTAAAGAATAAAGTGTGGTGATACTTTTAAATTCTATTGCAGAATAATGGTGTATTGTCCATCACAGATAATGATGGCAAGGTTTTTCTCATCTGACAATCACTCATAGTGATTACCTAATAAAAGGACAATCCCTGGTACTGCAAGAACCTTTGGTCAGTCCAGAATGTAAGCAAGCATTAAGATGTGCTATATAAAGCATCTCAGCTTGCAAGTGACCTTGAATCTGCTTCCTTATTGCTGGAGGTTGGGATTGTTCCATGGCTATGTTCCCAGTTTGCATCAAGAGGCTGCTGATAACATCAATCTTATACACGAGTCTCTAAAACTATTTTTGATATTGGCCTTGAACAAGTCCAATAATTTCACTTAATCGCCTCTGTTTCTACACAAAAACTGGAATCTAGGCTGACTTCTAATTTTTCATTCTTGTGAAATCCGGCCACAGGTTTTCTGTCTGCCATCAAATATCTGGAATCATAATTAGCTAAAATATGTCAGATGCCCTGTGACTCTTAGCCATCTTTATTGTATAGAAGTTCACTTTCAGCTAAGAGTAGAATAAATTCTGTTTGACTGAGAGGCCAGTCCTTGGGAAGAAAAATGGGAAGTGTGTTCATTCGCATATTCAAACATGCAAATTGAATGCATCCAATTTGCGTTATTTGTCTCCTAATGAGAATGACCTTTCCTGCTGATGGGAAAAAGCAATTGAAATTAAGTATGTGAAAGGTACAGAAAATACAGAATTCCAGCTCTTTAACAAAACAGGTCAACTACTTTATCCTGTGAGTTAAAAAATAGTGTCATATTGAACCCCAAGTCCTGGTGCTCTCTCATCTTTAGAACACCCAGATTGGGTTCAGTATCTGAATTTTGCTACTCAGATGTATCTCTAATAACACTTCTTGCCTAACACAACTTCCTCTTCACCATCTTGTATGAAGAACATCTAAACAGTTCTTCCCACCACTAGCATGGCTCAGGTTAACATCACAGCATCTTTATAATCAATTTGCACAACAAAATATGAAACTGTAAAATTCAAAGATCAAGTGACCTGCCCAAGGCTACAAAGAGGATGTTGCTACATCAGGACTGAAACTCAGGTCTTCGGCCCTGTGTAGATCAAGTTTCTTTCAATACCAAAGTTGAAACAGGAAGAAGCCATGATCAATTTACCAAGAAAAGGAACATTAAGATCACATAGCTGGTGTTGTTCTCCTGTGAATGCCAGAGAAGAAAACAAGTCCTGCACATGGGCAGCTCATCCACAGACAGATATCATCATCATCACTACTCGTGTCATGCATTAATATGTATTAACTACCTTCTCTACTAGGAAAAGGGAAAAAAATAAATATGGTCAAATTGCTAACAGGTTTCTCTTCCTTTTAAGCTTCCTCTTTCATCTGCAGAGCTCAAAAGCAGGCAGAAGTGTCACCACAAAGATAACAGATCTTAGAACTGGAACCACTCACGTGCAGGATTCAGGACTAATTGAAGAGCTCAGAATTCAAACCAATACCTTGGCATGCCTTAGAAGCAAGGGCACAGTATGTATTCCCGTTATTGTTGTTTCTTCTTCATTACAGGCCTGCAAGAGTCTCCCATCAGGGATAAGGGCCTCACATTGTGAGGATTTATTTAAACACTTAATGAAAATATCACACCTGCAGTTAAGAATTTACAACTGCAATTATAAGATGAAGAATAAAACTGTCTCTTCCGCTGATTTCTGAAATCATAAAATTCTCTATGATACTACCATGCGCCTCATCTTAAGTGTATGTTTTCCCATGATTACTTAGAGGAATAGGATGCAGTAAGCATAACACTGACATTCTGGAAGTGCATCCAGACAAATGTGGGTTCTCCTAAAAATAGATTTCTTTATTCTTAACATTAACTTACTTGTTAGTGTGCTTTGCTTTTTAAAAAATTATTCAGCAAAGCAAAGAAGACAAATCCTTTCATGAAAACGTAATTATACAGAAAAGGGTTTTGTAATTGTTCCTGTTTTCACCTGTGTTTCAAAACCTGTTTCAGACTGGGCAACAGAAGGGCCAGCTGTAGCTGTTGAACAATGAATTCTCCCTTAAAGCAGCATGTGAAATACCTCTGACACAGTAATTTCTGTAATCTGCTAAGGGTGTAATTTATAACAGATTTTGAGTGACCTTGCTCTGTGCTGCTACTGGAAGAAGTTGCCTTTCCCACAGCTAGCTCCCTCTTTGTATAGCTGATTCACAAAATTAAGCCAGTCCAATTTAAAAACTTCTTCATTTCACGCTGATCAAATCTTGAATTTGGTGCATTATGCCATGACTCCTGGTGTTAACATGGGGAATGCATTACCTGGACAAATTTGTGGCAGATTGAGGTTAACCTAAAGTAGCTGCAAAACTGCAGGTTTGAAAGGTGGTAATCACTTGAAAGGGAAGGCATGAAGTGAAGGAGTAGATTAGGATGGTATCTTGTTTTAGATACTGCCAGACACAAACTGTGTAAACACGAGGTTACTTAAGGTCATGTGAGTATGGTTTTGTTTTGCTGCCATGACCTTTGCATGAGTCACTTAATGAGGAATCTCCAAGGCCATTGCCTGCAGCTAAGCCAGTCATGGAAGGCAGCCTTTTCACCTTGGGCTAAGGGAGTCTAAGGCAGTGATGATCTTGTCCTAACGCAGAAGCCCAAGATGAATTAGCTTAGGTTTTTTTCCTCTAAAAGTCAATATTTCCCTGCATTTGACTATAAACAGAGAGCAAGGAGATTGGCTCAGTCTGTCTAAACTAAGGGAGAAGAACTCTCTTGTCTGTCAGGCTTAGATCAGTGTGTCTATTTCAGAGTACTTTGAGAGAAGGGTCTGTAACTGGAGATGTGACAGGCACAGTCCACTGCTGCACTCTGCTTATGGTCATGTAAGTAGAGCTCCTGATCAGGAACTGTATTATGCATTATAACACCATGCTTTATAAGAACTGGGATTAAAATATAGAATGGCAGCCAAAATGTATAAATTGATATCATTGTTCCAGTACAAGCTTGCTGACACCCTGGAGAGACCTCCAAATGCTTTATTGTATTTGGCTCAGACACACATTCACATCACATTCTGCATGTTTAGCAAAGCCTCAGAAGAAATGCAGAAAGACTTTTGTTAATAGCAAAGACACCCCACTGAGCTGAAAAAGCTGCTGGAGATTGTCTCTGGAAATTATCAGTTTATACCATGTACTAGAGAGAGGGGATGAACAGTAGCACAGCACCTACTCTTATTACTGTCTTCACTTTTATAAGTAAGTAAACAAACAGGTAAAAGGCAACTTTAACAAAGTAACAGCACCTGTTAAGTTTAGGGAATTTGTTTGTTGAATTCAAGTCTTCCCAGGTATTTCTTCTGGAGTGTTACTCCTAAGTATTATTTTTCTAAAGTTGCTTTGTCAGAATTAAAGAAATAGCTAATAAAGACTATTCGTCAGGGAACAGAAATTCAGCTGGGATGTTAAAGCTAAGTAATTAACAGGAAAGGAGAAAGAACAGAGGGAAAAGGATCCCTTGGTATGTATTTACAGGTTTTTGATGAAAACTGCCTTCTAAATGACAATATAAGTGTTCATTAAATAAGGCTGGTGTTTAGCACTAAGTCTCCCACAGAGACAATTCTTGGCAGAGAACATTTGATTATATAAATTTTGTGTGAAAAATGCTAAGTGCCATAATATGGGACTTTGATCAATGGTGCTATTCCGATTTACAATTTTTTTTTTTAAACCATGATGGGCACAAAACACTAATTTAAAAGTTCATTTTAGTTGCAATTTACCTCATCCTTTTAATAGCAAGAAAGTAATCTGATTGCATTTCTTCAGCCATCCTTGTGCAACATATTAGATAATCTCGTTATAGTTTAAAACTAAAAATGCTAATGGCTTGGGGAAATGGGTTTCTGCTTTCACTCAGCATATCTGTCTTTTTTATGCTTGTCTTTTGGATCATTTATCTAAATAATAACCTTTACTACCCACTCCTTCCTTCCAATGAACTAAAAAATATTAACGATTAAAATCAGTGAATATGCATCTTCTCCCTACTTGAGTTTTGCCAGCTGAGGTTTCCATTTTCATCTGCTTTTTTGGAGGGGAGGAGGAAAGCTACAGGCATCCTCGTGTGAAATACTCATGGTTACTTTCTAATTTGTCTCAAACAAACAGCCTAAATGAGCTTAAGCTAATGGTAGATCTCCTCTAAGGAGTATCACCAGCGAGCACTGACTCAGATGCCATTGTTTTCAGGGACTAAGAGAGAAATTACGTGAAAAACTCAGCAAACAGCTTTCGGTCAGCAAACCTGTTGGGGCACCCCCGGGGAAGAGGCAGGAATTACAGCTCAAGGGGAGGTGCTGTGGGTGGAACTTCCTCAGCCAACAAACCTGGAGGTACAGAGGGATACACTTGTGTGGTTTTAGTCTCAGAACGATGGAAGGAAGCTCATTTTGTACAAAGGCAGCAGAGAGGAGATAAATGACCAGCCCAAGGTCAGGTACAAAGATGATGGAAATGTGGGAGAAAGTGCCAGCACAGATATTTTTCTAGACTCTTTGTGTAGTCAGTTTTTAGCATACCTGGCTAAGCTGACTACAGACCAAGACTGCAGGAATTGCTTAGCACATACACCGTGGGGGGAAAACAAACAAACAAACAAAAACCCAAAACAAACAAAAACCCCAAAACAAATAAACGAACCCCCAACAAACCAACAACCAAAAAAACCCTCACCAAGATTCTGAGCAACAGGAATGTATCTTTAAAACACTATGGAAACTACTTTCTTTATCTATGAATATCTTCCACAACATATGGGACTGAAACACATGTGAAGAACCAGCAACTTTGTATTGCCTTGAGATTTTGGAAAATGTTTTCCAGAAGAAAAGTGTCCTTCCACAGATAATCTTTCCCAGCAGACGAAATTTCAGTTCTGCTGATCCCAGTGGTGACAGTGTGACATGGGGAGAGGCAGTACCTCCAGCAGATGGATGCTGTGCTGGGTGCTCTCAGCAGAGTCACTTGCACTGTTCTGAGGCTCTCAGTGCTTGGAATAAATTCATTCTGGCAAGAAGCTTTTATTCTGTAGAGTCAAAAAAGGCTTTGTATTTAAAGCCATGTTCTTACATTAATCAGGCTGTTTTCTCCATTGATGAGAACAAAGAGCCACAATTAGGAGCTCGGTCTAAAAGTCTTTTGGTGCTGCTTTGATATTTCCTGTGGTGATAAATATTCTCAATAGCTGCAAATTACAAAAGAGCCAGAATCTACCTATGTGCATTATGTAGTCACTAAGGCACATTTTCATGGCATGTAGGAGGTGAACAGGAGACAATAGCAGACAGGCAGCTAAAGGAATTGTATTCTGCTCATTCTGCTGAGGGGTGGGAAATAATAATCCATGAATATAAAGTAATAGGAAAGGAAATGTGTTAACAAAGATTATCTCAGCAGGAAGCAACAATTTTATATGAACTTTCATTTCCAGTGAATCATGCCACTATGCTCAATTTCACTGCAAATATAAAGCCTGCCCTCGTGGCTTGTTCTCTGATGTGGGATCACTGTCAAAACAAAGAACAATTACAAAATGTTCCCTCAGTTCCAAATTCCTGTTTAGTAAGTGATGTTCACATGATGCAAAGAGCTAAAAGAGAAATTTGTGGAATGGAAACAGGATTTCCTCCCTTTTCTGGTATTTAGACAACACAGGAATGTCAGAAGAGTCCTTGGCAGGAATTTCTAATTTATTCACATTTTAGACCTTAAGAAGACTGTATTTACCAGCTACTCAAAGCCAAAATGCTAAATGTAAAATAATAAACGACAATATCCCAGGATGGGATCTGAAATATTTGTTGTAATGCAAATGTTGTATGTCTTTTGATCTAGATTTGAATGCTGGATTAGTCTATTAAACTGGTTGGTATTTCTTTAAGTATTACGTTTTCATTACTACAATATTTGTAGTTTGTCTGAAAGATTGTTTTAATTCTTTTAAAGTATTTTTACTTCAAAAACAGGTAATAGTAATTCTATCCATATATTTTTTGCAAAAGTAACATGTTCATTTTCACCCAAATTTGGGATTATAGGCTTCAGCAAAATACATGCTTTTCACATTTTGCTTTGTGACATGAATTATTGAAGAAGGCAAATATTGGCATTTTCTCTCTTTGAAGATACATGAAATTTCCCATTATTGGAAAGCTCTCTTGCCCTGAATAACAAATTACATGATGAGGCACAAGGAAGATGCAAATCTTAGGGTTCTAAAAGCACCTAATATTTTCTCAAACTATATTCAGCTGTATTTATCTTGCATTCTGGCATGCTGCTGGATTACTGTTATCAATAAATCTATAAATAGGATGCAAAATGCATGTGAGCTGTCTGTGCATGAATAAAGAGTGGCCCAGCAATAAATTACAACATAATATATAGTTTAAAATGTAGCAAAAGGAATGCCTTGACAAATCAATGCAACATATTTTGTCAGTGAGGATGAAAGATTCATTATGCATCAGCCTTGAGAAAGCTGAATTTCTGAGGCATGGGTCATCTAGGACATATGATGTAATCAGAGAATATGGAAACCTGCATAGAAAGACAAAAATAATCTTCTGAGTAATAAAGCCATATTAAATTGTCTGGTAAAATGCAAGTCCTGTGCAGTACTTCATTGTCCAAAAGAGGTCAGGAGTATCATGACAGACAAAATGAAACCTGATTTTCTCTGGATTTGGTCCCCACAGCAGGTTCAAGACCAATCCTTTTTCTGAAACTGGGTCGTGTGTGCTGGCTTTCATTTGTGTTTTTCTCATGTCTGCCTAGGTCTAGGCTCATCTTGAGGCTCTTTGTACAGCCAAGAAATTCTTTCCCCTGCCCAGTTTTCAATGAAACTTGGGAAAAATGCAGTGTTTTGGGGAACTCCAGGCATCTGCCAGACATGACTGGCACACACCCAGCAGACTCCACAAGCCTGGAGCACAGCAGAGACTAAAAATAAGACCGACAAATTGGTTTTGCTGCTGACAGCAGCAAACTGCCATGGGACATTTAACTTCCCCTGATCACATGGATGACAGACAAGCTGTCACCACCTGTGCAGAGCCAGGAGGGTACACGCCTGTGGCAGGGACACAAGCCCCAGCAGTGGCATCACTTTATCCTGAACACTGAGGGTGGAAATGGCCCAAGAGAAGTTGGGACCAGTCACAGAATCCCAGAATGGGTTGGGTTGGAAGGGATCACAGTGGGTCATCTGTCCCAACCCCCCTGCTCAAGCAGGGTCATCCCAGGCACATGGCACAGGATTGCATCCAGATGGTTCTGGAATTCCTGCAGTAAGGAAGACTACACATCCTCTCAGGGCAATCTGTTCCAGTGCATGGTCACCCACACAACAGTTCCTCATCATGTTCAGGTGGAATTTCTGTGAGTCAGCTCCTGCCCATTGCCTCATCTGCTATTGCTTGGTACCACTGAGAAGAGCCTGGTCCATCCTCTTGGCACCCTCCCATAGATATTTATACACATTAATGAGGTCCTCTCTGTCATCTCTTTTAGAGGCTGAATAGGTCCTGCTCCCTCAGCCTTTTCTCATAAGAGAGATGCTCCAGTCCCTTCATCCTCTTTGTACCCTACACAGGGCTTGCTCCTGGAGCTCCATGTCTCTCTTGTCCTGAGGAGCCCAGAACTGCACACAGCATTCCAGATGTGCCTCACAAGGGCTGAGTAGAGGGGCAGCATCACCTCCCTGGCCTGCTGGCAATGCTCTCCCAAATGCATTGAGGATCCCGTAGCTTTCTTGGCCACAAGGACACACTGCTGACTCATGGACAGCTTGCCATCCATCAGCACCCCCAGTTCCTCTACAGAAGGCCATGGACATGGATGTTGGCTCTGGCACATTCTTGAAGAGCACCTGAGCTTGGCAGTGTTGGAAGGGGCTTAAAATGTGGCTCTTGGCAGGTGGAGGAGTGTCTGGGGGCTGGTGTCCCTCAGCTCCTCAAGAGGCATCAATGAGAGCCTCGTGCCCCACGGGAGCCTTGTGATCACAGCCACGGCTGTGAAGGACAAATTGCTCCAGTCGCTGGTGTAAGAAGAAGGACAAGCCTCACATTTTCTTTCTGGAGCATGTCTGAAAATGGGCAACAAAGCTGGTGAAGGGTCTGTAGCATAAATCCTGTAAGCAGTGGCTGCGGGAGCTGGGGGTGCTCAGCCTGGAGAAAAGGAGGCTCAGGAGGGACCTCATCACTCTCCACAAGCACCTGAGAGGAGGGGGCAGCCAGGTGGGGGTCGGGCTCTTCTCCCAGGTAACAAGTGACAGGTCGAGGGGACACAGTCTCAAACTGCAAGTTTGGACAACAGGAGAAATTTCTTCACAGAAAGGGCGACTGGAATGGGCTGCCCAGGGACACGGTGAGGTCCCGGTCCCTGGAGATGTTTTCTGAAACACCGTACTTAATGTACATGATGGTGTTCGGTCATAAGTTGGACTCGATTATCTCAGAGGTCTTTTCCAACCTAATTTCTTCCATGATTCTGTGATTCTAAAATACACACCACAAGCGAGTGGCTCTCTGCAGCCGGAGCGCTTGGACGCAGCACTCCAGGCTCCCGGCCCCTCACAGCCGCGCCGGCAGGGGGCGCTGTGCCCGGCATGGCGGCCGCGCGGCGGAAGCGGCGGCCCGGCCCCAATCCAAGATGGCGGCGCCCAGGCGCGGTGTGGTTGCGGGGAGGATGAAGCGGGGGGCGGCCGCCCGCGCCCGCCGCGGCGGGAAACTGGACCGGCTACGGCAGGCGGTGCAGGACTACGTGCAGGCGGCCGGCGGCCAGCCGCCGCTGGCCCTGCTCAAAGACTCGGAGAGGTACAACCGCAGGAGCCGCCGGGACGCCAGGAAGGAGAAGCGCAGACTAAAGCGGAGCCGCCGCCGCCGACTCCAACGCGGGGAGCTGGTGGAGGAGCTGGTGGACGCTCCCACCGTCCCGGCCAAGCCCGCTCCGGCCAAACCGGGCCAGGCCAAGCCCGCTCCGGCCAAACCGGGCCAGGCCAAGGCGGCTCCTGCCGCCCGCCCCGGGGCCCCGGCTCCGCCTGCCGCTGGGAAGCAGCGGCCCAGGCCGCTATCGGCACCGACATCGGCAGCCCTTGAGGCACGTTCGGCCGCCGCCACCACCTCGGCGCGGAAACGGGCCCTGCTGGAAGCCAACGAGGAGGAGGAGAAGGAGATCCGGCGGCTGGAGCGGCAGCTGGGGCTCGGGAAGCGGCGCAAGAAGAAGCAGGACGGGCCCGCGGCCGAGCGGCTGCCGCAGAGCTTCCTGCGGGACGGGCTGGGGTACGTGCTGGGAGCGCTGGGCACACGGGCCGGGCTCAGCCAGCTGTGCGACAGCAGCGACGAGGAGCAGCAGGACACCCCGCCGGGACCGCGGGAGCGCCCGCCGCCGGAGGAGGAGGATGGTGAGGACGACGAGGATGAGGATGGCGAGGACGAGGAGGCTCAGGAAGACGCCTCAGACCCCTCTGTGGCAGATGACGGGGAAGGACATTGGGAGAGCGAGAGCTCATCCCCCGAGGACAGCGGGGTACCAGAGGCCAGCGAGCCCTCGAGCGAGGAAGAGGAGGAGGAGGAGGCAGAGGTAGGATGTTCGCCTCAGCACGCACAGACCTGTTTTCCAAAGCACATCCCACAACCTGAACGCAGGGCAGAATTGCATCTCCGCGTGTTTGCTGTCCCGCCGGGCCACGTGGAGTGTTGTCCTGGTTCGAAACAGCCGGGCCCAGCGACAGTGTTGACTTGAGGAGTCTGCCAGGTCCTAGGGACACTGAGGGGAGAGTTCCCGAGTCAGGCTGGTGGCAGGGAATACCCTCCAGCACAAGGCATGTGGGAGCTGTCTGTGTGTGAAATCTGCACATAAAAGGAGCTGCCCTGGCATTAGAGTGTAAGAGTATGATCAAGCCCTTCTGCAAAGAGAGCTTGTGTTGAAATTAGCAGGGTTGCACACTGAAATGTTGCTTTCTGAATGATCTTAGAGGTTCTGCCAGAATTGGATCTTGTTGAATGGGTGAAGGAGAGGAGGTCACACAGGTCATTTGGCCTTCATTTGCCTAAACTTAAACTGTCTCTGATAAAACTTGAGTAAAACCAAGACTTAGGGTGTCAGGTTTTAATGACCATAAGTTAAAGTTAGGGAAGAGGGGCTTTGCTGTCATCAAGTTTGTCATGAAGGGTAATATTTTGCCTGCTTTTTTTCTTCGTGTTGTTCTTTTGGCACTGATTATTAGATGGTAAGATGTAAACTTTAGTAGAAGTTTGGTACTTTAATCTTAAATAGAAATGTATATTTGTGTTTAAGATACTGGTCTCATCTGATACCTTGTTTTCTTGTTTTCCTCCTAAGAGTGATAACCACGGTGCTACAAAGTATGTTCCTCCTCAAATAAGGAAAGCACAGGAGACTCTAGATGACAAGAAAAGAGAAGAATTGGGAAGACTGAAGAAAATGGTGAATGGCCTCATTAATAGGTAATGTAATAAGGAAAGTCATTAATCTTTCTGGATCAATTTGACAATGCTCATCATTCAAGCCCAGGTGGCAAGGATGTGACTTTTCTCTTCACAAACTGATTTTAAGTTGGCAATCATGTCTGCTGTTGTTAAGAATAATTATCTTTATTGGTACAAATTCTTCAAAGTTAGTCATTATATATGTTGAAAAATCTAGAAAGTAAATTTAAGATTGGGCTGGATTCCACACAGCAGTTGCCTGCAAGTGTTAGGTATAATTCACTAAGTGTCAGTTGGAGTATGCTTATTAAAAAAAAAAAAAACTCAGAAGAAAACAGGTTTGGGGTTGGTTTGGTTTGTGTTTTTAAATAAATTAAATTTCTCCAACACTACAACTGAGGAGGAGAAACCCTTCCTTGGTTAAAGTACTACAGAATAGAAAAAGTAATTAACATTCATTTCACTTTTAGAGTATTTTTGCAGTCAGAAGTCTACTGGTGATTTTCATCTGTTACCTATAAAACATAGACTAGAGTTTGTTTAGTCATTTGAAATTTTATATACCATATGTGTTAAAGTAGAATTTATTTTCATACTTAATTTCTTCAAAGACTGGTGTGCCACAGTTAAAACTGCTATAGCCAGTCTCTTTATGTAATAAATCTGTTCAGTGTGACAGCAGATTGACAATGCTTTGTAAATACTGCTGCTAACATGTTTTTATATGTAATTTTTTTAAAACTGCACTAGAATTAAAAATGTACTATACTTCTTTAGTTTAGTAAACACAGAAAAAATACAAAAGGTCCGTTCCAGTCATCTTAGCAATCTCCAATTTTTTCTTCTTAAGTCAAACTGGTTTCTCTAAAAATAATGGTTGTTGGGTGAACTCAAAACTGTGTTACCGTGTAAAGAGAAGAAAGAGTGAACATTGGATTTGGTTTCTCCATAGGTTGAGTGAACCAAATTTGTCCTCCATCAGTGGACAGATGGAAGAGCTCTACATGGCCAACAGCAGGAAGGACATGAATGACACTCTGACAGACATTCTCATGAATGCCTGTGTTACTCCAGTTGCCATGCCCACGAGACTGCTGATGGAGCACGTCCTTCTGGTCAGCATCCTTCATCATAATGTAGGAATTGAGGTAATTCTTGTGCTTGGGACAAATTTGGTATAAAAATACATATTGTAGGGTGTTTTCCTTGACATTTTGTTTGAATCACTTTGTAATTTTTAACTATGTAGCACTAATAAGCAACTTTAGTTGAGTTTCATCAATATTTTGTGGCTTATTTGCAAGGCTTCCACAAGTGAAAGGGTCTAAGTCTGTTGCTTTATCTGGTTTTATTTCCTCCATGAGGTACCACTGGTCAGTTATAGAACCATCATGTTTTCATCAAAATCTTTCTGCACTCAGGAATCAAAAATCTCTAACCTTCAGCCTCTCTTCCCTTTAGTTACACAAATCCATTTCTGTTCTCATGGATACATGAGGATATTGTTTTTAAGCTATATATATCCAGATAAGAAAAGTGTTACATCTACAGGAATCCTTTTACAATGGTGGATAAACTTTTCTAAGCATATCATGCAAATCATCAGTGGAATTAAGTAGTTATAATGTGGAATATTAAAAACTTCAAAAGGCATGGCAATTTTTGGAGGGGGCTTTGTTTTGTCTTTTTAAGCCTGATGAATGAGGTAAAATCCCTCTTGTCCAAGCTGATGCTGAAGCTCCTGATGTCAAAGGGAACATTTTGGCTAATTTCAGTGAAATGTCTGTCAGCTAACAGTTGTTCCAGCAGTATATTCCTATTAGATTACTCTTTTTTTCTTCTCCCCCATCTCAGTGCAAAAGATATATTAATGCAAGTTTTTCAGTTTGTCACACTGTGACCTGAATGTTGGCTCTAAAACCATATTAAATATCAGATGGATACAATTACAGCAACCTTACATGTAGCCTTGGCAATAAACTTTTATTTTGTCCCTCTTTGCTGCTTGAAAGGCAGTTCTGACTGCAAATACAGTGTTTCTATAAAATAAATGTACAATATGCATTACATGAAAGTATGATAGTACGGCTGCACTGAAGATTAGGTTGAGCAATGCAGAAGTTGTCCTGTGTTTGTAAACTTGTGCAGCCATTGCATAGTTAACACCTAAGCTGAGTCAGGCTTGTAATGCAAGTCAGTACTGCTGCTGGGACTTCTGGTTTTCTTAAGGTCAGCAGATTTTAGCACAATAATAATGGATGAGGGTCTTATTTAGCAGCAATGTATTCATTATCTCTCTGTTTTAGAGCCTGTAGGCTTTCTAATCCCAGCCTTTAGCATCAGTTCTCTCTTCAGAAATAAATATATTCCAAAGTCTCTTCCCAACTGTACCACTGACGAATGTCTAAGAGTTATCCCCACTCCAAAAGTAGCTTTACTTTATGTTCAGCATCTGTGAAAGCTTGGTATTACGGGGATTTTTTAACAATATTATTTTTTATCCTTCTGTTAAGGATTTTGTTCTGGAATGTCAAACTCAGGAATGCATTTGCTTTTTGACATGCAGCTTTTCCTGGATGAATGACTAGCAGTAACAGCATGCTAGCCTGACAGCTGGAAAGATGCTGAAATGTGCTCATGAATATTACATAAATAAATGCTGATATATGTATACTGTAAGTTCACAATACTTGTTTTTCTTGCACAGGCTTTAAAAGGCAACTGCATGTCAAATATGAGGTGTAAATAACATAGACTTCTAGAAGAATGTGACACTGCTTAGATATTTGAGTATGTAAATGTAGAACTTCCATATTGGTTGAGAGGAGCAACAATATTTATTTAAAATTAGTAGTGGCAGTGACCCAAAAATGAGTTTTACAGATGTCTGTAAAATCTACTTACAGTTAACTGTCGGATTTTTTTCTTCCCTTAATGGAATTGTTGCCAGGTCGGTGCTCACTTTTTGGAAGCTGTGGTGAAGAAATTTGATGAACTCTGTAAAAGTGATGCTGAAGGGAAAGAATGTGAAAATCTGCTTGCTTTGATTGCTCATCTGTATAACTTCCATGTGGTTCATTGCCTGCTGATCTTTGATATTCTGAAAAAGCTTGTTAGCGCTTTCACTGAAAAAGAGATTGAGCTGATTTTGTTTCTTCTGAAAAATGTGGGCTTTTCCTTAAGAAAGGATGATGCATTGGCTTTGAAAGAACTGATCACTGAAGCCCAGAAGAAAGCTAGCACAGCAGAGAAGAAATTCCAGGATCAGACTAGGGTATGTGTTTGTTCTAAAGATTTTTATATTCTCAACAGCCTGCAGTAAGTACTTGGATACATAGTTTAATTTACAGGAACCTCTTCTACTGCATTCTATTCAGTTGTCTGTCTTTCTGCATTAGTTCTTACAGCACAAATACCAAAATGATTGGTGAGACAGGACTGATTTGTGTCTTACACAGTGGATAGTTTTTCTATTTCGTGCTACTTTGTACACTTCAGAAAATGGTCACTGAGGCATGGTGTTTAGCAGATGTAGCTTGTACACAAATTAATATAATAGGGGTTAAACATGTATTTAAATATTGGTGTATATTGCCAGCTGAGCTGCTTATTCTCACAGAATTGTAATTTCAAAGTACACTCTTGTACTGTATTTAATAACCCCACAGCTCAGAATGCACAGAACTGTTTCTTTTCCCAATAGGTTCGGTTTATGCTGGAGACGATGCTGGCACTTAGGAACAATGACATGCGTAAGATTCCTGGGTATGATCCTGAACCAGTGGAAAGACTCCGCAAATTGCAGAGAGCACTGGTGAGAGCTTTCTTGGCTGATGGAGCCTTGTTATTCTTAATCCAGGAGTAATTATTTGTGTTGGATGTCAGCTTTCTTGGGGGTTTTTTGTTGGTGGGTTTTTTTACAGAATGGGCAGTTTGTCTAGAACAGCCCAGTATAAAAGGGTTGAAAGTAATTTATCAGTGCAGGATGTGCATATGAGGATAAGAGGCCAGGCAAAAACAAGCTAGGTAATCCAGTTCTGTAGGATTTCCTCTCTTAAATTTTTGCAGTCCTGATATGCTTCTAGACTCTGTTGTTAAAAATTATGATGTTGTTCAGAGTTTAAAATTTTTGTTATTTGAACTGTACAACACACAAGGCAGTTTGTTGTGCCATTTTATGCAGTCACAGGTGTTCAGAAGGAAAATCATGACCAGATTTGTAAGATGCTGCAATGTCAGCATCCTCTGAATTCTAATCAAACTTTGTGTTTGGAGGAAGTCTCCTTTTAGATTAGTATCTCTTTTTTAAATAACAAACCAGGAGTTTCTACGTGTAGATTTATGTAACTTTATGCATTTTAAAAATTACAGCATATGGGAAACTTGTAAATTCTTTTCAGGCTGCTGATTGAACAAAGGTTGGGGAGGAAACATGAGAGGACCTTTATGGAGATATGAACTTATAAATGTACAATTTTTGTTTAAAAATAATTTTAAGTAATTAAAGTATTTGTATTTCAATTACAAGCTTTTGTGATGGTTTTTGTTTTTGTTTTGTTATTCAAGGTTCACAGCAGTGGTTCAGGAAAAGACACTCAGCTCCGCGTGTCGCTGGAGTCTCTCCTCAGTGCTGACCAGGTCGGTCGCTGGTGGATTGTGGGGTCATCCTGGAGTGGAGCACCAATGATCAGTGATACAAAAAGCCAGGCTCAGCAAAAGCTGCATGTAGGAAAGGTAAATCCAAATTATAAGTCAAAGTGTTTGTGATCTCTTGAAGATTTTTCATACGTGTCAATAAGTTCATTTCAGAGCCCACCAAAAAAACCTTCACACGCTCTTGTAAGACCAAGCTTTTGGACTGTAAATTCTGCTCTCAGGTTTTTTTAAACGTTGTACTCATATGCTTCATAAGAGCTGTTACTAAAAATATGGTATAATTTGTTTTTTCTTATCCTGTGGAGTTGCTAAGGTGAAATAAGAGACTTGATTCAACAGTGGATTTGCTAGTAGGAATTCTGACAGAATGTGGTGTCTATCTGTGGCATATATCCAAGCTGATTCCAAAAGTAATGTGATGAGATGATCATGGTGAATTACTCACATTAAAAAAGCACATCTTAAAATTAATTGGCACAATTAAAGTAGATTAAAATGTATTTCCATACTTGAAAAAGCTCCTGATGATGCCTGTGGCTCTGGACAAAAGCTCAGGACCTTTGGATTGGTGATTCATGGTTTACTGGAGAGCTTCATTGATGTTATTTAAGGCTGTACAGAAATAGTTTTTTTAAGGCAAACATAAATAAAATAGCATATAACTTTATTTTCAGGTGAGTTCAAAAATAATGGAGCTTGCTCGTAAGCTGAGAATGAACACTGATATTAGGAGAAGTATTTTTTGTGTCTTGATGATGAGTGAAGACTTCATGGATGCCTTTGAAAAACTTCTGAAGTAAGTACAGCCTAGTACAGAAATCAACCCAGAACTAAAAATAGGTTGTAAATAGAGCATTTCTGGTCTGGGCATAAGAAAATTCAGTTGATAATGGAATTAAAAGAAGTGCATAGCTAGCGATCCACATCGGGCAAAAGGGTAGGAGAAGGGACCAGAACCCTGGTGTAAGGATTAATGGGGGCAGGCAGAACTGACTGGCAGGCAGAAGAAAGGAGTAGCCCCTGCTGTTGTCACTCCTGGCTGTAGCTGGGATTTGCAGCATCTTTTGATGTAAGGAGCCTGTTTGCATTGGAGCTGTGTATCCCAGTAGAGTGAGTGGAAGGCTGCTGCAGCTTGTTTCCTTACAGAGGCAGACCAGAAGCCCCTGCAGAACATCTCTTGGGGTTTTTTTGCTGGATTGCTCTGATTTCAGTACTACTGCCACTTCTTTGACTTCTTGCCACCTTGATAAACCATCTCTGCCCATACTTGCATGACCTGGTAGTGTTCTAGCACCTCCACTTCCCTCTTGCAGAATTTATTAACTTTGGATTTGCTTCACATTAAGACCAGTTCCCTTACCCCTTGACAATCAGCTCTTCAGAAGAAGATATAATTAGGGAAGAGCTCAAACTAAGCTATTCCTTGTGTTTGTCAAAATATTAATTGTAAGTCTGTAGGATCTGGGAGGGGAGAGATCAGATCTGAACTTTTCTGTCTCAGCTTTGTAACTCAAGGGTATTGTCTTACCAGGATGGCATGCAATTATTTAATTTGCTTACTGAACCAAAACAGACTTTGTAATAAAGTCAACTAATATTTGATTAAATGCCACTTCTGCAAAACACAGCTTGGACTTATGACTGTGATGGAGTCATTCCAATATCTTAATATGGCCTGTTCAATTAAAAGAAATTAGCTGCTGCTGCAGCTCTTGCCAAGACCTGGCAGCTTAATTTGCAAATTGGACTTGACTCTCATCTGTGCCATTTAAGCTAGTACACAAACCTGAATACATACAGGCTTGGCAGAAAATCTCTCTGCAGGTTCCCTGGTGTGTGTTGGTGCTGATGTTTATACAGCAAACTCAAAGAGAGGAATTCTTAAATCTGCCCACATCTGGCAGAGTATAATGGAACACACACATAATTGTCAGTGAAGGAATTAACTTCAGTGTAAACATGTGTTCCAGAGTGTATGGGAATTTGTATTTGTATGTTTTGTGTCAGTCTCGTGAGGAAGAGCATATAAAGAAATATTTTAACTGCTCTTGTTGATTCATCTGCTGCTAATTCTGTGGCAGAGTTGAGGTGTGATTAAAGGATAATTTAAACTGTTTGAAATCCAAGGTGCTATAGTTTTTCTCGTCCCTTTCCTCCTTACTGCAAATGAAAGTAATTAGTTTGAAGCCAGAACAGCTCCTTGAAGTGGTTTGGTGATTACAGAGGTATTAGGGAAGAGAGAGGGCTGGAACATCACTGGTGACAAAAAGGAGAGAGTGAGACTGGATCTTCTTCATCAGCTGAAATGCCACACCCTCTTCACAAACCACAGTTTCTCTCAGGAGAGAGAATTAATGCTAACATCCATAATGCTTCATCATTTCCACAGTGCCATACCAGGATACTTGTTTAGCCAATACTCTTAAAGGTTGGAGTCCACTAGGAGTTTTAAAGACTTCATAGTTACTTCATAACAAGTAAAATTTAATGTGATATTTGGAGAGGCTTTAAAGTATTGCTCTCAGATGTTGACTGTAGCTCTTACTTTGTGTCAGCAAGTTTTTCCTTACAAAATGATTCTCAATTTCTTGGTAAATTTTAGGCTTGGACTGAAAGATCAGCAGGAGAGAGAAATAGTTCATGTCATTATTTACTGCTGCTTACAGGAGAAGACATTCAACCCCTTCTATGCATTTTTGGCTAACAAGTTTTGTGGATATGAAAGACGATTTCAGGTAAAGACAAATCTGTTGCTTCATTGGTTTTGTGTCATGATTGTGATTAGAAAGACAGAGTACCTGAGAATGGATGCATGCCTGTTAGGATCTTGATCCCAAGGAAAAATTCTGCTGGTGTGGCTAAGCATTCAGTAAGGCATACCCCTGGTCAAATCTGAATAGGAAATTAAATGCTGAATGTTTTCTTCCTTCTGTTTTATGCATTTTAAAATAATTGGAACAGTCTGATCAAGCATTTCTGTTAATTAAAGGCAGGCTTATAAAGAATAGAAGGTCAAAAGGTTTGTTATGTTGTTACTCATTTAAACAGCCACTTGATTTGTAGGATTATTTTTTTTTTTTACCTTTGACCCCTAGGTGACATTTCAGTTTAGTATTTGGGACAAAATCAGAGGCTTAGAAAACCTGTCAGCTGCTGCCATCTCCAACTTGGTTTCACTGCTGGCTCACTTAATAAGGACAAAATCACTGCCACTTTCAGTTCTCAAGGTTGGTGTCTTTTCAAATCATTCTGTGTTTTCCCTGCATTTGCTAGTTCTATGGAAGGCATATTTTCTCTCTTACCTATCTGGTATTTTATCTGATTATGCTAAGATAAACTTGTTCAAAAATTACCAAATTGTTCCAATTGATGATGGTAATGCTGTCATTTGGGGAAAGGAGCATGTGGTGACCCAGGCATAGAGAAATTCTACATTTCTTTATCTAGAGCAGTTGTGAGATTATTTCCTTTAGTGTATCCAGAGTTGGAACTGAGGGCCCTTCATTAGCAGGCTTTGCCAGTGGGTTTTGTGCTGTGGTTTTTAGCTGATGTTGTTTTTATTAGACAAGAAAGTGCTGAGTAGGTTTCTTGGATTTCAGAATGGGGAGTCCATAGCAATTAAATGGATTGTCCCAAGTACTTACAAAGTATTTATCTAATTGAGAAAGGACATCTGGTATTCTGGTACCAGTAGACTTATATTCTTTAGGAGATTTTCTTTGCTTTCATTATTGATTGGCTTTTGGAGGCAGCCTTCTCAGGTAATTATTCTGTGCTAAACTCAAGGCTCAGTGTATGCAGAGGCCAGTTGGTGTGCTAAAAATTCTTCATTTAGGAGAGAAGACCAGCTGTTTGAAATACTTGAATTAATCTAATTCTCCCTCTCTGTCTCCCAGGTAATTGAATTCAGTGAACTGGACAAACCCAAAGTCCGTTTCTTACGACAGGTATTAAGCACACTGTTAACCAAAGCAGATGAGGAAGAAATTACTGACATTTTTATGAGGTAAGTGATCACTGTCATCTCCAGAGAACCCTTGTTGAGCAGTAATTAAGAAGATAAGAAGTTTGCCTGTTTTGTTTGGAATTACACTGTGCCTTTTCCACACATCAGCCCTCCATCCCTTAAAATGTGAATTTTCCTGGCTGAGTGGGGCGAGTGTGCCCTAAGTGTGTTGGTACTGGCTCTGATACAGATGTAATTGTGTTACACTGAATTTCTGGAAGCCTTATTTTGTATATCATTTTGGTCATAGCGTTTTCATGAACAGAGCTCTGTTATTCCCTGTTTCCCTTATTGCTGTACCACCTGTGTGCAGTGGGATTCACTCTGCCAGCAGTCTTTGCTAGGATGTATCTTAAGAAGGAAAAAGAAAGTGATACTAATGAGGCAAAAGTTTGGGGGTATTTTTAATGGGTTTTTTTAATCAATGTTCTCTGAAAATTTTTTATATGGGACATATTTTTTATATGGGACAGGGTTGCCTGGAGAGGCTGGGAAATTTGCATCCTTAGAGATGCTTAGGACTTGAGTGGGTAAGACTTGCAATGTCACATAAAGTTAGAAAAAATTAGATGGTTATGTTTGAGTTGTCATACAGCAACACAAGGAAGCTTGAACATGGTGTTTGCTTTGTTCTTTGCTTTAATGTAATTGTTTACATAAAGCAAGCCTGAGGCTGCAATATTCCATTTTATTGTTGAGCCCAGTTGTATGTTGAGTGTTTGGGCTCTTTGCCAAACCAAGGTAGACTTGGTAATTTGAAAGCTTCTTCAATAAAACTTATTTTATGGGTTGGATTTTTTTTCTACAGCTCTATTTGAAGAAGATGATAAAATTAAGAAACTTCTGAAATGGGGGAAGACTAAATATTTTTGATCTGTATCTTTACAGGATATCTGACAACCCCAAACTGGGAATCCTGCGGGAAGGCTTGAAACTCTTCCTTACCCACTTCTTACTGAAACATGCACAAGCCCAAAGGAGTGCTGAAGAAGCTAGCTTGTTAAAAGAGAGAGTGGAACTAGCAACCAAGGCTTTAGAGGCAAAAGAACCCAAATTGAAGCTGTAGTTATGTTTTTTGTAATAAAACATATAGAAGAACTGAGCTGGGGTCTTTCAGACCTAAGTAATTGAGAATGAGGAGAGCTGTGTTACTCTAAAGGATCAATTTTTTAATTTAAACAGTTACTTTTCTCTATGTGCTAGTTAGAGGTTTAATTGAAGGGGATACAAGACCTTTTTGAAAAGAGGGAAAATGTAGTTTTGTCATGTCCCTTTTTGGTACAAGTGCTTCATATTGACAGTTGGTATCTGGAGAAGAGGGTGAATTTCTCTTCTGTGGTACTTTGTCAGCAGTGGTGTTCTGCATTGCATTCTAGCCTTTCCTTTAAAGTAATAAAAGAAGCAGCCTTAACTAAAGGCTTTTAGTAAGGAGCCATGGTACTCACCTGAAGGAAGGGGCCACTAGATGGCACAAGCACTGGTGAGTCAGTGGGGAAGAAAATAACTTTTTTCTTAAAGTGTTGAAAGTTATTAGATAATTCTGTGAATTGATTCCCTGACTGTGGGTCAGGAAAAGATCTTCAGTTGGGTTTAAAGCTGTAGCAAAGCAACTTGAAGATCTGTCTTTGCCCAATTATATTGGGTTTAGAGATCACAGCATAGTTTTATGGCTTTTTAGCCTGTTTTTCACAGCTTGAGAACTGGAGTTGCCAAATCACTTGTGTTAATCAGATTTTTCTAGACATAAATAATATCATCAATATGAGTCTTAAGAAGAGAATACCTCCCTTGAGAAGGTCTTAAGAAGGTTTGCTCACATTTTTCATTTGGAAGCTTAAGAAAAAATAGACTATGTTTTTCTGTAACCCTCTGTTAATGGTTTGTTTCTCATGTCACCTTACCACTACACATTAAACTGCCATCTTTCTAAATGCTTTGGTGTTTGTGTTAGCTTTACTGTGGCTGGTCTGCCAGAAAGGGAATGACCTTAAACTGGGTGGAGAAGGGAAGTGCTTTCTTGTCTGGAATGTGGTTATGTGATCTACCTGTGTGGGAGTTGTCAGCCCTGTTTCTGTAGCCAGTGTTCAATGGGCCATTTACTTGTGGTGCCTCCCAATTGCCTTTGATACCAGTTGATCTGTCCCTGTGGGGAAATTTTTTTTTAAATCAAATTGTTAAATGTAGTCTATTCTGCTTGCTCAGGTGTACTATTTTCAGGTGGAGAAGTGCTTCCCCCAGCAGTCAGGGAGCTGTTTTTTCTCACCTTTCCTCTGAGAGGATAGGGCAAGCTTTAGGGAAAAAGATGTCCTGGGAGCTGAGAGACCCACTCTCAAAATCGTGGGTTACACTAGCAAAGTAACAGCAGAAGAGATTATTATCAAAAGAACAAAGCAAGATTGCTTTTTTAAGCCTGTTTCATACCACTGGCAGCTTTTAAGTGTACAAAACTTTAAAATTATTTGCAAAAAAATTAATTACAATGTTTTCTAGAATTCCTACCGATTAACAAAGTGTGGGCAGCAGCTGAATTGATGCTATTTTGGTGTTTACAAAAGTCACAATTTTAAGGGGTGTGTGTAAACATCTCCCCTTACAACCAACTGTGCCAAACCTTGTGCTTAATGTTTGGAGTATGGACTCAGGAGAAAATCTGTGCAAGCCCCTAGAAATAGCTGCTGTGGTATACATGAGACTGAATAAAAATTGTTCCCCCTACACTGCAGCAGCCACTTAATTAATTGCCCTTTTTGCAGGAGTTTAGAAAGGCCCAGTGTGTCAATGTGGTGGTAAAATAACACACAAATGGAAGCACATTGCTCTAGCAGGGAGGTTGAGGCAACTTGGCTGCTGGAGATAAATTTTGAATTATCTTCCTTAGCCCAAAGGTGCCAGGCTGCCTGTCCCTGCCTGGTGTGAGGGCTTTGCTTGGTGAAGGGAGCTGACCAGCTTTGCTGCTGTGGCAGCATTGCTTAGTGCTTTATGGGTGAGAGCATTCACTTGCTGCAGCTGCCTGAGGTGGTGCAATGCAGGTGTTGCTGTGCAATTAGAGGAGATGGTTTTAACCTTACAGTCAAGAATTACAATTGCTTTTTTTTTTCCCCCCATGCTTGCATTAAGCATTATTTCTCCCAAAGAACTCATGTGTTTTGTTTAAAATTAGTGTTATCAGAGCCATTGTTTCATTTCTGAAGAAAACAGATTTTACCTACCTGGGATTTTACGTTCAGCAGATTTATGTATAAATGTAATTTATATAAAAAAATTAAAAAGACCACTTTTCAAGAAAAGCAGCAGAACTACACTGCCAGCCCCCAGTCCTGTAGTCACATCAATGATGGATTTTGTGGGTGATTCTGCACAAGTCCCATCCTCTCACTGTGATTCAGTGAGGGAATAACTGTCCAACAGAAATGTGACAATTCCAAGATATATGTGAATTCCTGAGTCCTGGATCTTGTCATATTTAACAAGTTTTCCATGGTCCTACTGGCCAGACTGCCACAGCTTGAGGTGGAAGGCCTGGCAGACTCTGCTGTTGATGTACATAAGCATCTGCAAGCTGTTGCTCAGTTGTCATTACATTCCAAGGATATAAAGCACCTGTGAAAAGGAAAGCAGAGAGGATTTTGTACTTATTTATATGTGTATTTATATTAAAATATATGTTCATAATGTGTCTTACAGGTATTCTACATGTATGCTTCCGTGTCTAAACATATATTATACACAATATATAATTTTTTGCATGTATCATACTTCTAACCCTGGAGAAAAAACTTGTCCCAGCAGAGCTGGCCCTACCAGAGTCTCTCCTTCTAGCAGGGCTGTAAAGGTCTCTGTAAGAGCAGCAAGACCAAATGCTGGCAGTTGCCTTCCTGCAGGACTGCACACTAAGCACTGCCTGCCAGCAGAGGCTGCAGGGGAAGTTACACCTGGCTGGGACACATTTTGCTTTGTCTGCCACAGAATAAGTGTTCAATAACATGCACAAAATACAGCCCATTGAGATTTCTTCCTGTTGAGTATTAGTCTGGCAGCCCACAGCAAACCCCTGTGAGAAATGGTCCCTGATCATTCCAGTAATGGAGATGCCATTTAAAATGTCCCAAATTCTTCCACACAGCAGGTTTGGGAGAGTTGCTACTTAATGAGAAGAAAAGGGGTTTGGATTGGTAAAAATACAATATGCTGGAAAGCCAAGCAGCTATGGCTGCAACACTAATCCTTACTCCCACCAGACCAGAGGAAAACACAGTGAGATTTGCTTTAGATGCATTTAACAAAGAGCCGGATGTTTGATTTTTTAGCTGTGTAGCAGAAAGTTTCAATTCCCCCTTTAAACAGCACGATCCACTCATTGCTATTATGGCAGCTTGGATTTTTGTTTTCTTTTGAGCTGGACAGCAATGTTTTAAACTTTCTCTGTTTTCTGTATCAAAATTAACGGGGCAGTGAAGTCTGGTTTTTAGCTTTGGCCGGAGTGTTGGGCTGATAAATCATACACAAGTCCTTCTGGCAGGGTTTTAACACCACACCTGAAGGAGCCAAGTATCTGCAGGGCTTTTTTTCACTTGACATTTTTCCATTGTCCTGCGCGGGGATGAGGGGCTGATGTCAGTCGTGCTCCGAGGGCGCAGGCGCGGCGGGGCTGCCCTGCCTGCTGCTAGCCAAGGTGTGCAACCCAACACTGTGCTCAGAGCACATCTGGGATCGCTTCAGTCCCATTGTTCTGCAGTTGAACTTTGCGCATGAGAAGTTACAGCCCGGCAGCAGCCAGTGCACGACAGTGATTTCAGATTAATAAATGTGTGAGTGGCAGCTCTGATACTCCAATTTTTGTTGCACTGATGGTAATTGCAGCTTAGTGCCCCATTACATCCCGTGTGTGTGAGTCAGTATGTGATTTTTTTCCTGCAGTTGATAAAGCAGTTTTGTTTTCAGGAGACAATTGGATCCATAGGGTCGCTTTTAAAAGGCTGAGTATACGTTTTACCCAAGACTTTTTGGGTTGGACTGATTTCAGGGATTGTAGGTAGAGATATTACTCTTTTACTATATGACACTTTTTGTGATTTCATCTCCTGGAGACACTTTGCTTCACCCTTCAGTAAAGCATAGCTTAGCATGAGGCTTGCAGGCGTTCACATCACAGCTGCCTGCATCAAACAGCTCTGCTATCCCCAAATTCTGGTGTGATCTGCAGCCTTGCCTTAAAGCTAATTACAGTAGCCTTCCCCTAATTTAGATGCATGCACAATTCCAAACTGGATACCACGTGGTTTCCCTAATAACACTTTAAGGAAATGAATGAGCATCTATCAAGGATAAGCTTAGAGCCAACTGGCACCAAAAATTCCTTAAAACTTGTGTCCTAGGACAAAACTGTTAACACACCAAAAACAGCTCACCTTGTGTGAATTGAGTGGAATTCATTTCAAAGCGAATTAAAAATGACTGAGAAGTACAGAGCAAAATTAAAACAGAGACCATTTTTGAATTGTACCTTAATAGTCTTTTATCAGTTACAGTGAAATGGTTGTTTCATTTTCATAAGTGAAAGATTTCCAAGTGTTACACATTTTTCATTAAAAACTCCATTATGGACCTTTTACAGTTCAGATGATAAGAGTACCTTCAAATCTCTCCTGGGTGCACAGGCCCTGGTGGCTTTGGTGTGGAATAGCAGGGAATATTGTTGGAGGCACTGAAGTTCACTGGGGAGCAGCCATTGGTTACAGCCAGGGGACAGAACTATATTTTTCTAATATAGAGACAATAACCCAAGATATACTTGGTGTCACCTTGAGGAAAATTGTCACCTTGATTGCATTTTCTAGGCTTGCATCTTAAAAAATTATCTTTCCTCCTCAGCCAATTCTGAATGGAATTCCTTTTCCTTACTCTGTGGTTCTAATCACCCTTAAAATATTGCCTAGAGGTATTTACTTTCCAAATTTCCCTACCTAAATGGTTTGAAACTGCGTGTTGCTCCCTTGGGGGTATTTATTATGCCAGGGATTTTGTGTATGCCAGGTTCTGTGTGTCAGGGATGAGGATGCAGTGCAGAAAGGCAGGGACAGCACCTGAGAATCCTGAACTGTTCCTGTGATGATAAAAGCTGTGGAGGGAGGCTCTAGGGAGCTCTTCACCAGCACTTCAGAGCTTGAGCAGAAGGCAATAGATCAGCTCAAAAGCTGCTATGGGTTTTGAATCAGTTCAAATCTCTGATCTCTGTTCTGAAACCTCTGTGAGAGTCAGATATGGAGAGGCCCTAGACCCATCCGTGATTTTGGGCTGCCTGGCCCTTGGGAAGCCTCACACCAGGTTTGTGAGTTGGAGGAGCCTTCAGACTGCTAAAAACGGGAGAAGCAAACCTTTATTAAACACTTCCCCCAAAGTGGCCTCTTCCAGGGAGGAGCCAGGGCTGCCCAAGGCTGATGTGGATCTGTCAGAGGCACAGGAGTAACAGGTTTTGCAGAAGAGCACATTTATGACTTTTCAACATTATCCCATTTTCATCTGCTACCAAAATCGACCCTCAAATCTAACCTGTAATTATCAGTCCTAGAGATGAAGATTTGGAGGAATAAAGGAGTGGGGGGTTCAGGTATCTGATGGGAGAGATTTCTTCCTCACACCCCAAAGCCAGAGGAACACACAAGGTTTTGGGTTACTGCAGGAGTGACACATTTCAGAGGCATGGACAAGGCATCTCATCTCTGCTAAAACCTCCCCCATGGGCTTTCCATCACCTGAAACCTGTGTTACACTGAGTGGAATCTGATCACAGGCTGAAGAGTGAAAATGTGGATAAAATTCACAGGTTTTATTACAGCAAACCACACGCTTAGATAGCTGTTATTCCATCTCCTCCACAGCCATTGATTGAGGTTTCCAAGACACACAAAAAGGCAAAACAAGGTTTCAAGACCAGCCATTTCATGAGGTGGAGGCTCAAGAAAGGTGAAGCTGCTTGCACATGTTGTCTAAGCAAGTTACCTGCAGAATAGAGCTGAGTGCCCTGCCACTCTGAGCAGGAGTGTAGGAGCAGCAGATCACTGCCTCACATCACCCAGATCTGCTTCTACAGCACCCCCAGCTCACCCTCACAATACCATGTGAAATTACATTAAACAGCTTAAAAGTCCACAGGCTGTGGTGAGCTGCCCTTCAGAAAAGCCAGGGGGGCCAAGAGCATGGGAGGAATGAAGGGAGTGAAGAGATCCCTGAAGGAGGGTGAGAGCTGCAGCAGGAGCTGGGAGGGGAGAAGGAGACAGCACAGACAGCAGGAACCACTGGCTGATGCTGCTGAAGTGTCATCTTAATTATCTCTGGCAAAAGAACAGTGATTAACATCAATGACTGTGGACAACCTTTATGTAATTACTCATTAACATTTCTAAAATTGCACCTAGCTGCTACAGCAATACATGCTTTATAGATTTATCATTTTGAAGTCCAGAAAGAATCATTAGATGGTCTAGGCAGACCCCAGCACACTGCCAGCCACAATTACACTGCAGAAATCAGCACCAGAGGCGGCTCAGCAGCTCCTGCTTGGCTTCCACGTCCTTTCCAGAAAGGCCATCCAGGGATACCAGCAATGGACAATCTGCCCCATCCCTTGAGGTGTTCTAAATTCACTCCCCTGTCCCAGCCTGACATCAAAATCCACTCTGGCTGCTCTTTTTTATTATTATTATTTATGGAAATGGTTCCCACAGCCAGGCAGGGCTGGATGGGGGCAGGAATTCTCCGTCCCCATCTCCTCTGTGCGGGAAGAGAGGAGGCAGCTGAATCAGGAACTTCTGCATTTTTCAGACTTCAGACATGAGTCCCACCTGCCAAAAGGTACCATTGGCCAAGGACATTAACAGAAGTCCTATATATAATAATTTAAAATAGTGGATTAATTAGAGGAAATTGTGATCTGCTTGCAAATATCCTGCAGGTGGTAAAATGGAGCTAAGCCTTGCAGCTAAAAAATTCATTGCAAGCTACTGCCTCTGCTGAGTTTTAATAGAGGAAAACAGCATTGTTCTTTCGTCATTTTAGAGACCAGTCCCAGTTAGACTAACTCAGCAAAATGTGGGGCTTTTTCCAGATGGAAGTGGAAAACCAAATTTTATAGTAGTTTGTGATCAGAGAAAAACCACCCTGATTTCCTACATGTTGCAGGTGATCCCATTTCCATGCAGACACTTCCATTTCCACCTAGGACTTAGTTAAATTAAAGTTCTTCTGTCCTCAGAGTAGGGGAGAAGACAATAAATATCTTCTGGATCTACTGCCCTTGTAGAGAGCTGTTTGGAAGAGAACATTATGCAGCCCTCAAGGGAAGAAAAATGAAACAAAAAGTCCCAGAAAAGACAAAAACACCTCTTCTTAATGTGGGACAACCTCAATCCACTGTTGCTGTGATTCTGGTTGCATGAGTATCGGCAAAAAATAAAAAAAATCTGTGTCACACTTGCTGAGTAATTCTCAGAGTAATGTGCAGTTGGTACCAACCTGACCAGACCTGACCATTTTTGGGGTGGCAGAAAAATTGTAATTTGTGCCACTACACAACACCCAAGGGAAACTAAGGAGCTTGGAAGCTTCATCCCTTCCACTATTTGTCCTGTGTGTTGTTCCTGGGGTTCAAACATCAGACCAAGAAGTTCCCTGCACATGACAGCAACGATTCATGGCTCAGGAATAAACAAATCTACAAATTATACAAATAACAAATACAAATATACAATAAACAAATAAATTATGTTCCTGCTTTCACAGCTGAAGCACGGTGTGGCTATCTCAGCACCCACAGCGCTCAAGGGGAAATTTGGGAAAGGAAGAAGGACATCTAGGCTAAGATTCACCCTCCTGGGGTATTCTGGTGTCACCTGGAAAGCCTCAGTGCAGCTCCCCGGCAGAGGAAGCAGAGCTGCCACAGGAGGCAGGCTGGAAGGATCCGTGGAGAGGCGGCTGCCGGCACACACGGGAGCAGCAGGCACAGGTCAGCCCTCCCGGCGTGAGAGCAGCAGGAAAAACCCTGTGACAGGGTCTTACTGAGAGCTGGAGAAATCACGGAGAAGCAGAACATCAATCTCTTCGTTTTGGATTGATGTAATAGTTTGGACTTCTGAAATAATCAATAGTCTTTCTGCTAGTGGAGTATTTCATTGGCAGCAGTTTCAGGGAGAGTTTGAGGGAGATTATATATTTATGGTTTCCCATTTGAAAGACTTTTAGCAGGTTTACCTCGAACATATGGATCCTGTTTTGATTCTTTTGTTTTAGCACTTAATGCTTGTGAAATTGCCAGTTAATGACATCCATGCCCAAACCATGTTGCTTTTTAAAGTAAAATGTCTACCAAAGGTCCGTGTTCATACTTACCACTTCTCAAGTACAGCAATGAAAATTTTAAGAGGTTTGTTACCCACTGCCTCTGGGGAGGGAAACGACCGAATAATGAAATT
>JAOTQP010001286.1:8368378-8400749 GCA_026413545.1 Cichladusa arquata
TGATGGTTGTCAATGGTCAGTGGTGGTTGGCAGTGGTCAGTGGTGGTCAGTGATGGTTGTCAATGGTCAGTGGTGGTTGGCAGTGGTCAGTGGTGGTCAGTGATGGTTGTCAATGGTCAGTGGTGGTTGGCAGTGGTCAGTGGTGGTCAGTGATGGTTGTCAATGGTCAGTGGTGGTCGGCAGTGGTCAGTGGTGGTCAGTGCTGGTCAGTGCTGGTCAGTGCTCGCCAGTGCTCTGTGCAATCAGCCACTGCTGCTCTCAGCAGCTGCTCACGGAGGAGTGAATTCCTGACAGTTCTGAGATTAAATAACCTCATTTTCATTGCAGAACAAACTTTGTAAAAAATTTAACGGGGGAAACCATTTTAATCCACACTACAGGAAAATAATTTTACTTGGCTTGACAGAATATTCTCAAATTCCTCTTTTCTCAGGAAGCTGTACAACATTCACAGTTTACTTTTATTCAAACACAAATGTCAAAATTATAGAGTTTCCCAAGAACCACAAATGCTGCTTCCTTTAAGGCTCTGGTCTCAGTGATCCCTGGTTTTCAGATGGTACAACTTAAGTTCAGATCCTAGTAATGCCCTTCTGATGATAAAACTGTTGAGGAATTAATTAATATATTTCCATGGACTATAATGCTACTTCCTTAATGGTATTTTCAATATCAGAATCCACATCTCTGTAGATTGAAGGATCATCTTGGAAAAAAAAGCTTAGCTTTCAAATATGTTTGTAGTTTTCTTAGCTGGGTTTATATATGGGCCTTATATTGACAGTAGTTTTTGATTAATATTGTGTATAACATTCCTTAATGCATCAGTTAAATTAATTATGCAGAAACATTTGGCCACCTGGAGGTACTATTGATGAAATGACATTTTATTGACAAAATGGCAATTTAATACTGAGCTCTCCTAAGGCTCTCTGCTGAATAGATTGTTTCAGCAAGCAGAAGAGGAGCTGTGGGCAACTTGGAAAATCCTTTTGTTTCCCCCAAAGTTTCTCAGTGGGCTGTGAGTACCTCAGGATTGCTACTGGGAGTTAGCACTGGGTGCTTTGTGTCCTCAACTCAGGGCTGGATGGGGCCCTGGGCAAGCTGATCTCGTGGGTGGAATCCCTGCCCATGGCAGAGGGGCTGGAACTGGATGATCTTGATCTTCAGGGTCCCTTCCAGCCCAAACCATTCAATGATCCTGTGATTCCATGACTCTGACAACTGATAATACACAGAGTGGTTTCATCCACAGCTTCTGCTGGCTGAGCTCAATGTAGTTTTCAATGTACCTGTGGGTCATGACTCCAACATCTCCTTTTGGCAGGGGCCCTGCTCTGGCTTTGGACAGTTCAAATTATTGTGGTGAATGAGTGGAACTGAAGCCAGGTGACAACATGGCTATTAAAGAGAAAAAAGAGCTGCCTCCACCTGCATGGCTTGCAAAGAGCCCAGGTTTGCTGCCCTATCCCACATGTGAGAGAGAGGAGTGCTCCAAACTTCCCCTTTCACCACTCTGTGGACAGCATCATCTTGCTTTGTGGTCTCAAAGAAGCTTGTGTTTAGCTTTCACCATGTCTTTGAATCCCAGACTGTAAAAATCAAGCTGCACTTCAAAATGATAGATTTAAACTGGGATTTTCAAAAGCTTACAAGTGACTTTGGAACAGGAGTCCTATGAAATTGCTGGGGTCTTCCATCATTTGGGCACCTTTAAAAAAATCATATTCTTTATTGGGACCTTAGTTTAACTTTCTTAAAACATTAGAGTGTAGAGGTGGTCCTGATGATGGAGGATAATATTGACTTTCTGTAGCTGATAGCAGAGATGTGAGCAGGCTGGGAGTTTTCCAACCAGATGTTTTTCTCCTGGAAAATGCTGATTTATTAAAACTGAAACTTTTCATGGGAACATATCAGTACTGATTAAATTTTGTTGAGAGAGATTGTTAGGGCCTGAGCCAGAATCTCTGACTGTAACAAAAAAATGAAATCCTTGAGTGGGGAATGGCCAGCAGGTCAGGGCAGCCATCTGGAGCCTGTCTGGGTCAGGTAGAGGAGCTGAAGGGCTGTGAGACTCTCACATAACTGATAAAGCCCTTGGGCTACTTCTTACTCCAAGGATCATCTACTGGATTTTCATATAGCAAACTTAAAAACCTCTCCAGCTTGTTGCTACATGGAGCAGGGAGAGTATTTCTTGCCTAGTTTGTGAGAATTAAACACTCACTTGCAGTGACTTTGAAAATCTGATCTATCAAATTATTGGTATTACATTATTATTACTAATTTAGAGAGGAATGTGCATTGCAGGGTACAGTCATCAGGAACACTTTGAAGAGGATGGGTGAATGTCAAGTCCAAAGACTTAATTCTCTGGAAGCAATTTACTGGTAACTGCATTATGGTGAGTTAATATCAGTAAATGTTATTAGTGTGAGGATTTGTTCCCATGTCAAAATGATGTTAATACAATATTAGTGATGCAGGTCTTTGGTGTCAACATAAGAATATCAAATGCAAGTGGAGGAAAATTGTATTGGATTGTGGAGATGATGGCAAATCAATGACACAGAAAATCTATGGAGAGCAGTTCTCAGTGACACAAGAAAGCAGTGTCTGCATAAATCAGTGCAGGCCAACAGACACTGAAAGGAAATTTCCATGCAAGATTAAGTGGACATAGTTATCATGTCAGGACTACATGAACTAAGTGCTGCAAAATGAGGATGATACTGTGATACTGACATTTAGATCAACCAACATCAACAGAAATTGCTCTCATGAAAAGAAACCAAAATAAACTCCTCCAGCACAAACTCCAGCAGGAGCAGGAGCAGGAGCAGGAGCAGGAGCAGGAGCAGCTGCTGGGCTCCATCAGGGCTGGGAGTTCCTGTGGTGGATCGACCCCTGCAGCATTTGGTGCTGAGCAAACACAGAGCTGCACAGCCTCTCCTGGCCCAGAAATGCCACAGATGGGCACAGCAGACATCTGTAAGGGGGACATGGCAAGGAGAGGCCAAAGGGCAGGGGTAATGTGGGGGCTGTGGCCTCTGCTTTGCTGAATTTTCTGTGTGCAGAGGAGAGACATGAAGAGTGAGGAGTGTGATGCTCTGGGGACTCATGGGGTCATGGAGAAGGAGGAGAGGGGGCTGGAGAGCTGGAATGGGAGTTTGCAAACTGATGTTGTTGGGAAGGAAAAGCTGATGTTGGAGTCACCCAACCCCTTTTCTAACTAGGTGTGTGCTTAAAACGTAATCAATATGTTTAAGGGAGATGAGTTGATATGTCTCATCATCTTACCTCCTTGCAGTGTGAAATTTAGGGAATATTCTTGACTGTGTCCTGCTCCACCTGTCCATCCAACCCTGCAGCCATGAGCAGCTCTCAGTTGTGCCCACTCAGTCCAGCCCTGAGCCCAGAAGGGCACCATGTGTGGAACTGGATGGCAGAGGCCACAAATATTTGTGAGGCAGCTCACACCTGGCACAGGTGCTGCAGGCAGCTGCCCTGGGAAGGGCAGGAACAAACCCTGCTCCAAATATTGCACTTGTGTAAACACCTCCTCCACATCCCAGCTCAGCCCAGCCCATGCATGGTCCCAGCAGGCTCCCTGTGTATCTTGGACTCAAGGAGTTCTCTGCTCTTGTGGAACTGAGTCTGCATTTTCTACATTTAGTGCACATTTACTGTACATTTACTGTACATTTATTGCACATTTATTGCACATTTGTTTAGTTGAGGCCCAGTGAACTGGGTCTCAGGGAATTCAGCGGGAATTTTGCCACCAGTTTGACAGCGAATAGGACCAGGCCCTGTGTCTGCAGAGCAGTGTAAGTGTCCTAATGTGCCTAAAGTGTTTATAAAATTACTGAAGTCAGGCACATATTTCAGTCCAGCCCATTAGCCTTTCACATGTGTTTGTGCAGAGCACAGTGCCCAGGCAGACTGGCGGCTTGTAAATGTTAAATCAGCATAAATATCACAGCCTCCACGAGGCCCCTTCATGGGGCAGCTCACAGCATGATTAACATAATGCAGGGAAAGAAAATAGTGACATTTTATAAATCTGTATCTCCGTAATGCTGCATGAAAAGTGCTATCTGCGATACTAATGGACACCTAATTAATGTTATTACAATACTTACAGCTCACTGAAAGGCTGATGAGAGAGCCTGTGAAAGAGATAAGATTAAAAGAGAGAAGAGTAGTAGTAATTTCAGCAACATTTCTGGCTCTGGTGCAGCTCCTGCTTCAACTCCTGCTCCAGTCATTGCTGGCATTTATGGCTTTGTGGCTTCAGGGGCTGCTCCTTCAAGGGTGTTGGGTGGTAAAGGGGAGCAGAGGGTGCTGAGCAAGAAAAGTCAGATTTGGGGATGAATCAGAGAGATTTTGTTGCTGGTGACATTAGTGGCTGCTGCTCAGAGCTGTCTTGACAAAGCAGAGGGAGGTGGAGAGGAACTCAATGACAGCAACTGTGCCAGCAATGATACAGGGAAATGCTCCAGAGGAAAACACAGAGTCCTTTCCTGGCATGGTCTCTTGCAAATGTGAGGTTCGCTGGGTTTTGTGGGGTCCAGTTAAGTTTCAGTTTTGTTGTTTAGTTAAGTTTCATAGCTGGCTTTCCCAGACCTTTCCATTAACCAGCAAGCTTCAATCACAGTGGTGACAAACAGGTATTGGCTCAGCCTTGTGCTGATCTGGGTGAGGAGCTCCTGAGTAACATTTGAAGAAGCGTTCCTGGAATTTGGAATTGTGTTGCTCCCTCAGGGGCTGTGCAGGGGCATCTTGGTGGGCCAGGAAAGCTCAGCTGTGTCAGCCTGGGCTCCAGGCAGCAGGCAGGAGCTGGGTCTGGCACACCCCATTCACAGCAGGAATATTGGGGACCTACCAGCACCACAGGACATTGTGGCGAGGTGAACAGGAAACTGGAAAAACAACACTGAAAGCCATCCTTGGGCTAAACCACTGGCAGTGGTCAGAAAATGAAAGCTCAGGATGATGCTTTTCTCTAACAGAGCTGCAGGATTTGTAGTGACATTGACTTGGGACACACAGACTTGCCTTCTTTTTTCTCTGCTGTGTGAAGGATGCAAATACTTCCTGGAAGTGTAGCAGGTACATTGATATTGCCTGTACTCCAAAGAGGGGCTCTGGAGATGTGGGGCACTGGTTGGAAAGCTGACCTTGCTGGGACACTCTGTCCTCCTGCAGCGAGGCTCCCACGCTGCATCTCCTGCCTGCACACAGCAGCCAGAGTGCCACTGGCCAAAAGGACTGCCAGGCTATTGCAGGGAATACAAACAACACACAGCAAGGCCAGAATGCATTGTGTCATTAAAGGCAAATCCTCAGGTGAAATTACTGTGAGTGCACCAGGAATTCTCAGGATGTAAGCACTGATGTGATTTACAGATACCTGCAGACACTAATCCTCCACTGCCTGTTTGTCACCAGCTCCAGGGGTGTTGATTTTGCTTCCACCACATTTGAGCAATTAGTTGTAGTGGCTAGGACATCATTTGTATGCTGAATAGCCCAAACTCTTTAATACAAGACTGTTTGCCCCCAGAGGGGTTTAGAATTTTCCTAAAAGATGGCAAAGAGCCACCATGCTATCTTGAATCACAGTCTAGTTCCAGAACAATCAACTCTAAGTTGTTTAAGAAGGCTGGGTACATTAAAGTGGCTGTAAATCAGCATAATGAAAACAAGAGTACATACAGAAATTCATTACATATCTGATACACTGGGGTGTTATTTTTTTAATTTGGTTCATTTTGCTTTATGATTGTTTTGCAGCATAAAATTCAGATGATGGATGTGAAGTTACAAACTGCTTCCACCTCTCTCACAGTAAACAGAAAGCATTTTAAAAAATAAATAAATAAAATAAACACCTAAATGTTTTATTATAATAAAGTTACTTGAGGCCAAGAGTTCAATAAGGAGAATTTATAAACATATCATTTCAGATCTTGGAAGGATTTCAACATAATTTGCTTGTGGTATGGTAAGTGAGGTGAAATCCATCTACAGGTCTCTCTGGAGTAATAAATATATGGAAGTGTCTTTTTATATTTGCTATGAATTTACTGTAGCACAAAAGTGCCCTAGACTATCCAAATCAAATATGCATGACTTTTGAGCAAGGAAGAAATTCTTGATGCACTTACATAAGTTAAATTCTATTTCTCCACAAAACACAAACCTTATTTTATCTTAACTATTTTGACTCCAAGAGTGCTACTCAGAGGGTGAGGTTTTGAAGAATCCAGCCCCAGGGCCCCAGTTTTCAGCAATATTTTTGAATATGTTTTCATCTAAGCTGACAGTGTAAATACATTATAATAATTGAGACTTCATTTTATGTCCATTTGTAAATGAACATAGATTTTTCAATTTATCTAAGTAATTAGCCTTTATCAGCACTGCTGGCTGTAATGCAATGATGATTTACACACAAATAGACACAGGTGGTTATCTGTGGGTATTTTGGGCTTGGTAATCAAGCTACTTTTGAGCAAATTCTCTGTTGTGCAGGTGGGTATGGCTGAAGAGTCACTACTGCAAAACTTCCCATCACTGTCAGCAGCTGCCTCTGCAGGACAGTGAGAGATGGGGCTGCTGAAGGGAGCAGCTCTCCTAGAGCAGGACAGTTTTTCATTTGGTGGCACTGCTAAGGTTTTCACCTTTGCTGCCATTCACCACTGGAATTGAATGAATTGAATGAACCTATTTTACTAAACACAGGACATTTGAACCTTGCACAAGGAGTAGGGAAAAAAAAAAAGGATGGCCATTCAAAGCTTCTGGTCAAGTTTTATTTAGGGGAGCTGTTAGTCAGTAGATGTTATATATCCCTTGTCCCACTCCAACAGAAATACCGCCTCCTGTCCAAATATCTGGTTTTAGGCTCATTTCCTAAGACCTCATTGTTCACTCCAAACAGATTTCCTCACTTGGGACAGACAGCCAATGCCTCTCCAGTCTCTGCTATGTCATCTCTTTCTATCCCATTCATCTGAAAAAAAAGGGTCAAGAGGTAGTAATAAAGTAGTAAAGGGTCAAAGGTAGTAATTAGCAAGGCCAGCCCTTTCCTTAAACCTGTAGTCAGAACTTTTACAGGTGGCTCCTGGGAAGGGGATCTGCTTGCAGACATCCAGGGTGGGAGCAAAACAATCCCCACTTTCCATTTGCAGTTTTGCAATGATCTGGAATCTTACCCAGGAGTTCAGATATTTTGTCTTTGAAAAAGTTATTGATTCGTGGCCTGTATTGTCTTTCAGATTAAACAAAACCATCTGTTCTGATTTTAAAAAAGTTTGAAAAAAGTTTAAATAATATTTAAGAGAGTAGCTCTAGTAGCTACCAGAGTAGCTCTCTCTCTCTTTATGCATTCAGAACCCTCCAGTACCAATACTGAACCATAGGGGACACATGACTACATAGCATCAAATAAACATATTTCTGGCACTTACACTTTTATTGCATGGTTTCATTTTGAAACCAAAGTCTAAAGAATAAACCTTCTACACCAGGTATACAATAAAGTTGGAACTGAAGGTGATGGACAGATTCAAATTCAAATCATGGCTGCATAAGGAAGGTCAGCTCTCCTGCATGCCTGTAGAGCATGAAGGGATGTATCCAGAAGCAGGAGGGGCTTGAAGTCTAATGCAGAAAAAATACTTTTAAGTAGATCTGGCTAACAAAAGCTCAATCAGAGATTACATAGATATTTTTGATCACACCCTGGGGACTGAATCAAGGGGTTCTCAAGGTCTTTGACAATCCTATTTTCTAAGATCTGAGAGCAGTTCCAGGCTGAACTGCTGAAAAACTGCTGTGTAATATAATTGATTTTAAAATGAACTATGAGTTATTCTGGCCAATCCAAGAGAGAGAAAATGTCCCTTCTGTCCTCCTGGCTTCCAAATCATAAGCGAGATAATAAAATACAGATCATGACAGAATTGCTTTTCCCTCTGATTTGGAAATGAATGACTTTAAAACATTGGCAATCTCCTCTTGCCTACGAACTCCCAAACCCATGTTAAGCACATTAGGTTCTTTCCATTGTGTGAGGCAAGGTAAGCATTTAAATGTTTTGGCTTTTGGCAAGCAGGGAAAAAGAATCATCAAACCCTACTATTATTAAACTCATGAGAAGGCAAGCAACACAGTCAGCAAACGTTTCAGTGAAAAGGATCCACTCCTCAAGGGAAGAAGCCGTGGCAGAAGAGGATTATTGAACTTACTCTGGGACCATGGGGATCAAGACAGTGGCTCTGTGCCAAACCCTTAAAAAGTGAAGAAGGTCTGATGCCCCATCAGGCCTAGAAATGGGAAGGCTGGAAAGAAAAAGAAGGAAAAGTTGGCAGGGAGTGAAAGTATGCATGAAAGAGAAAGACTGCAAACCAAATTTCTGGAGAGGGATGGTTACACAGCCCTGTTTACCAAGTCCAAAGGATGAAGTGGAAAAGCTCCAGTTTGCTGTGATTAACAGTGTAAGTTGCTGCTGTCAATGAGGAACAGGAATCAGAATACCTTTTTCTGGATCTCTGATCTCAACAATCTGAATTTTTAATTTCTTCTTCAGGGGCAGGATGGTGTGTGGCTTGTGTCTGTAGAGGAAGTGATTTTTCTGCCCTTCTTCTGAGTAACCACATGATGGTTAACTTTTGCCAGTGGGATACCTCATTTTCTTTACCAAAACTGGCCTTTCCTGCAAACTATTACATTTGTCCTTCTCAGAGTTTCACCTTGCCTATCTATCAGCCATGTGGCACATGTCAGAGAGAGCAAATGCCCCATGAAAAATTACTTTATAATTTATGAACATGAGCTGAAACTGCTGACCTAACTACGCAGTGACAGCTCTCAGGTAATTTCTGAATGACCTAAAAGAGTAAAACAGAAACTTAAATTTGTTCAGCAAAAGACTGCCTACAAATTCTTATTTCTCTTATGCAGAAATACCCTCTGTAAGCACAGGGGATGTTACCTGTGACTGTGGCAGGCAAAGCTCATGGCTGCTCTTTATCTCACTTGCCTTGTCTGAGGATCAGTAGCAACTTCATGATTTGAAGTGACTTGGATTAACTTTCCTGTGTTTCAATGGGCTTGGATGGAATCCCATGAACTTAACATGCCTGATGGTCCTCATGCTACCTCAGGTGACACTGCAATTGCTTTACCAGTGATTTATGCACAGCAGTTGCCTCAGATATAAGCCCCAGGTCTTCTCCTCAGCCCATGTTACCCAAACTTGGCAGCTGCCAGCACTTGCTTGGGTGAGAGACCTGGACCCTTTCCCCTTGTGGCTGATGAGTCCTGAAATCAATCTTTTTTGCTCCTCTTTCTGGCCAAAAAGTCCAACCAGAAGTGGGGAAACATTTTCTTCTAAACTGATGTGTTTCTGCAAATGTTTTGCTAACTGGAAAGGATTTAATTGAAAAGTTCCTGTTCAGTTTTGGTTCATCCTGACACCAAACTCAGCAAGAATTGGGGCATGCACAGACCCAAACCAGAAGGTTACAAACTGGTGCAGTCCCAATGATTATAATCAATTCCCTTATGTATTATATCAGTTTAGCTGGATAGTTAAATTCAGTTGAGTAGAGCTTAATCAGAGTCATTGAGCAAAACCAGCAACACAACCTGTGCAAGAGTCAGGGCTGTTCTTTTGTTCTGCTCACACTGCCTGGGGTAAAGCAGCCCTTTAGTTTCCCTGACAGTGTTAGAAATTAATATAAAGTGAAGACATATGGATTCATTCTCCTCCCAACTATTGTCAAGCAACCTGGGAGCAATTCCACTAAAATCAGTTGTTACGGTCTAAAGGTCAAAAGCTCAGGATTTTATAAAATTTGGTCTGACAAAGAAAGTATTTCCTTTGTTCCTGGCTGTTTCTGATTTTCTGGGCTGTCTCTGTGGTGCCTACTTCAGTATCAGTGAATGGGTTTCTTTCTAAACATTTTCTCCATAAATTTCAGAATATCCTTACTGGTTTATGGCTTTAATGTGAGCTGAATGTTTGGTAGCTGGGAAAAAAGTCTCTGCTGCAGAAGGACGGTGAACAATTGCAATGGGAACATAAAATGGCCAGCTTGTGACTGAGGAAGTACCTGTGTTCAACACTGGGCAATATCTGACTCTCACTGAGTTTTAATAAAAATCAGCCAGTCAAGAATGGTGACATCTGCATGTGATCAGTGACTCCCATATCCCTGATGCAGTCAAGTCCACGACCTTTCTCTAGTGAGGAAATGGGGGTAACCATTGGACTTGGAAGTGTATTTGTGGATCTTAAAAGTTATGGAGAGTAGTGGTCACTGCTGCTTCTGGAGAGAAGTTATCCAAATCCTCCTGTGCTAAGGACTTGATTCAAAGCCCACTGAGGTGGACTGGGAATGTTTCTGTACTTCCCTGGACTTGTCCCACAGCTCAGAGCAGGCAGGATGTGCCCTTCCTTGGGCTCTGTTTCTGAAGTGCCCACACATGGAAACTTCTTGGCACAGAACAGGAATGGGCCTTTCCAAATGTTACCTGAGCCTCTGGCTTACTCCAGGCCCTGTGCTCATCATGGCTCTCTCATACTGCAGCCTTCTGCTTTGAGGAACAGAGGGAGAGGTGGAGCAGTGACCTTGGTGGATGCTCCTGGCATGAGCAGCAGCCTTTGCTCCCCACTGCTCCCCCTGGAGATTCCCTGACCTGCTGTTACAGCTGTGTCTGAGCAGGGACCCTGCCCCCATGCTCTTCCCCTGTCCTGCTGAAGTGCTCAGAGGGTTTCTGGAAATGCTGTTGACCTTCAATAGCCAACACTGTGAAGAAATGTTTGCACTGGCTAAGGCTTATTTTGTTTGTTCAAAACTGACCCCAGGACTCCCTGCAGGGGAGAGAGTAAACTTGCTCCATGCCTGAGTGTTGGCTTGGCCATTTAGCCAGGAAGAGTAAAAAATATAACAGCCCACCTGGCCAGCATGCATCCCAGACTTGATTCTGTGAGAATTCAGTAAAGATAGTTGCTAAACCCAAGCCCAGGTGAAGAGAGATATCTCTTAATGCTCTCAGACCTGGTCTTTACTTCAGGGTACAGATAAAGCTGTACCCCTGGAGACATTGTTCTGTGGGGTCTGGTTCAGTCCTGACATTAGGATGCCAAAAAATGAAACCCCTGAGGCTTGCCCTCACCCTTCCAGTGTGATTTAGAGAAGTCAGGTGAACCTTGTTTCAACCTTGTTCTTGGGTTCTAAGTGGTTGTTTCATTTAGGACATTTGACTAAAAGCTCTTTTCATGGAACCAGCTTCTGCGGGAAAGATGCCAGCAATTAATGAAAGATGATAAAATAATAAAAGAAGTAATACATTAACTATATTATCCTTGCACATTTGGGCAGTCTTTTTCATTATATCCTCTTTATGGACATTCTCCAGCAACAATTGAAGAGCTTCTTTATTGCTGTTCTGTGACTGTTTTGGTTTCTAGATATTAACAAGTTATTTAAATACAAAAGTTCTTTCTTGCTCACCCACTTTCTACAGGTAGACTTGATTCAAATAACAAAAAAACCCCTGCAACACGCTGCATCTATACAGTTTGTGTGTGGACGAATACTCATATCAAAAGGAATTTGGATCTTTGACTTTCTTCTTTTTCTCTCTCCTTCCTGCAAACACAGAGAGATGCAAATATTCCTTATATACAGGTGTAAACTCCTGGTTGAGTAGCACAGTATTGTGTAGCCCCACTGTTTTGATTTCTGAGACAGGATGTTCTGAGCACAGAAACCAGCCCACAGGGCAGAGATTTCTCAGCACCTTGGAAACTGTAACCTCTATCCCTCCTGGGCTAGGTGGAAATCACACTGGCAGCTGATTCCTCTCACACAAATTCCACACAAACCCCTTCAGTGCTAATTCTTCTAACACCAACACAAACACTGGTTTGGAGGCACCATTCAAAGCTTGACTCTGCTTTTATGCAGAACAGAAAAAGGTCCCCAGGCAGTTGTGACTGGTGGCATCCAAACAGGACATCTGGTGGGAATGGCTGGTTTTGGAGCCCAGATTTAACAGGCAGGCTGGGTTATCTGGAAAGGAGAAAGGCAGGTACGGTCAAGCCCAATGAGAAAACTGAAGGGGGATTGCCTGCTATGTTATTCATTCGTTCCACTTCCCCCAAATGCCTTCTGACAACTGCTTAAGAAAGGCAACAGCAGAACCAGGTCAGGGAGGCGGTGATCCTAGGCTGCCTGTAACCCACAGCTCTGTTTGCTGCAGAGTATATTTATGTCCTACACAAAAATCAAATGCTGTGTCTGATTTTTCATTCTGCAATAACCCTGTGGCTACAGTGGTTGATGAAAACTGCCAAGGTTCTCAACGTTATTTTTATCTAGCCTATTTTTACCCACCTGCACTGCTTCCAAAGGACTTGTTGTTCCAGATCCATATATATATATATTTAAATTCTCAACTATCAAACGGTAGTTTGCCATCCTGCAAAAAAAGAATGTCAATGAACTGTCCATCCTTTATGTTGACTAATTGATTAATTGGCACATTTATCTCTAAATCAGCAGCAATAAATTCTATCATTTTTAATCTTGACCTAAAAGTACTAAACCACTTCTAATTGCCACTGTTGCTGCTGTAAAATGACTGATTAAATTGCATTCATATCATAATCTTTGTTGCTTCTGAAAAGTCTAATTGAAGTCACATCAGTGACTCAGTGCCAAGAAAGGAAAGGACCTTGCTTTTGCTTTATCTCAGGAATTATTTGGATGGGAAATCCTGATATTTTCCCCTGTCTCTACTGGACATTGGCCTCTAATTTTAATCATTATTGCAGTGGTATTTATTATCTGTGTTCAGTCCCAAGCTTCTGGGTGTTTCACAAACCCAAGACAAGACAGGTCTAAGCCCGAGACTCGAAGCAGAATATGGAGAAGTAGCTTAGCACAAAATCATGATGAAGCACCACAATAAATACCAGTTCCAGAGTATGAGAACTTTGCCAAAGTTTTCACTAGGCATCAAAGCAATTGGAGCTGTGAGGAGACATTTAATTTCATTTTGCAATTTATGCAATTATTTTCTAGCAATTCAACATCACAAAGACCCTGGAAGTCATCTTTAGCCTGACCTTTGTATACATTCCTAGGAAAAGGGAGAGAGCCCCAAATCCCACCATTATGGTGAACCATAAATCCTGGGGCCACAGGCAGCTGGGATTAATGAACAGTTGAGTGGCCCAAGGATTAGGATGACCATGTCCAGGCTTCCTTTGTTCTCGTGCCTTCTCCATGCTGCACAGAGCTCAGCCTGACTGGCTAATCCAGCCCTCTTGTGCTATCATCATGTACTAACAGGATTTGTGTTAGTGGTTAGGATAAGTGGTGCCTTAACCTTGGCAAAAACAGAGTTTTCTGACAAAGAAGCAGAGCAGACCATCAGGATCCAGACTGGCCTTCTTTGAACCTGGGGCAACTGGGGATATTTTCTGACAGACAAAATATTTCCACCCTTCCTGTGTGAGTTATGCAAACTACTGAGAGACCTGAGTGGCAGCTTCAAGTTGTAAAAACCTGAAAAAAAAACCAACCCTAAAAAGAAGTAAAAATAATAAAGGAACCAAATCCTGCTGGATTAAGCTGAGGCCCAACTTTTGGGAACTAAGTCGGCATAAAATCCATCTAACAAAGTTACAATGCTTTCCATCCCAGGTTTTTGGATTATTGTTCTGGTTTATTCATTATCAGCCCAAGTTCTGTAGCTGCAGCTTTATTATCATTCTAATTCCACATATAGTTTGCAGGTGAAAAATTTTGAAATTGTACCAGATGTGATCTGAAAGAAACAGGAAGAAAGAAGCCCAGGCCACTATAATTCTGTAACCATGCATTTAGATTTTATAAATTTAACCTGCTTTTTGCATTTGACAGTGTTACTCTGTAAGGGGCTCTATTGCCTCCAATAGAGTCTCCAAACCTGAGAAGCCTTGTTTTATCACAAAATTGCTTAAAGGAATCCAAAACAACTAGAAAAACACGAAACTTATCAAGACCCAGCATGAGCGACATGTACATTTCTTTTGCCTCCTTATTACAGATTCCTGTGATCCCAAGGACAACACAGGGAGCAGCTCTGTAGGATGTTGGGGACAGGTACTGGCAAGGCAGAATGAAATAGGGAGGGGAAGGCCACAGCTCTTAGCACAGGTTTCTCCCAGAAAATGCAGGGCAAATGCCCATGGGAGTAGATTAGCCACAGGTGTTTTTAAATACAGGGGAGTGAGAAAACAGGGGATGGGGACATGAATCACACAGAATCACAAGGTTGGAAGAGGCCTCCAACAACATCAAGCCCAACCCATGCCCCAACACCTCAACTAGACCGTGGCACTAAGTACCATATCCAGTCTTTTTTTTTAAACACATCCGGGGATGGTGGCTCCATCACCTCTCCAGGCCAAGTATTCCAACACTTTATTATTCTTTCTGTGCAAAACTTCTCCCTAATATCCAACCTAATTTTCCCTTGGCGCAGTTTGAGGCCGTGTCCTCTGGCTCTGTCAGTGCTGCCTGGAGAAAAGACCAACCCCATCTGACTACAGCCACTTTTCAGGAGGTTGTAGAGAGTGATAAGGTCACCTCTGAGTCTCCTTTTCTCCAGGCTAAAGGAAGACACAAAGGACAGGGGGATTCTCATCTCATGGACATCTGAAAGGACATAACACCTCCTCCCCATGCTGAGAAAAGCCCACATTTTGCTGCTTCATGCTGTGGGTACTGAGTGGAGCACAAGTGCACTGGAGCAGTAATTCTGCTCCTGGGGTCAGCATCAGAGTGGCAGAGGGCTGTGGGTGAATGCTGGCATTCACTGCTGTTTCTTGGTGTTTTTATATCAGTGAGGAATAGAGTTAACACTTTAAAAAAGTACTTTAGGTCTTGGGGTTTTCCTTAGGAAAGTGTCTGGGGGGTTTCTCCTATGCCATGCCTGGTTAATTTGCAGGGAATTTCTATATATACTGTAGCACCAGCAAATGGTGGGCAGTGACTGAGTGGATGGGCAATGAGCTCAAGAGGAAATAGGGCTGTGAAGCCAGCCAATTCAATCTCCTCCATGTAAAATCTTGTAGATGAGAAGGAAACTCCAGCTGATGGCCATCTTTCATCAGACATTTCTGTCATTTGAAGTTTCCTCTATGAGGTTTAGAAAGCATAAAAGTATGGAGCATTAATCACAACTAATTTGATTGTTAAAATGACCTCTATAATTTCTTTAGGAAAAATATAATATATATATAATTTTTAATTTCAGAGCACCCAATTACTCTGTCTTGTGCTTTAAAAGCAACATGAAAATTGCTCTTAAGAACAGCTAAAGAGCACTGAGAGAATTTGTCTTGTTTCTTAAATAAAATGTTCATTCTACTTCATTATTGCCTTAAATTTAACTGAGATCATTGGTCATTTCTGTTGTTCCTAGCTGGGGCTGGGTAATTTGGAAGGTGTGTGCTGTGATTTCTCTGATCACAGGTGCCAGGGTGGGAATAATCTGTCTCCAAGAGACAAAGAGTTATGTCTTATATACCAAACACTCATAACTGCAGTGAAAACAATGTGGAAACCAGTCCCACCAAGGGTCGCTGGAGGCATCTGACAGATCATGACAGATCATCTCCACAGCTGTCAGCCTCTTGCCTCTGGTGATGACCTGACTCACCAGCTGCACCATGGATTGCTGACCCAGCCAGGAGCTGGCTGAAGTAGTCTGAAAAAAAGAAATAATAGCATACCTTTAAAAATTTTCTTGTGAAGCCCAGACTGCATAAATGCATCAGATTTCCTTACTTGTCATGAAAAAGCAAAAAAAAAAAAATTAAAAAGGATGCAAGTTCAGTTTAAAAGAGAAAATGTCAGGAAATCTTTGTGTAAAGGGATAATTCCTGGCCCTAAGTGAGACTGTTTATCCCATTTCCTCCTTTTCTTCTCCATATGTGCCAGGTAATACATGATGTAATAGTCACATCCACAGAGTGATTTGTACAATAGTCAGATATCAAATACAGCTAAAATAGCTTAACTGGAAGAAGGCACGATGGGACCATGTGAATTTGTGGCACCAGGCCCTCTGCACCATGGAATGATTGTTCATGGGAAGGAGAGGGATTGCTGGTGCATTTCCTTGGGTTTATTTAAATGGTGTCAAATCCATTTCTCATGGTGCTTTTGCGTCTAAACCTGTGGCTGAACATCTTCACCATGGCCTGGAAGCTGCTGTATGAGGTTGTTGTATTGAAGTAGCAATGGTGGGTTAAATCCCTGTGGCAGGATCCCCCCCATGGAAATGGAGGAAGATGTTTCTCTGAGTCACTCAAAAAAATCTATTGAAAGACCTTGCATGGCCTAAAAATTCTAACAAAATCCAAATTGTTGAGAAGTTCTGATTGCTAGAAAATGATCGTCCTTGGTTGATTTGAATTTCAAATTTTTTCCAGTGCTGTGGGAGCTGTAATTTTGAAACCTGGGAATCACACAGAGCTCTAAGACAGGGCAGGGAGACAGAAAAAGGGCAAATCTGGGGCTCAGGCTGCAGTGACGGGGCTGTAGCAGAGGGGCTGCTTTAGCCAAGGGTTTAAACCTGAAATGCTGAATCACTCAACTGGCAAAGCTGAAGTTACTCCTCTGATAAAATGTCATCTCTGCTGTTCTCTGTGTGGCTTGTCCTGGAAGAATACAGTTCATAGCTTGTTCTTCACAAGCAATGAATACAAAACCAATTGTGTGATGAAGTATTTGCCATGAAAAAAAACTTTATTACAAACTAATTTTGAAAGTAATTTTTAGCAGATACATTTTGGGAAAACTGTTGTATGGCAAGCTCTGGAATGTGACACTGCAATGACTCTAGAAAGCCAAAATTTGCCCATTATTAAAACTTAAAATAGTCCCTGTCCTAGACTTTAGAATAATCTACAAATGGATCATTTTTCAACCTACAGACTTCAGAAACTACCTTTTGACAGATCCAAAGAAGAATTTCATTTGCCAATAAAATTTTCCAAAGGAGCTGCTTCAAAAATGGTTAGAACATAATGTAATGGCTTTATCTAACATTTTCATCTAATGGTTTTGGTCTCCTATGACTAAGAGTTTGGGACAGAGACATCTTATTATTCATGTATTAGAAAACAATTTCATTCCTATTTTAAAAACAAATGTCCATATAAACCCAAGTGCTGGGCTGCCTTTTAAATATTTGTCATCAAATCCATTAATCCTCTAAACCCTGAGTCCATTTGTGATTAGATTAATCTGTCACATTAGACAGCATCCTTTCTAAAATAGTAATCTGTGGAACATTAAGTGACAACACCCACATGATGATCTGCAGATTGCAGAGGCAAGGCCCAAAAAGATATTAGTGAACAAACTTTCAATGTTTCTCCAAATTTATAAGATTTTTAAACTGTCAAAATTTAAAAATAGCATACTGCCATTGCCATGAACATAATTAAAAAGGAACCATAAATCCATGGAATTAGAGATGTTACATTAACAGATTCACACAACCAGAATGTACCTTCAGTCTTTGTTTTGCTACAGTCCAGCAGCCAGATTTCCAGCAATAAATCTCTGAAATATATTTTTGTACCTTTAATAGTCCTTTTCATATGGATGCTTCAGTACAGGGTAAACATGACCAAACCCTCATATTCTTAAAAATATTTTTGTAGAAGAAAATAATCTCATAACAAAAAGAAAAATAATGAAATTTCCAGAAGATAATTTTGATTTTCTTAAATTTTACAAGCTGCTAGACAAATGCATTTGTAAATTTTCAGCAAACTTGCTGTAGTCAACCGCAGCTTTCTGTAGCACAAAAATAACTAAATTCCTGGTTTAGGGACATATCTAAATTCATCTGTCAGTGGAGAAATATCTTGGTGGTTTCACATTAAATGCTGCCTCCAAAATTCCATTTGTAATCTTGTCATAGAAATCAAATGTACAAGATAAATAATATGAAAAGTCTTTTAATTTTTTTTCAGCACAAGAAGGCTATTAACTGTAAAGGAATGGAATTTGAATAGCTAAAGGAATTAATCCATTTTTAATGTCAAATATTGAAGACGAACATTGTACTTCTTTTGGATGATGAAAAGTTGCATCATTTTCCAGCTATGGTCTGATACTAGGAGGGGTCAATGTTCATCATGGCTATGAATTAATTTTATCTTAGTACTGTCATCACTACAGAGGCAACAGAGTTTATTTTTCTGTAGGTTATTTTTTAGTTAGCTTCACTCGAGTTATTCTGTGAACTAACATTGAAATTTTGTCCATATTGTTCTGCATTTATTTATTTGTCCAACAAAGACAAGTTTTATGTTTCACAGCACTCTTAAAAGTTGATCTGTTGAGCAGCTTCATTCCCAGTGAACATGGAAGCACCTTTCCTTTTGGATTGTGGAGGATTTGCAGAAGGCTGTGGCTGAGCAGAGCTGGTCTGGGCTCACAGTCCCTCTAGGCTGTGTCAGTACTGACTGGGGACTGGGCTGCTTCACCTCTTTACCCCAGTGGCCTAATCAATGCGAGTTCAAGACATTGTTCCTCTAAATTAAAAGTTAATATGTGGATTTGACTAAGACTAGAAACTACATTTCAATGATGACATCACCTAGCTTTGCTGTAAATATCAGCCACTTGTCTATTTTCTTTCAATTCCAAAAGTATTTGTCACTTGCTTGCCTGGACACCAATAATCAGAGCTTTTTTGAAGCTTCTTTTTTCATTGAAAAACAATGAAACACCAATTTCAGGAAGCCTCTAGATGAACTACCACAATCAAAATAACTTGAATTTTTGACATTTCTCCCTCTTTCCTTGTTTTTCCTTACCTGTCACTTTGTATTTTTTTACAACCATACTTTCTGTTTCCATATTGTAGCATTTGATCCTGCACATTGTAGCAGTGCTGGTGAGCATTTCCTGATTATCTTTTGCTACAGTGATCTGCTCATCATATTTCATTACCAAATGCCAGGTAAAATACCTTCTATAGGCATTGTAGGCAGGAGACTCATAAGATTGATGCAACTACAGCAATAATTGCTCTTTGAATATAATTACACTTTCTTTGTATTCACTAAGCTATTTTCTTTTCCTAGTGACCAGGGTTATGCTATGGAAAATGTTACTCTCCATCAGGCCTTGTTACTGTCCAATGTTCTTGATATTAATGTTCTTAAAATCAAAACACAATCTACAGAAGATGGCATGTCTTGGAATATTGTTGCCAGAGATACTTTATTTAGTAAATTAGCAATCAGCAGTGACACATTGCTGCAGTGTATCAAGTACTGCTCTGCAAAACTGTCATTTGAGCAGGAACAGTCTGAAACCCAGTGAAGAGTTTTTCTCGAGTTCAAAAGTTAAACATATCCATAAAATTTGGTTCCCTTGTGAGTTTTGCATACTAGATAGATAGAGTACAGTGTAGGGCCAACAAATGCATATCAAAGGCTGTATAATTTTTTGCATCTCAGGGTGGTTTTTTTGCTTCTGTGGTTCCTGAAGGCAAGAGACTTACCTAGGAATTATGTCAGTTTGGTGCAGAGTCAGGAAGAAAAATCATCATGGTAATTTCTAAAAATAAGTTAGTTACAGCTAACAACTAGCTAATATTCAAAATCTCATTATTCTGTCTCTATAGTTAGGTAAGTAAATATCTGAAGATTATCTGTGGTGTAGTACCTGGTGGCTCCAACCACATTAAATATGCTATGTCATTGTAACTTAAGAATAAATAAAGTGGAAGCAGGGGATTTAGCTGGCTGCCTAACAATAACAATAAATGGTATACTCACCTGAAAATTATTAACACCAATTCTAAGCAATAAGGAGATCAGATGCATGGGCCAGTCCCCTTTGGAAACAAATTCATGACCTTCTTTTCACTGAAAGTTAACTTTTAAATATACTTTTTCCAGGAAGCCTTCCAAAGGCAATCTACCCTGGAAACAAACCCGATTTAAAAAAGCTTCACAAAACAAATGAAAATAGCAAGAGCCTTTCCTTCTTGTTTAGGCTTTACAGTATTTTGGATGATGAGGAAAAAAATCAAGGTCAAGTTGTCTGACATAATCTGTCTACTTTGCAGCATTACATTTTCCTTAAGATTACTGTAATCAGAGTTTAGTGAAGAAAAACTTCAGTCAAGCAGAAATTGTCTAAGCTGAGGGGTCACCAGAAATGTTGTCTAGTGCCTGTCCAGCCTGGGGCTTGTCTTGTACAATTTTTCTTTCAATGATTGTGACACACACATCAGGAAAGTGCCAAAATTAAGAAGCTGAGAGACACTGTTGATACTGAAAGGAATCTGAATATCCAGGACAAAGAAAGTACTGAATAACCAAAAGCGCTGGAATCAAAAACTGGCTCCAAATTTCATTGTGTAAAAGTGTCCTGCTTTAGGGGAGCCATCAGAGGGGCTTCTGCTGTAAATTAAATTCACCAGCTGAGAGTAAGGAGGATCAGCATGTACCAGTGAATATCAGGCTATTAGGAGACAAAAATACTATACAGAGATGAGAAAAGTGAATGGAAATGCATTCACAGAAGTACTTCAAAGAGCACAAGGAAAGCTTTAATTTGACAAGGGAGACCTGCTCTGCAACTTGTCACCCAGCTCTGGTCAGATATCCTGACAAAAAGTGTGAAGAAGGGTTAAAGATATGATGCTGGAAGTGGGCAGCTGATCTCACAAGAAGACACAGTGGTTCCTTGGGGTGGCCTGAACAAGCCCAGTTTTGACCACCTGTCAAACTGATCCTGCTCCCTAAATCAGCAGAAAATTATTTGTATTTTCTGCTGGGTTATTTTATTGATTTAATCACCTATTTTATTTATATTGATTTAATCATCTACATTGAATGATCAGACGAGCCAGAACCAGTTGCACAGGAAACATACACATGGATAGGAGAGAGGAGGAAGAGAAGGAGGAGGAGGAGAAGAAGAAAATAGGGATCATCCCTTCCAATGGCAAGAAGCTGATGGATTGACTCAGCCTGTTTCTGGCAACCTCACCTAACTCAGCAGAGCAAGGCTTGCTCAGCCTAGAAAAACTTGACAGGACAGAAAGGAGATTTTGTCTACCTACATTCAACCACATAAGACAGAAGCCAGTGCTGTTGCAATAATAAATGGACACAAACTGGCCGTGAACAAAGCTGGGCTGCAAGTTAGAGGAGTGGTTTTAGGCTCCATACCAGCCAGATTCTGCAGTTTCTAATGGGATTAGTCAGGAAAATGGGAAAGACATAAACACTGAGGGACACTCAATAAACACTCAAGTAAAAACCTTAGAACAGAGGGCATTACTTTTTCACCCACAGAGCATTTATAAGCATGCAGCAACAGGATTCTGCTGTTGGAGGATGTTACAGAGGCCACAAGGATAAATGGGCTTAAACAGGGGATGGCCAAACTCCTGAAGGGGAAACACATCCATCTCTGCTTCAAACAGAGACTTCAAAAAGTGTTCCTAGGATGGACCTCCATACATTTGTGCAAAGGATTATATGTAAGGAATGTGTGGTAGCAGGGGTCCAGAGTACATGGTGCAGGATGCCTTTTCAAGTCCTGGATCCAAAGTGTATAGATCACTGCAGAGGCAAATAAACCAAGTTTCATGTCCTGTATTCCACAAGAGACCAAATGAGCATTCTTATCTGGCCAAAATATTTCCTTGCTTAAGACTAGGGTATCAGATAGTGCAAAATAAGCACAGCTTGTAGGTGAGTTTTCAATTTTTTAGTTAAAAATATTTCACTTCTTTTCTCCACCATCCATCACTTTGCTGTTATTGATTTCAAATGCTGTAGAGACTAACTGGTAAGCATAGAAAATTGAACTGATGAAAGTCAGCATTTAATTAATAAAAAATCCAGTTTTGTAGATCTTATATTCATTATCTGATTCAAATAATTTAATTTTCATATTATAGATTTGTGTTCAAGTGATGCATAATACACAAGATACAGCAAATGGTTCTGCCTCTGTTATAGAGTTCCACAAATACTATGTTGCCAAGCCAAAATATTAAAAAATTGTGAATGAGATCCCAATAATCAGGACACATCCTTAAAAATATATTTCAAAAGGAATCAAGAAAATTCTGACTACATTAAAGTCAATGACAAACCCTTTGTTAAAGTCAATGGTGAAATCCATATGGGATTACTTTTAATTGCCTTTTGTTTTTTATGAGCCTTCAGGACTCACCTACTTGCCATTTCCAGTCTCTGTAATCAAAAAATTAATTTCCCTCTTTAACTGACTGATGGAATTTTCCCATAGTCTAATAAGTCCAGGATTTGAGGCAATAACAGAAGGACAAGTTATCATAAGGTTTGTGCTCTAATTAAGTGTCTCCAGTCAATTGGAGAGCAAATTTTTCTTTTAAACTCATCCTGCAGGAAAAGGGTAGTGTCTCACAGGGAGATTTGATGAATTGGACAGGAGTGCCCTGGAATTAAGGGCTGGGAGTGTGGTCCAGACAACTTTTGAGAAGGTGGAGTGACCAAGCTGGGAGGGAGAGTGGGTGCAGATCCCAGCTGAGATGTCTCTTGCCATTGTGCCTCAGAGGAGAGGTGGGTGGCAGCAATGATGTCTGTTTTTGGGACTGTCCACCTCCTTCCTTGCTGCTGCCACCTTTCCTGCTCTGCAGAGGCAGGAGCTGCTGGTCCTGTTCTGCAGATGGCACAGGCAGGGGTGCAGTGGGAGCAGAGCTTTCAGATTGTGGCTTCATCTCTGCCCGGCGTCACCCTGCATGCTGGGCTGCGCGTGGGATGGAGGGAAGCAGAGGACTACCCTTGGAAAATGTTTAATTTGAGGCCACTTATGTTCAATTCAAGCTAGACACCTCAAACGGTGGCAGCAGATGGATGTAATTTACAGAAGATGGATTTATCTTCTGCTGATGTTCACTGACTTTCTCTCTTACACTTGACTGACTTCATTCCTGGGAGCTGCTTCAGACAGGAATGGTGATAGTGGAGCAGTGAAGACCTCTCTTGAGGCTAGAAAAAACCCATGGAAAAGAGCTGGAAATATCTGCTTGGAAGATAAGAGCTTAGCCTAAGAAGGGAAAAAAAACCCAAAATCTGCAAGAAAAGGAATGATGGGAGGGGGCCAAGAGGGACAGAAATGTTTTAAACTAAAAATAAACCTCAATTCTGAAACTTAAATATATAAAGCTGTCTATTAAAAAATAGTACCAGATTACATCTCTACAGTGCCAAATAATTAATAACTTTTAATAACCCTAATGAATTTGGATTTCATCAAAATCTTGTTGCATATCATTGACTGCTTCAAGCAAGGACTATGAGTTCTTAAGGGAGACCAGCATCTCTGTTAAAATGTACACTGCTGACATCTTTCCCAGGTACATCAATTATAATTAGAGTGTAATAAGAATGCCAGGATGGACTTCTCAGGCACTTTCATGCTGGAGCCTGAGCATTTAAAGTTAATCCATTAATTGTAACTACTGTACGTTTGTGATCTCTCAGATAGCGTACAAACTAATTCATTGCTTTTGCAGCCATGCCAGTCTTTGTTAATTAAGGTTTGTGATTTATTTAATTTGAGCAGGGATGTATCAGAGTGCCCCAAACCGGACTGATAGAAGTTCATTAGTTTGTACTGTTTAAGACAATTTGGAATCTGATAATGAAAAATGTTTCTAGGCGCCTGACAAAAATTGATTAGCAAAATGGTCTCTAATTGTTTAAAGGAAAGCTCCATATTTTCTTCAACTCACCCATCTGAAAGTTCATATGTTAAGAAGCTCTTCTCATGCTGAAGTGCCTCTGAAGTACATTTGAAGATAAAAGGCAGATTTAAAATTACTGTTGGCGTTGCTGAGGGGAGGAGGGAGCCACTGTGCTGTCATCATCTGGAAGGCTTTATTTATTTCTTCTCTTTCCATACACAGCAGCCAACACCACAGTCTCTGAGTGAGAGTCAAATATTAACAAAAGTGTTCCTCCAAAAAGTATTAAGGTAGGAGTTTCTCTGCTTTGCAAGTGTGAAAGAGAGCTGAAGTGTGTGGGACTGACACAATCAAGTTGTGGCTTAGAGGACACACCCCTTTGTCATCAGAAAGATCTCAGCAACAGATCAATGATCCTGACCACAGACTGGTGAGTCTCATCATGAGGTTGGCACTGGAAGAGTCACAACAGTGATCCCATAAAGGAACCCAGAGCAGCCAGATGAGATGTAAACAAGCACACCATAGCCATAAGTTTGGTGAACTGAGTCAGAGTCAGAGAAGAGATGAAGCTGGAAGGGACCTGTGGACAAAGCAGGACAACAGATTGCTCAGCACACTGTGCAGTGTAGGTTTGAATGCCCCCAAGGGTGGAGGTTTCACGAGGTGTCTCTCTGGGTCCCATCCAGACTGTTTCACCACCAGCAGCATGAAAAGTTTCTTCCTAATACCTAGCTGAAAATAATCTAATTTCCCTCGTTGCAATTCGTGTCCATTGCAACTTGTATCCTCAAGATGAGTTTGGTTCCCCCGTCATTGCACATTCCAAACAGATGGTAATAAAATGCAGGGAGGTCTTTCCTTCAGCTTCTGGTCTCAAGGCTGAACAAACCAAATCCTTTCAGCCTCTCTTTGTATCATACAGTCCAATCCCTCATTGTATTGTGTTGCCCTCTGATGATTTCCTCCAGCATTTCAAAATCTTCCTTGCCCTGAGGAGCCCAGAATTGCATGCAGCTCTCCAGATGCACTCTCAGAGAGAAGGGAGTGCAAAGAGTGCAGAGAGGAGTTCCATCAAGCTGCTGGCTGTGCTCTAGTTAATGCAACCTGCTACACAGCTGGTTTTCTTTGCTGCAAGGGCACACTGGTCACTCATGTTCAACTTCTTGCCTAGGTGCAGCCCAGGCCCTTCTGTGCTCAGATGTTTTCCAGCTGGCCGACTTGATCATGATTATACAGCAGGTGAGTGGAAGTGCCTGGCATCTAAACTACAACTCCCAAATCCTTCTTAATGGCACTTTGAAAATCCAAATTTACTGGAAAAAATCTAAAGAAAAATGTCATTTCTGTGTCGTTTCCTAGAAGAGATTTTAATTACAGTCCTTGCAATTGGTAAAATGGGAATTATTCAGCAGTCTCTGACACTTTTCTCAACATCCTTCTGTGACACTAATAATAATCCTGAATAATTTTATTGCTCATTTGGCATTTAGGTCTTAAAATCTGTTTATGAGTGCCTAGGCATTATTGCGCCTATTTTAAGGATAAATTTTTTCTTTTTTGTTTTATTTTCTTTATTTCTTTACTGGCTTGTTTCCAGTTGCATGGAAAGTGAACTGACTCCAGCTAATTTGAGCCTTGCACGTGGCAAGTGCCCAATCTCATAATGAACTTTCAGTCAATCCGCATATCCAGCAACCTGAACCCCTTGTAAGGGAGGAGTTTAGAAGAGGAAGGAAGTGACTCTCTGTGTGGAGAGGTCTAGATGAAGAGGTTAGACCAGATGCCTGATATTTAGACAGCTAAAATTAGATTACACTGATGCCACTTATAAAGAAATATAAGAGTAGGTAGGAGTAAAATTCGGGAACTTTATTCTACTACTTCTAATTCTACTACTGAATTCAGTGTACTCATGCTCATTTTTATCAATGGCAAACCTAAATGAATGGATCTGAGCCATGCAAAATCTAAAATTAGAGAAGAACCCATACAGCACATATAAGACTAAGCTAAAGCACTCATGCAGAAATTAATCTGAATAACTTGAGTGATACAAAGATGTAAATAAAAAAAATTTTTCAGGACCCCACAGCTAGCTGTAGTAAATTTTCCAGAGTAATTTTAAATATTAGAATAGTATTGTCTCCCCTTAGTTGTCAAAACAGATTTCTGTGTTTTGGGGTTTTCTTTTGCTTTCTTGTAATTATTTTCCACCTGATCATAATTTGTGTCCTTTAAATACTTTTTGAATGAGTCTTCAGAATATGAATTTACTGTCTGCCTTTAATTTCAAGCTGCTTCCGTATGAAGGCCACCTCCACCTCATAAGAACTGGTCAGGGAAAATTTACCTCCTAAGTGGACATGGTACTGACAAGTGTTTTCATTTTTTTATTTTCACTGCTACAGGACCCCAGGCCTTGAGCAATAAACAACCCATGTGAGTGTTCAAACTTACTGAACAGAGGTTCTGGTGTAGTGGGATCTTCTTCAGACATTCAGGACTGTTAACATTTGTAATTACGAGTAATTTGTTATGAAGGAACTCTTTAAATTCTTTTGTGAATTCCTGCATGAAAACACACCCATAAATCCTTGTATCAATACATGCACATGTAAGAATGCATGTGTGTATGTGCTTTTCTGGATCACAGGGAAGTTCAGGTGACCTAACTTAAAGAAATAATCTGGTCTGTTTTTTCTCAAACCACATGAACGATTTGACTTCGACAAGGTTCTTCTTTACATGGGCACCAAGGGAGGGTGAAAATGCTCCAACCAATTTAAATAGGAAATTAAATGGAACATGTTTTAACAACAGCTAGATGTGTACTCTCCCATAGCACACATGTTTCTCTCAAGATAAAATCAACATGTTGGAATTGCTTGAAATGCCAATTTTTATAATGCTTATGTTTAGGGAAAGTTTCCAGGTGTATCAAAGGTGAGCCAAAGATAGTCAGGTAAATATGAAGTTATGTTTGTGTTCACTTGAGGGTAATTGTTCTTTAAAATTGGACTTTCAATGACATGTAAGAATCCTGAATGCTCCCTTCCTATTAAAAAATAGTTTAGGTTTTAGGCAGGCTTGAAAGAGATGATTCTAATCTTTATTATTTAGCTGAACATCTTTGCAGCAATAGTATTTGAATTAAATATGTTTATAATTTTAAACCCTAGAAAACAAAACAGGGTTTATGGTTAACTAACATTTTCCAAATAACATAATAATATCTTACAACTTTAGCTCTAAAACTACAATAAGCCCTTACCCCCAGTGCTCCCCAGAAGACTGGATTCTGAAAATAAATGATCTTGCTCCATCAGAAGCTGTGAATGAAATGTAGGCACCTCTGGGGGAAAACTTTCCAATGTAGCTATTATAAAGGAGCTGAGACTATAGGCTAATAACTTTTTCATCTTAAAAACTGTGGACATAAGGTTCCTCATCTCTTCAGCTCAACATGTCTTTAGAGGAATAAGGTGTCAATTCTGAGAATGGTATCACTTGTTCGAATTTTTTACATCCTTAAGAGCAGGGACAGCAGGCAACCAATAGATATTTGTAGATTTTTAATGGAAACCCCCAAAATGTCACTGAACCAAGCCAACAAAACATGGAATGATGGCCCCAGACTGGAATCTAAACAAATCACTGCAGTTTGCTGATGTGATTAGCTCTGTAGTACAGGATGGAGTCTGTCCATTTTTCAAAACTGGGCCAAAGCCTCAAACAGTTGTTTTGGTAATGTAGGTGAGCCTTTAGGTCTTAATAGTTCCTACAATTACTGCTGAATCTGGCCTTGGCTCAGGAATAAACTCCTTGTATTGAAAAGATTTACTACCCTAACTATATCTGTATCTCAATTTAATGAAAATGTTAAGGATAATTTGATGGTCTCTTGCCAGTGTAATTTTAAATAAAATGTCTTCATTCCTTGGCAGTGTCTATTGGCACTCAGGTTTAACTAAAGGAAGTGCTTAAGTGAAGTGCTTTTTACATTACAGTCTTGCCAGTATCTTCTCTGATAGAACAGATTTAATTTTCAGTGTTTTACCCAGAGTAAATAAATTAAAAAAAAAATTACCTCCCACCATCAGTCCATATGGTAGCAAACCTTACTAAAAGCATTACTAAAAATCAGATATTGGCCTATCACAGCATTTGGACTAATCTCAAGCCTCATCTCCTGCAAATTAAAGCATTTCTAACTTATTTACTGTTCATTTTTTATGCACTCTTGTAAAAAATCTTTCTGTACCTTGGGAAATAATGTAGCACATAATGAGGTGCTGTAGTGCATCTTAGATTTTCATCTGAGTTCAGCAAGTCAGCAAAAAAGTTTAGGACACTTTATTATAATTGCATAGGGAATGGAAAGTAATGGTAAGGTGGTGACAATTTGGCCATCATACCCTACAGAACTGAGCAATTGCCAAATACAGTCTTGATTGTTTACCCTGTCTAAATCAGGAATGTGTGTACAGAATGAGGCCAGAAGGACAATGCATCAGAACTTAAATTGTTTAGGGATAGTCCAGTGCTCATTAAAAGGGTAAAATGTGTAATATTTATTTTCCGTAGAAAATTTAAGTGCCATTGATCTGTTTTAAGATGTAGAAAGAGTATTTAAAAAAAAAAAAAAAAAAAAGATCTCCCGGACATAGCCAGAGTGTGCTGCTACTTACATTGAGGTAAAAGGAGCTCATAATTTTACAAGTTCATAAGTCACCTCAGTAATGTTATCCTTGGCACCCAGCACAACAACTCAAGATCTTCGTCACGGTTGGGAAGGAATTATTTTTCCTGTTATTATTGCTACCCACCAAATCTTCATTCCTCTTTTTCTTCTGCTCAACAAGAGACATTCGAAGTGTCAACAAGAGACTTTTAGAAGATGGCTTTGCTCCGAGCCACTCACAGTGAAAAAGGAAGAACAGCAGCCATATGGGAACCACAGATTTTTCTGTCCCTTGGTATCTAGAAGAAGGAGACACTCTGTAGGCATGTTTCTCTGTAATGTGGATTGACTCACACTTTACCCATATTTTCTACAGCTGCGACTATCTTTGTGTTGCTCTTTTAATTTCTATGGCGTGCACTTACAAGAAAAAGATGGTATTTGCACACACTTGAGAAACTTGATTTCAGGGAGTGAAGAAAATGTTGAGTAATGACATCTTTTGTTAAAAAGATCAGACTGCATCTGATAAACAACTGGACCAAGCCACCCGTACCTGGGAGCAATGTACACACCTGTATGCAGAGGCAAAAAGGTTCAATCACAGGGCAGAGAACTGTGGGTAGGAGAACACAAAAAGTCTTGTGGAATGTGTAATAAAGAGATGAGAACGATGGGAAAGATTGCAGCAGGTGAGGCAGGTGGGTTAACACAGCACACGTACAGGAGCAGTATCCCCACAACCTTGAGTTTGTGCTTGTCAGGATTGCCCTGAACAGCTTCATCTGGGGTCCCGACTCACCCTACTGCTCATGGGTCCATCTAAGCTCAGGTGTACCTGTCTCCAGCCCTTCCTCCTGGATGAACTGTGCACCTACCCCATAGCACTGTCTGGCCTCCCAGGACTCGTCCACTCACCTGCCTGGGGCTGTCAGTGAATCCTGTGCAGCCACTGCCAGGCTCTGCCCTCTCTCTCTGGATCCTGTGGAATTCTGTTCTGACCTGAGAGGGCATGGCCTGTGCTGGGGTCATGCTGGGGGCATCTACTTTTCTTTCTTCATGGAATAACCCTGAGAATATTAAACCAGTCATGGCCTCAAGGGGCACATGCAAATCATAGAATCACAGAACGTCTTGGGTTGGAAGGGACCTTAGAGATCATACAGTTCCAATCCTGCTGCCGTGGATAGGAACACCTCCTACCAGACCAAGTTGCTCAGAGTCCCATCCAACCAGTCCCTGAACACTTCCAGGGATGGGACATCCACAACTTTTCTCTGGGCAATCTGTTCCAGTGCCTCACTATCCTCACTGTAAAGAATTTTTGTCTATTATCTAATCTGAACCTACTCTCTTTCAGTTTAAAGCCATTCCCCCTGGTCCTGTCACTATATTCCATTGTAAAAACTTTATTTCCATCTTTCTTGCAGGCTCCCTTCAGGTACTGGAAGGCCACAACGAGGTCACTCCACAACCTTCTCTTTTCCAGGCTGAACAACCCAAATTCTCCCAACCTTTCCACATAGGAGAGATGCTCCATCCCGCTAATTTTCTTAGTGGCCTCCTCTGGACTCAATCCAACAGGTTGATGTCCTTCTTGTGCTGGGGACACCAGAAATCACCAAGACTTCTCAGACACTCATCAGTTGGGCCTGTGTTATTTACCAACCACTTTACTGCAGAAGGTAACAGCCAGGGCCAGCAGATCTTGTGTCCTTCTGACACTGAAGCTGGAATATATCAAATATGTACCAGTGAAAATCCTGATTCATAGAAACTCTGTTCTCTGTAGTGTCATGTTTCTTTGGCTTCTTACATGAGGAGGGATTGCATCCTTAAGTTGTCTTTGCTACTGATAAAGATGGCACAAACTCATGACCTAACAGGTTGCTTCTGTGCTAATAAATATTAATTAATTAACTTCTAGGGACGTCTAGAGTAGTCCTTTTTTGTATGAGACTCATCAAGTTTATCAAGGCAAAGTTCAAATTGAAAAAAGTCTTGTCATGTTTGGAAAAAAACTTACAATCATTTCAATACAGAGTGGTGGGATATTTCATCAGCAATGCAATGTGTTGAAACTATGAACAAACATTTGACATGGTATTTCACAATACCCTAAACCCCATCTGCATTTGTAAACAGTATTTAAGGAGGCCGGGCTTGCTTGTACTGAGATGATGTTATCTGGGGAAATGCTTACTCTTGCCAAGCACTCATTCCCTTATGAAAAATCTGAAATTTTAAAACTGATACTCTTCTGAATCATCCAAATCCAATGAAATCTGAACAAATGTTTCATTTGCCAGTCAGCTTGACAACAGTTAAAGAGAATTGTGCTCTTGGTATGAACAGCTGCAAAAGACATACATCCTCTCCTGGAGTGGGTGCTTGCCATGTGTTTGTTGTGATATGCTGATGTGAGAATTCACAAGTTAGAGCTCATGAAATCAAATTTCCACTGAAGGGAATGAAAGCTGGATTTGGCCACCTATATTTATTTACCACCTTGAGCTGCAGACTGAGTAATTGCTTTTTGTTATTGCTGTTGTCTGTGAGACCTCTGTATCTGGAGTGATGCAGGCACCATGCTGAAAAAAATGGAGAACGGGCTAAGAAATGTAGAGCGGCCTCAGGAGTAGTTTCACCGTTCAGGTCTGCTGCTCTTACATGACGGCCTTTTCCTCTTTGCTGCTTTTACATGACAGCCTTTTCCCCTTTCCACTCATCAGCTGAGTTCCCATTCCCGAGCCCACCTCTCTGATGGATTTTCTCCAGTGTATTTTCAGGCTGGGTGCATTGCCATCGCTACACAGGAGCTGTATTGGTGTGTTCAGTGTCCATTCTTCACCCTGATCACGAAGTCTTTGCCATGGAGCCGTGTCCATCACATGTCCGTCAGCTCCTGGACAAGAGCAGGCTCAGGGATGACCTTATCCCTACAATGCCCTGAAGGGAAGGTGTAACCAGGCAGCGGTCGGACTCTTCTCCCAGCACAGGACGAGAGGAGCTGGCCTCAGCTCACACCAGGGGATGTTCAGGATGAACAGTAGGAGGAATTTTTTCACAGGAAAGGGTGATTAAACTCTGGAATGGGCTGCTCAGGGAGGCGGAGTCACCGTCCCTAGAGTTGTTTAAGAACTGGATGCGTCACGTAGTTGGTGGAGGTATTGGTGGAGGTGGAGTTCGACTCTATGATCTCAGAAGTCTTTTTCAAGACCTTATTTATTCTGCGATATGCTTATGCTACTAAAAGTACAAATTACAAATATATATTTATGTGTGCGTGTGTACAACAAGTGTGTTCCCGTAGCCTAATGACGCTGAGGGCAGCCCTATTTTTCCAAAGCCCGGCGGGACCCTCGGCTCGGTTCTCGCCCTCAGCGCGGCCCGTCTGGGCAGGACGCGGCACCACAGCGCAGCCCAGCCCCGGCCGCCCCTCACACCCGCAGGCAGCGCCCGTGGAGCCCGGAGCGGGGAAGTTTCCCGTGGAACACCCGCAGCCGGGACAGCGGGGACAGCCGGGACATGACAGCCGGGACAGCACACACAGGACAGCCGGGACAGCCGGGACATGACAGCCGGGACAGCACACACAGGACAGCCGGGACAGCACACACAGCTCAGACGGGGCAGCACAGACAGCACAGCCGGGGCAGCACACACAGGACAGCCGGGACAGCACACACGGGACAGCCGGGACAGCACACACAGCTCAGCCGGGACAGCACACACAGCTCGGCCAGGACAGCACACACAGCTCAGACGGGGCAGCACACACAGCACGGCCAGGACAGCACACACAGGACAGCCGGGACAGCACACACAGGACAGCCGGGACAGCACACACAGCACACGCAGCACACACAGCTCGGCCGGGACAGCACACAC
>JAOTQP010001286.1:8400849-8475502 GCA_026413545.1 Cichladusa arquata
AGGGCCGGCGCGGGCCGGGGGCGGGGCGGCGGGCGCGGCCGTGTGTCGGGAGCGCGCCCGGCGGGCGGCGGGCGGCCGCCATCTTTTCTGCGCGGCCGGCGGGAGCGCTCTCTCTGCCCCCTCCTCCGCTCCCTCCTCCTCCTTCTCCCTCCTCCCACTACGCTCCGCCGTCGCCGCCGGTCTGGAACGGGGCGACCGGGATAGCGAAGGCCGCGGGGAAGGCGGGGAACGGGGGAGCAGCCCCGCGGGGGCGGGCGGGCCGCGGGGCGCCAGCCCGGGGGATTCGTGCGGCCCCCTCCGCTCGCCCTGCCGGCCGGCGGGCCCCGCTCCCCATGGGATAAGCTGTAAACATGTTCAGCTTTGAAGGGGATTTCAAAACAAGGCCCAAGGTGTCCCTCGGAGGAGCGAGCAGGAAGGTAAGGAGCGGCGCCCGCCCGTGCCTGTGTGTGTGTCGGTTCCGTCGCCCCCTGCCCTGTTATCCGTGCTTTTCCGTCGGGCCTTCAGAAATGGGAGCAGCGATGACTAAGGTTTAATAGAGGGGAAGAACCCTCCCCTCCTGCTAATGTGTTTATCTCTGATCTCCTTGCCTCTCTGTTATTATTATTTTTTTGTACAATCAGGCCACACCATCCCAGGCTGGTAGTGTAGTGAGAATTGTGGGAAGCGAGGAAATGTCTCCTTGGCTCGTCCCCCCCACGGGCGATCGATCGATGCCGGTGTCGCGGCCGGTGGCACCTCCCGAGCAGCCGCTCTCCGGGTCTCCCGGGGGAAAAGGACTCGGAGACCTCCTGTCATTTCCCTCCAGAGGGAATGTGTGGCGTGGACCTGCCTCGCCGGAGGGATTTGGGGCACACACATCCTCACCCAACCCGAATTGCTGGGGGAGGTCCATCCACGTGAGCCGGGGCTGCCGGGTTGGTCTCTGTCAAGTTTAGGTTCAGTCAATTTGTCGTGCGCAGGGTGGGTAGCAGTTAATTGTCAGCTCTACCAGACCCTTTGATCTCCTTGTGTCTATTGATGGGAAAGAAGCAAAATGATTTATTCAGATCTTGCTGATTGGACAGTGTAAGCAAATGTTTAGTCGAGCACTGAAGGGCACAGGACTTCTGAAGAACGACAGAAAGGACGAAGTGTTTTTAGAAGTGGCCTGATCTGTAGGGGTCACTTTAATTCGCTGTGAAAATACTTGAGTCTCCCCGTTGTCATTGGAGATGACTGTGTGGGAAGCTAATGAATGTTTCCATTAGTATTTTTGAATTTTAATTGGGTAAAAAAAGTCTTAAGTTTTTATTACTGTGCTCTAAAACCAAGTTTGATTCTTGGAAACTTTTAAGGTTTGGCAGTACAGTGAGGAAATGAGCAAAAATACTCCCGTATGTGATATTAAAACCACAGTGAAGTTTGCATTTTGGCATATTGACTTAATATGAAGAGATTGTATACAGAACTGTATTTAGATTAGGCAGCTTTTCCTCTGATTCATCACCTGTTTATCTTAAGACATTTCTGTTCATTAGGCCATGTAAACTGGCATTACATGAGTCAAAATGCCATAAATACTCCCCAGCTTAAGTAGGAGTTGGCAGAACATGCCCTGATCCTCAGCTGTACACTTCAGGTACTTTGCAACTTTTGACCCTGACTTGCTCATAGTGTTTCTTGCTGAACATGTTGCCTCCTACAGAAGGAAACAACTGTCATAACATCTTCTTTTACACTCAGCAATTAATGAAAATGTATCAGAATTATATGGGACAAATTTATTAATGTTATGCAGGCATAAATTTCCAAGGGCAAATATTAGCATGTAAAGGACTGGAAACTGAAATTGATGCGTAACCTTCACTCTGTGCAGTAGAGGCTGTGGTTCTTGATGAGATTGATACTGACTGGTGCACAGATTTCATGATTTTACATTGGTTCACTGAAGTGCTTGTGCTGCATCAGTGCAAATCAGTTACATGCAGCATTGGGCATCATGGTTACATCGACATCCTAGAGTGTCCTTGAAATAGCTGCTTATTTTCAGAAGCTGTGTATGGTACTAACGAAATAACTTATTCAAACAGTACTAAAAACTACCTCTAAATGTGGTTTACCTGAACTTCTGTGAAAACATACTAAAACAAAGATTACTGTGGGAAGTGTTTATGTGGGTTCCATGTGATGCCTTATGATTTTAGATTTGTATTTCTCAGATCCTATACTGTGTTAGTGCATAGCTCTAAACTCCATATAAAGTGTAGTTAACTGTCTTCACATTTTGGTTAGACAAAACAATCCCTGTGGGCCTGTTAGCCAAGGACACCCTACAGCCTCAGGCTCCAAAAACTATGTATAGAAGTGATTTGGGGGGGGAGCAAACTGGGACAATATGACTTCATTACCTGAAGTTGTAATTGGAGGATTAACACCTGATATGTAAATATACCACACTTATACCTGTCTGAAAAACTTGTAACCATTGTCCGTCTTGGATGTAGCCCTTTGAGGAGACTTTGTCTGTCCTTAATGTACCTGAAGGCCCTCAATTAAATATATCTGCTTTTATCTTTTAACTTTGTCTGGTCTCTGTTTCTAAGTAAGCCTGAATTAGGCATCACATGAGTTTCTCATTATTTCACATCATAGACTCCTTGGGATCATGTTTCTCATACGTATTGGCTTCATTTTTACAGAAAGATGGATTGTAAATTATTTCCTTTCAGCTTTTGGTACACATACAAAAAAACCTAATTTTTTTCACAAATGCCCTTGCCCTCCCAAATGGTGTATAACTTCAGAAAGATCAACTCTGTACCTCTGCCATACTTTTGGTAGCTAGCTGCATTCTTGGTGCTTCCCACTGTGATTCCTTTGGTGGAAGAAGGCTCAGTTCAGAAACACTGGGGCCATGCAGGTTAATGCTAAGAATAACTCTATACCCAGTGTGGGGAAGTTTCCCAAATGTGGTTGCACCACTGCAGAACAATGACAAAACCTCCCTGTACAGACACAGGGACGCTTGTTTGAGGAGCCAGTCAGTGCTGAAGGTGCCAGTGGGGCCTGATGTGAGTACAGCTACACCAAAATAGGGCTCAGCAACACTGTTAGAAGTGTGGTTTTGCTGATGGAACTGCAGCTGCAAACAGTAGCTGTGTTGGTCACAGCTCACATGTGTTGACACCTGTCTGGCACCACCATGTGTGTCTGTAATGTTCCCTTAGGCCTCGCTAGGGAACTTCAGTAAGTTCTATCAGTAGGAGCATGATGATAGAAGTAAAATTGGGGATTTGCATAATTTTGGCAATTAGATACTGAATCTAGTGTGCCTTCCCATCACTAGCTTGTATGGCATTTTTGAATTACAGAAACAGAGAGCTTTGGGTCTGATTTTGCACTGTTTGCATTTTACATTCATGTGTGTTGTGGTCTGAATTGTGTATGCTCTTGAGAGGCACTTCAGTCCACCCATATCAAGCATCACTTGTTTTTGTTCTAGTCACTGGCTGCAAATTAGTGTTGTCGAAATTACTGCCTCAGTGACTGATCCTTTCAGAATATTATTGTAGCATTATAATAATGCATTTTACAAAAGTGTAAAAATGTAGGTGGTATTGTCAGTGCTTGTACTTTTCCTTCCATATCTACTTTCAAGAATCTGCTGATTCATCTGAACTGTGCCCTGTTGTATATGTTTGAGGGTGTAGATACAGGATTTTATTTACAATGTGATAAGCTAATGTTAGAGGGTTTTATTTATTTATTTTTATTTTTGGGGTAGTTTATCATCACCTTTAAAACATGGTTCTTTGCTTTATGAGGCTCTTCAAAAGAAATTTTCAAATGTAGTTTAATTGTAACTGGCAAACCATATTTTTGTGCTTCTTAAGTGAAGTAGCCTCCAAAAATGAATGCTGTTATTAGAGTTCAATACAGGAACCTCTTGAATTACTCATGGGTGTTTTGTACAGGACAGTAATTGTTGCTTGGAAGGCTGTGGCTGCAGAGTCTGTGGTGTGTTAGGCAGGAAATGCAGAGCTGTGCATGAAGAGTTGGCTTGGGGTGCAGCTCAGATTGGCCTCACCCAACCCAGCTGTGCAGGGGGCTGTGAAAGGAGCAGATGGTCCCTTCACCTGGCTGCTTCCCAGCCCATCCCCTGTGTCCCGTGCAGTGAACAGGTTTCTGCCAGGTGGAGTGTCACCAGGCCTTCTGGGGACAGCTGGCAGCTTTCACTGATTTTAGCATGAGGCTGAACAAAGCACAGAAGTGGTTTAACCATGTCAGCCTGATTTGGGACAGTCAGGCTAGTGTTACTTCATTAGTTCAGTAATATTAAGAAAACTCAGAGGTAGCAATGCTTTAGTGCATCCATGCAGGGCATCCCCAGGCCAATGCTGGGATGTACAAGGGGCTCTGTAGCTCCACGTAGTTTGATTATGTTGTGGAATGTATGAATGACACCTTGGAAGTCTAACAGGAAAAATGGATAAAAGAATATTTAGTCAAATGTTCAGTATCACTTGAGCTATCTAAACCATGCTTTTACAAATCCCAAGACTGTTTAAAATAGAAAACCCCCTCCTTTTTCACGATTTGTAATACAGATGAGCTAGCATGGTCATGAAAGTGAAAGTGAAAACAACTTCATTGAGTTTGGGGTTCGTTTTGATCTTTGGCTTTTTTTGTGGAAGACAGAAACTTACTAATACTGATTACTCCATCTGTATTTTAAAAAGTCTCAGTAATTGCTTTTAGTATGGCCATTTTTACTAATCAGAGATCTATTTAGAAAGTTTTTTTATATTTTAATTTAGTAGTTACTGATTTGCTTTCTTAAATTAGAAGCACGACATTAGAGTCTTGTTTATATTTCCCCCTGCTTTCAGCTGAAGTGCAGAGGTAGAACTCCAGAAGCATCTTGTTTGCTCTTTGCTGTCTGTATTCTACACATGTGGAATTAAAATTAAAATTTTACAATCAGTAGGCTGTAAAATTGCCAATGTATGGAGAGATCTGCCCATGTTGGGATTGGTTGTTGTGGTAGATGCCTGTAGGATATAAACATTGACGGGACAGTTAAAAACGAGTTTTGTTTCTCTCTTACTGATTGATTGAGAAAAATAGTTAATAATTTTAGGAAGGAATGATTTCTATTTTATTATAACTTATTTGACCCTACACCATGCCACAATGGAAGTGGAATGATGGTAAGGATTACAGTATGGAAATTCTAGTTTAGAATTACAAACTGAGTGTTTATTTTTGAATGGTGGGAAAGATTTGCAGTACTTTGCTCCCTAAGACCTTTGTCCCTTCAGGCACATGGTGTAGCTCTGTGTGTAGGTGCATACCTCATTCTGAGTCAGAGCTATGTTTACCCAGAATCTTGCAGTGTCATAGCCTAAGTCTTGAAATACTTGTGGAATTTCAGATCTGTGGCGTGGAAGGATGAAGAGACCTTCATGTTGTAAAATAATGCCTGCCTGTCAGTAGGAAACTGCACAGTTAATGCATCCTTGATTCTTAGGCATTTTTTTTCTCTCTGTAACATTAGAAATTCTCCTCATTTGAAAGCAAGCTACAAATGATGGAGTTGTAGTTAGCTGACAGGAGTGATTACGCTGTTATTTTCAGTTATGTGCTATTTTTTCAAATCCAGATGAAAAATTTATAAATACAAATATTTGTAAATTGTTGAGGTTCAGTTCAAGGCATTGCAAGCCTTTTAAAATGCGAATTTCTTTTACTATTCAGATTTTAAAAACCCAATTGGAGTTCATCTTGTCTAAAATAATGTTGGGAAATAGAAACATTATTGAGAAGGTGGAGAATAGCTCCCAGTGGCCACATTTGTTCTGTAAAAATAAATGTTAGAAAAATTTCCATTTATTTGCTTGAGTTACTGAATACTTGTGTTGAAAGGAATTTTATTCTATAAATTGCTTAGATCACTTCATTTGTTTTGGGAGTTGTTACTGTTTTTTATGTGGTTCAAGTTAAATTCATCTGTAATGTCGTGTTTCTCATTTTAAGGAAAGAAAAAAGATGCAAGTTCCTGGATTTTGTAGATGTAAACCATACAAGTTTCTATAATTGTCCACAGAAATTAAAAAGATCAAGTGTTTATTTGTTTTTTTAAAGAAAATTGCATAAAAAGTCATGCCTTGTACTTTGCATGACCTCTTGTAATGTGAAATAGAAAGCATTCTCAGCTACTAACCAAAGTAAACCCTCTTTGTCTATAAAGAAGCATCAAACATTTATTAATAATATTTTTTTTTTTGCTTCAGTGTTATTAATATTTTTTAATGCAGAAGTAAAAGAGTAATAGTTTCTATATTTGTGTACCTTTTTCAGTCTTTGTCTAGGACGTGTGAAAGCTAGGAGTTCTGCAAATATACTTTTGCAACCAGAAAGTGTATTTCAGCAAAACAAGGATAAGAAAACAATTTCAAATTTTTTAAATTAAGGATTAAATTGCTGTTTTTGGAGCACTGACGTTGACATCGTTCCACTGTCAGCTGTTTCAGCTGCTGCCTTGCAGCAGTTCTGCCACCCAGAACTTTGCTGTGATGAATAGCACAGTACATGTTATGTTATCAGTATGTTATCCCCATGTACAGATTAACATTTCAAATGTTACTCAACATTTCTTTGGTGGCAGTCCCACGTTTTCCTTTCTGTGTGCTGTCCTCCATCTGCCTCCCTGTTTTCACCTCTTTCTTTCTCCTATCTTACCCTTCGAGTCATCCTCTGTAATGTCTCTGCACTGTGTTTTGCTGTCACATATGCTTTCTCTGCTTTCTTGTTTCTTTGTGCCGTGCCTCACAGAAAACTTCTCAAGTTGGGTTTTTCATGGTGCTGCAGCTCAACGTGCTAGAGCAGGAGGTTGGTTGGTTGGTTGTCTTTCCTCCACTGGAGAAAGCATCAGGCAGGAAAGGGACTGCCAGGTGTCTCCTACATTGTGTGAAAACTCACCAACGGTGCATTCCCTGTTTGCACTTGGGAGGGCAAGCCCTGGAGGAAGAAGACCACATCATAAAAATCAGTGATTCAGGGAATAGCTTTTCACTCCTTTTGGGTTAGGACTGACAGAGTCGGGACAAGCTCATGCTTCGTTCCCCTTACCTTGTCTGCCTGCCTTGAAAGGAAGACTCAGCACCTGGTGTGTGCCTGTCTGGCAGGTGAAGAAAGGTGGTGGCATGAGCAGCACAGGATCAGTGCAAGGTAAGGAGTAGGAGGGAGCCAGGTGTGATGTTGGGGAGTTCCTGTGGGGCCATCTCCTGCTGTGAGGAGCTCTGGGCAGCAGGAGAGCTGCTGGAAGTGTGGCTGTCGCTCTGGGTGGGAGTTGGCAAACGTGTGTCACTTGAGTAACGCTGTTGTCATTCACAACCAGCCACAGAACAGCAGCTGCTGAGTTTGGCTCCTTTTCACAGTGCTGGTTGGCTGTCAGTTCAGGGAGGATTTCAGAGGTCACTGCAGTTACCTCTCTTTAAGAAATGATTTTCATAGAATGCCCTTTGTATTGGAAGAAGATTATTTCATGGTTCTTTTCATCTCTTTCCTACTGCAGGTTTGTTTTCTTTTGAACTTACATGGTTACTTTTTAATTTTTGAAGAGACAGTGTATTCCAGCTAAGTTTAATAACTCTTCAAGGGGATATATTTTTCTTTAATTTAATTTAAATGTGTTCTTTAGTCATATTTATGATCTGTGTATATCTTGTGAACATGATATATTTTACCCATAATAATTTGTTAAAGGTGAGATGTACTTACCTGAATGTTTTATTGTCTTATTTATTTTATTTAATTTATCCTGTAACAAGTTGGCGTTTTTCTTTACAAGTACTCAAAGCAAGTATGTGGCTGACTAAAAACTTAACTTTTGTTAGTTTCAGAGTGGATTGGATTAAAGACTGATTGCTACAAAGAAACCCAGTTCTTCATCAGTGAAAAGCTGGTGATACACTAAGGATACACTTCCCTGTTACATTTTTGTCCCTCTTCAAGTGATTTGAAATTGTTTGTTTCTGATAAACCCTCTGCCCACTTATTTCCCCTTGTCTACTAATAATTTGTATTTTCTGTCTTTGCTTGGTTTTTTTTCATACCATTCTCTTCTCTATTCACACGCAGCAGCTTGCTTTCCTTTTCCTTTCAATTCTCTCTTAAGTGTGAGGGCAAATTACAAAACATTGTTTCTAAGCAGAAATGCACTTTACATAGTGCTGTCTGCAGAATGATCACTTCTAGACTGGGAAATTTCACCAACTTCTTTAAAGCATTGGGTATCAGCTGTTGTGAAAGTCCTGAAACTTTAAGCCATTTGTTGGTTATTAATTTAGTACCTTGTTTTGTCTTTATGTGTGTTCTTTTCTGTACTGCTTGAGTGGAGATGCATCATCCTTATGTATGGATTTCCTTAGGTTTGCTTGTGGTGTGTTTAACACATGGAACAAACCCTGTCTTTAGAGGGCAATAGCTGTAGTTAGTGGTGTCTTTGGCCATAAATACTGTCTTTAGAGGAAAGATGGTTAACCTTCTTGTGGGATCTTATTCTTTTTCACTCTCTTGGTGGTCTGTGTTACAGTATTTTCTGTCCTAAAGAAACTAAGAGAATCATGACTTTGCTTCCTCTGTATCATCAAAAAAGAAATGCAGAAGAGTTTTGCTTTCATTTTTTTTGTATCTGCTGATAGACATTGAAAGTATTCCAGCACAGTTGTTTCAGCTGTAATTAAATATTTTATAAACATTTGTTTGCCATCTTCAAATTGATTTTTCTGTATTAAAATACAGTACATTTTCAGCTTGAGTGTTTTTTAATTTCTTAGCTTCTCTAAGCTAATAGGGGCATGTGGAGTAAAATGAAGTTGTCATATGTGTCGTAGTGTCAGAAAATTAAAATAGGTTCCTTAAATCTGCTGTGTGTTTTAGACTGGATTTGGGAAGGTGCCAGGGTGCTTTCGTCTCCTGTTGCCTCCAGTGGAAACTGAATACAGTGCCTCAATATTTTGAATTTTTTTGTATATTTCCTTAGAAATTTCCAAGAACCATCCAGTAAGAGACTCCTGCAAATAAAGATTTGTTTATATATTGCAATGTATGAGTAGTCATGTAAGATTGTGGTTTAAAAGCTAATGCATGGTTTTTCTGTTGTAATAATATTGGGTTTTGAGGCCTCATGAATACTTTAGTATTCTTGTACTTTTGTGTTGGTGAGATCACTGTCCTGAAAGTTTTGATGCATAGCCTTAATTTGGGTGAAGAGTTCAAAATTTTAAAAGAAAAAACTTTTGCTATTTATGCTGTGTCTCTCTTGACATCTTTTCTGGACAAGCTTTGGGAAAAGGATAAGTAAATATAAGAGCTTCATGCCTTTTTGCAAGTTAGATAAAAGCATGGGGCTTTGGAACAGGATGTGATTGCTCTGAATGTGCCACAGCTTGCTGTGTGCACCTGGGCCAGGGATTTATGTACCCTCCAGGCAAGGAAAACACTCAGACTTCTGGTATAACCTGGTGGGACTGGGACCTTATTGTGCTCCAGCTCTCTGTTTGTAAATGGGTGATGTTTGCTGGGGTAATTGGGATGCTGAGACCACAAACATGGACAGGGATCAGTGCAGTTTGCTGCTCTTTGCTGGTCCCTTTCCATAGGGACATAACTTCCCTCCATCACTGTTCTTTGGGAGGGCAGCATGCCATGTGTCTGTGAGTTCAGAAAATGATTAACTACTTTTCTCTATGTTTTATGTGTTATGCATTTTAAGCAATCCCTGAATGAAGTCTGCATTAAATATCCTGAACAGGGCTGAAGCAGGTTTGAATGAAATGCAGTAGTGTCTTTATTTGTGTCTTACAGGAAGAAAAGGCTTCTCTCCTTCATCGTACTCAGGAAGAGAGGAGAAAACGAGAGGTAAAGTAGCCTGTAAGCTTTTGTCTGCCCACAGATTTTTCTTTTCTGTTACATTTACTGTGCAAAGTACTTCTGCTGCAGTAGGACTTAGTACACCAATGTTTTCTTTCAGTTTGACAGTTCTGTATAGTCTTAAAGTATGCTTTAATTGGCAAAACAATTTGAGTGCTTTGAGATGTTCCTTAGAAGTGCTTTTCATCTCAAAAGAAGATAAGCATGCACTGGGTGCAAAAGGGAAATTTCCCTTTCATTTTGGTGTTTATTGGATCTAGTCTTTGTTGAGAAAAGATAAGGATTTGGCTTGTAAATTGTGAATTTTACCTTGTCCATAATCTATTACTCTGGGTTGGTCTCAGCAAACTTTCTTCTGCTCCTGGTTCAGCTATGGTTTCTTAGCTGACCTTTAGTACTTCACTTCCCCAGTGTATGCCTCAGTTCTGTGAAGGTAAAATCAGAGCAGTGATTCTTGAATGCTTTGAAAAGGGCTCAGGTGCTTTGAAGTCACCTGATAATTAAGGAGCAGTGAGAAGCTGATGCATGAAGCTTTTAGCAACCTTAATACTGGTTTGTGATGGAAATTTACTCATCTGGAATAATGCAAAGGAGGAGTAGGCACTGAAATGAAGAACCTAAAATTTAGTAGAGTGGAATTTGAGTCAATATGTTAATTTTGTCATTTTTCCTCCCACACCCCCGTATAAGTTGAAAAAAATTTGGTGTTAAATACTGATTAAAAAGTATAACTATGCAGGTTTCATGCTCATGAAGAAAGCAAGTCTTTGGCCCTTAAAGGTGTGTTTGACCTGTGCTGGACTGAGCACAAGTTCTGTAGTGGCTCCTTAGTTTCTGTGGACAGTTACTGCATTTTTTTTTTCTCTCCAACATGAGTGTGTAGTTATGGACTACAAGTGTGAAAGTACCAGGATTTCACCCATTAACTCAGAATTCCTTGGTATGGATCGGCTTTATGATCAATGAGTTGTTAGCAACATGTATAAACATTCTTTGTGGTCCATAAACTCATTCAGTTGCTTGGCTCTGTCCTTTGCAAAGCTCATGCAGAGCCATGCACTCATCCCAGTGGAAGCACACATGTGCACACAATGATTTGCTGTGGCATGGAGCACATTTTCACAAAATGAATGGCTCCTCTGAGAATAAAATCAGCTGTGGCTTTTAAAAACTGCCTGTAGCAGAATCTTAGCAGTGACCTCAGACTTAAAACCTTTGCAATTAGGAGTCTCTAATTGACAATTATGTGTTCTGAGATAAAACCAGTACGTAGACAGAAGTTACCTGTGTTTTAGTTGAGCCTTACATTATTGTTATGAAGGGATGCCACCTCTCTGAAACTCTCTCCTGATGGCAGTTTTACTGTCAATACTTTGGAGAGAGAAATACCCTTTGGCCTAACAAAATTTTGATTTTGGTCAATGATCTAGAGGCAGAGTCTTCAAGAATCTGCTTATTCAGATAAGTTGCTTCAAGAACCAGAGTTTTCCAAGAAAAATAAAATAGGCCTTGAATAGCAATTTTGTCTGGTTTTCTCTCTGGTCAGTTCAGGTCATGCTTTTAAGCTGGATATGTCTTTATAGGACAGTAAATTGGAAATCAAGATTTTTGGGACTTGAAAGTTTATGTGAACTTTCAAAAAGTATTTTAATGAAATTTATGGAAAAATTTCGATGTTTGTTTTGCCTGGTGACTCTCAGAATTATAGGTTCAATATTGTTTAAGGATTGATTAGGTTAAAATTTCTCTTTTTAAAGCAGCTTCTTGATCCTTGTCTTTTCCTTCAACCACTGCTTTTTAGCTCTAGGTTCATGAACAACTCTTTATTTTCCCTTAGAAACTATGTGGACATTTTTAGAAATACAATTACAGTAGCCACTTCCCATAGATGTTTATTGTAGTGGGATATGCCCAGGATGTTGTCAAGGAGCCTTTCAAAAGCTCTTTCCATAGCATCTCAAGCAAGCTGGCTTTCAGTTCCTCAGAGCCATTGTAAAGGGGTGATTTTTGCTACTCTTTCCACCTGCTGAGGAAGATGTTATAAAAGGATTCACTTGCTATGTCTGGTTTGGAAAAGAAGCTAAGAATTTTTATTAATTTCTATATTTTGCTCCTGGGCCACAATGAGCTTTAAGCCTCATTTTCCTTATGACAGAAGTACTGTCTCCAAATAACTGATTTTTTTTCCCACATCTAAACTGTGCCAGCATCATAATGCTTGTATATTATTTGAATGAAAACAAATAAGTGGGTTGTCAGTGTTTGCTGCTCTAAGCAGAAAGAGGAATGATGTCATTGAATTTGATGAATCTTTCAACATTTTTCAATGTAGTATTATGACTTTGTTTAATAAAATGCATTAACAATGAAGTGATGCAAAGGAATAAAATATGTTGATTTCTGTAGTATTACATATTTACTGAGTATTAAAGATGCTTTTGCAATATTTAATGGTAAATTTGCATTTAAGAACATAAAAAGCATTCTCATTGATTTATGTATATTGGGTACAAACATTAAAATAATTAATTTTACTAATGATTACTGCCGAATTTTCATTAAAAAGTCATATTCTATGCAAATATATTTGATAAAATGGTAGAAATTAGAGTCAGTCCTATGGTGTTGATTTCAGTTTTCTTGCTTTGTTTTACAGGAAGAAAGGCGGAGGCTGAAAAATGCAATAATAATCCAGTCATTTGTAAGAGGGTACAGAGACAGAAAACATCAAGTCAGTACCTGGTTATTTAATTAGAAAGATGCTAAATAGTTTTGCTGAAGATGAGACTTTCTAGTAATAAATAATTTCATTGAAAAATAATTTTGAGTATTTGAGAAAGTGGAAGTTCTTTTTTCCTTCTTGACATTTTCATTTCAAACTCAATATTTTAGTAAATGGATGTATATTCTGCAAAGCATGGATGTGGCTGGACCTGAGTGGGATCCTGCCATGTTTTTTTTTTTAGCTGATAAATTGGATTAAAAACATTAAGTATTAAGAACTTTCACACGCCAGTGGAGCTTTTAATTTTTTTTTTTTTTGCAGTATGGCTAAGGCAGTAGTTTGAGTCAAGAAGTTGTTCTAAGTTACTGTTGGGTAGATTCTTCTAAGAAAGAGTTTTGTTTAAATTCATTAATTTGAGTAAACTAGACTAAAGTGTTTGATGTGATAATGCTTGATAAGCAACAGATTTGCTGGAACTGCACTTTTGGAGTTAGAGAATGGAGTTATGGCTTCATCTGCGATATCATGTATATTTTGATCTCTTAACAAATACGTGTTGTATCTGTTTTACTGTACAACCTGGCTGGATGGGAAGCTGAAATTTTGTATCTCTGTTTTAATTCATAACCATTACTGATATATTGATGCATGTTTTGTTTTTAAGTACTCTATCCAAAGAAGTGAATTTGATCGCTGTGCTAATTTGGCCCAGTCTGGAGGAACCTTTTCCACTGCTAATGGAGCGAATTTGACTCTTTTAGTTCGCCAGTTACTCTTTTTCTACAGACAGAATGAGGATTCAAAGCGTTTGGTGAGTACTGTTACATACTTTCTTCTGTAGTACTTGCATTTTATGCACTTTTAAACCAGTCTTTCACTTGAAAGTGCACTTTTTACTGCACTCTGCTGTTTTTCATTTAGTCACAGTAACTTGAAATTAGATTTTAGAAGTGCATGTGCCCACACACATACATAGTACGTGGAATGAAGCCTTGAAAAATCCTATGTGTATTATTCACAGTAAGTTTTAAAAAATAATATACTTCTATTAGGATTTTAATTTTTAGACAGTATTTCTACTTGGCCCCGTGGTCATTCTCGAGGTGTTTGGGTGATATTTTTTTTCTCACTGTTCAATATTGCTGACATATCAACTGCAAAGTCACTGCCAGTTTCCCAAATGTATGAGTAAGTGTGATTCATAGTGGCTGTTAATAATGGACATTAAAGAATTATGGCTGTTTAATAACAAAAAATTACCAGATGGTGTAACTCATTCTTAACTTTGAAAGTTTGGTTCTAGTGGTTGTGGAGTTTATACTGAGTAACAATTATTTTTTTCTCAGCTGAACATGATTCAATGTGAGTTTGTGTTTTTTAAGTCCTCCAAAGGTATCCACAAGAGCATTGAAATATTACTGAGTTGCCATAGATAATAGAACTTGTAATGATAAACTGTAAACTTGTGCATATCTTGTTGCAGGTATGGATGTGTCAGAATTTAATTAAACAGAGTTCTCAGTTTGTTAAGCAATTGGATGGTCCAGACAGACTTACTTGCTTATTCCAAATAAAAAGACTGTTGGGGCTGTGTTGCAGGTAAGTCCTTTTTTTTCTGCGTGCTACGACGTAAAAAGTTTTCAGAAATTATGTTGGGCACTTGTTTGTTTCTTTTTGTAGCAAGTGAAGTATTAAATGTACTTTAATTTTATGTCGAAGGACTTTATATTAAAAATGTGTCGGCCATGGTATAGGATACTTGTTCTTTGTAGAACAATCAAATGTTCTTAAGCTCTGTTGACTTTCAGTTTCAACATGTGCTTAAGGGATATCTCCTAGGATAGGCCTGACTATTTTCTCAACTGTTTTTATATAGTATTGGCAATATTTGTGGAAACCAGGTTTTCGTGGGAATTGGTAGTGTTTAGATGTAATTATCTGATGTAGACTAATGTTACAAGGATATGCTTTGGATAGATGTTGTTTCAAAACTAATATAATTTAATATACCTTTTCTTACTCTTTATTTTGAATAGAAGGCATATTAAGCAGTTACATTATTGGCTTCAGCATTAAATTTATTATTTGTAGTGGGAGGATCACAGGAAGGTAAATCTGTTAAGGTGACTTGAATATCAGGCAATTATTGTTATTCTTAGGAAATAATATATTTTTTCTTATCAATAATAGAGACTAGTTGCACTCTGCAGAGCTTTAAAATACTTTGTTTTTAGAAAATTGTTTCATTTAAGTGACTGAAGCTTGTGTTCTTATGAGTGTCCAAACTGTATGTATGATAAAAAGTGACAGAAGATACTACAGATGATGTGAGTGGTGGGCTTTAAAGTCTGTGTGCAGTGGGACACAGCTGTGGTGTCACTGCATGGAATTGCACATTTTCACTACAGTGGAATTGTGTTTTTGTAAATGCAGCTCTTAATATGGATGGGGAAGAAAGCACATTTTTAGGACAAATCAGTCCATAATCTCGCATTAAAAAATACTTTGAATTCTAAACAGGCTTTTAATCATCATAATTTTTGTGGTTACTGGTATCTGTTACATAAGCAACTTGTTAAAAGGGTGAGAATGGCTGTATTTCTAATATTTCAGCCTGTAATCAAAGATGAATTGTGTTAATTATGCACTTGGTGTTCCCTAGCACCTGTTCCCAGCCCCTGTTGCTCTGGGGCTTTCATGGGTTCATTTGTAATATGGTTAGTGGCACATGTTGGTAAAACATGTATTATTCTTTGCTTCCCTTCCAGTTTGTGCAGTAGACCTCCAAATTTTCAAACCACTCAGAGCAAGAATTTAGGAAGAAATCAGGAATTATTATTATAAAGATGCCATCAAAAAGGTGTAGCTAAACCACTGAGAGCACCTGGAAACCAAGTAGATAGAAATAAGTTACTTTATATATATATATAGAAATAAGTCACTTTTAAGGTGAATGTGTGGTAAAATATGAGGAATATCTTGTTAAATAATTTTAATTTCATTTATAGGCTACTGCAAAATTGCAATGATGACAGTCTGAATGTTGCACTTCCTATGAGAATGCTTGAGGTATTTTCATCTGAGAATACGTATTTGCCTGTTTTACAAGATGTCAGCTATGTGACATCATTAATTGAACAAATTTTGCACTACATGGTTCAAAAAGGTGAGTAGCTAGGAACCACACGTTCTGGGAGATAATAAAAAACTGAACACCTGAAGCCCTTATTGTTTAATCAAACTTTTGTCTTTACCACAGACACTTTGAATAAAGTGCTGCATACACTAATGTATACATCAGGTGGATATTGTCCTTGTAATGAGGTCATGGCTTGAGAAATTACTGCTTGATTTCTTTGAAAATTCTGTTTATAAATTGAATATTCTACTAAGTTATTAATACAGACCTTAGCACAGATTTTGAGAGTAGGTGGATATTGCCTAACAAAAGTTTTATTCGAGTACCTGTTTAACACTCTCACATGGACACACACACTTGTGGCAGATCTAAGCCTCAGCTGTGTAAAAGTGGTCATTGTGTTGCAGTACTGTTCTCTGTAAATGTTAATATTCATTATTATTCTAGGTTGGCATTGCCTTTTCATCCTGCCAGCACTCAGACACCTTAGCAGAGATGGTGGCCTGGCTTTTATTTCTCTCCTTCCATCATTAGCAAAACTGTTTGCTAAACTGCAGTCAGTGACACCTGTGCAAACATACCAAAAGTTAATGAATTGGATAGTTAGCACCAAAATGATGTTTAGTTGCAAAGAAACTTTATTATTCTGGGAATGTCCAAAATAAATTATTTTGCCTTTTTGATGTGGGGAGTTGAGTTTGCAAAACTTGTGGATCATGAGGAAAGACAAAAACATTTTGAAATAAATCTCTTGGACAGCCTTTTTGGTACAAAATGCAGAAAGAGCATCTTCCAATCATTGGTTATTGGAATATTTCTATATAATATTTAAAGTACATTCAGTGGACTTGACTACCTAATCCTGTTACTAAGAACTCTATGTTGAAGTCACTATGAGAAAAAAAATTACTCTTATTGTAGCACATTTATTTTACTTTCCTTGGCATAACAAAAACTGTACGTTTGTCTTACTGGTTTTTATATAATAAAGATGCATGTGTTTGTTCTTTTAGTATAATACTCTCTCCTCACAACTGATATATGAAAGTTTGAGATTACAGAATCATAATTTTTTTACTAAAATTTAGCGTTCTGATTACTTGCAATGAAAACAAAAAGAAACAGTTTTGTGCAACTGCAAATGTTCTGTCTCCTAATTATTTTTGATGCTTAACTTATAAAGAATCTGTTACCAGATTTCATTAGTGTATGTTTTTGGATTTAATTTGCCTTCTGTGTATGTCTGGTCAGCATTGCTAAGTCATTCCTTTATGGGGACTTCCACTGTGACAAGTTAGGTGGTCCCTGAGAAGGGTTCTTAGACTGGACTCTCAATGATGTGACACTGTTTATGCATTTACAGTGTTCCTGTAATTGTGGAACTTGTGTCTTAGTTTGGGAGTTCATTGAGCATGAAGGAAGTTGGTTTAAGAAGAATGAAATCACGTGGTTCCATTTGTACTTCAGTGAGACAAAAATAAATTGCTCTCTTTATGGCATGGGTAACAATGCATTTTATCACTGTCTGAGGAAGCCCTGTTCTGGAAATAATGATTGTATTCTTCAGCCTGCTAAAGCAAGCTGATCACAAAATCAGGACATTCTACCAGCAGTCCTCTTGCCTGTGTGATGCAGTCGTGTTTGGGGGCAGAGTGAAAAATTGTTCATTTATGGAAGAGTGGAAGGACAACATGACTAGAGTCACTTAAAGGAGAACATCTTTTTCATAAATCATTATTTAAAGAAATCTAATTACTCACTTCATCAGCAAGAGTTGATTGATCTTTGAAAGTCAAACTGACTCTGAATGTGGTTATCTATGAATGATTTTATAATGTGATGTCTCTGAAGAGTTTGCTGGTGTAGCCTGTTAATTATGTGAGTGTGACTTGGACTATTGTATAATGTCTTCCTAAGTCAAGCTTCATGTAATGAATTATAAATTATTTTTCAACTTAATTTGTTTTGTTTTATATTGAAAAGAAGAAAAAAAATACTGTGTTTAAGAGTGATTTTTTTTTTTTTTTTCACTTGCAGGCTACTACAAGTCGCTTTATTTGTTAATTAACAATAAGCTTCCCTCGAGTATTGAGTATTCTGATGTTTCTCGTGTCCCTATTGCAAAAATACTTCTGGAGAATGTTCTGAAGCCATTGCACTTTACATATAGCTCCTGCCCAGAAGGTGCAAGGTAAACAAAGATAATATTAAACATTTGTGTATTCACTTGCTATAGTCAGAGGTGCAGTTTGTTGTTCAGTGTCCAGCTGTTCTTGCAGTGCAGTTTGTTGATTTATTTGTACAGTAATTATTTTTTGGTAACACTGTACTGAAGCAATGTAGTTTCAGGTGTGTCTAAGAAAAAGGCAATAAAATGCTGAATGCTGCAATAAACAGAGCACAGAGAATAGCAGGTATCACAGTACACAAGAATGAGGGTGTGGAAAATTTAGATGAGAGGAGAGATGAAGCTAAGGGTAGATGAAAAGAATTTTAGAGTTCAAAAGAACTTTGTGACAGATGGGCTGAGGTTTATGGAGAGAAATTACTAAGGCAGCTTACAAGCAGAAAGAGTCAGGTATGTAGACAGGTTGTATCACATGCAGTAGTGTTTTTTGTTACCAGTAGGATTTCGTGTCAAAGGGGTTTTTGAGATGTGAGGTTTTTTTCTATATTATAAAAATGTATTTAACTTCAGAATAGTTTTCTTTGAGTTCATAAAAAGTTTAAAGGGTAGAATTGCATGTAAGATCATCAGGAAGAGGATTTAGTGTAAGAAGTTAATTTTTGAGAAATCTGAGAAATTTGATGTACTAGGACAGAATTAATGAAGCATCTTTGCAGTCCTTTTGATGGATGTGTTCATACTTGCAAAATGATCTATTATTCCATTGGTATAATTGTAGGAGATTTTGCTTGTGTTTTCTATAGCAACAGTTTTTCTTCCTTTCAGGCAGCAGATTTTTGCAGCCTTCACAGAGGAGTTTCTGGCAGCACCTTTTACAGATCAAATATTCCATTTCATCATTCCAGCGCTTGCTGATGTGCAGACTATTTTCCCTTATGAACTCTTTCTGAATGCACTATTATTAGCAGAAAGTGGATATTCAAGAAGAAGTGATCAAGCCCCATGGCTTTTCTACTTTGTGTTAACAGTTGGAGAAACATATTTGGGTGAGCAAGCTGAGTGAACAATTTGTTGTTTTTTTCATGTTGGAATTAATATGTTACATATTTCCATGGTTCATTGCCAAGGACAATTTGTGGATAAAAGTGTTGGAGAGATCTGTTACCTCTTCTTACCCTTTTCATCATAAAAATGCACTAATTTTATAAGATCTGGTGTAACTTGTTTTGGTCAGGTATTTCTGGTAAAATATTATTCATAGCACAGTGTGATCTCACTGATGATTTTTTGTTTCAATGTGTGTGCTCTAGGATCTCTTTCAGAGGAAGGACTTCTTGTGTATTTGAGAGTACTCCAAACTTTTCTCTCTCAGCTGCCTGTGTCTGCTGCTGGTACAAATTGTCAAGATGCAAACAGTGATTCTGAAGATGAGGATGAAGAGATCAGTAAAATGACAACTACACCAGTAAGCAGTGCAGAATTCCTGTGAATGGATTTGTACAGCAGCAGCACCAGCAAAGATAGGCAAAAACGTGATCACCCCAAGTCCAGTATTTTTCTGTAGGTGTGGAAGGGAACCTGTTTGCTTCTTAAAAATTGATGATTATTCGCTGCAAGCAATTGGGACTGATTGGTTACATTAAAGGAAACTCCTTACCATAATAATAGATCCTAAACTACAGATAGTGTCTGTGAAACTACAAAGCTTTTCTTTAAAAAAAGGCTTAAAATTGCCTTTTTACATTTGTATTTTGCAGAGATTTTGTTACTCTCTGTATTCTGTAGGTCCATGATGATGCTGAGATATCATGAAATACGCTGATACTCCAACTTAGTATTTTCAATTTTTTTTCTCATGGAAATAACTACAAGTTCAACTATGGTCTTTGTCATGTGGAATAGGTCTGTATATACCCACTATCTCAAAAGCCCTCAAAGGGAAACACCTGCTTTTTGCAATAATACATAGAAAGACAATTAAAAATAGAACTTCACTATAGTGTAAACTTATAAACAGAATAAATTTGTGCTAACTTTAGCCTACTACTACTCATATCAAGGCTTTGACTAACCAAAGTTGGACAAATATAAATTCAGCAGTTTCTTACTGGCCTTTATGTAATCTTTCAGAAGATACAGCCATTCAAAGGTCTTAGTGTGCATGCTTTACTTCTAGAATGTGAGAAATTTCACCATATTTAAAGTTCATTAAAAAAAAACTTAGGAAGAGCCATGCTGTCAGGGAGCACTTGCAGCATTTGACTTGATGTTTTTAGATGCTGCGTGCTACTGTCACACCAAAATCTTTACCAGCATAATGTGAATAAAATACTCAGTTTGCCAGACACATACACTGTGTGCAATGTGAATATTGGCAGATTCTACTTGAGGCTTAGAGATAGGTGATGCTTAAGAGATGACTTGGTAAAAACAAAGCAGTAATTTCTGTTCACAGATAAGTTACACTAATTCATAAATTAGAAAAAAAAAATTCTGCCCTGAGGAGGCTTTATATAAATAATACTGTTTATTGAAATATGTTTTTTGTGTGTTTCTCCTGTGATTTTTTGTATGTATTCTATATTTTCATGCATGCCTATCTTAAAAAAAAAAAAAAAAGATGAGTGGGTGGGGAACTCCTCTTTCTTAAACATTTATATCTGGTTAACTTGTGTCCTTCAGTGAGCCTGACAGCTTTGATCAGTTGGGGCCAAGATAAAGATAGGAAATTAGGAGAAGAAAATGTTGAGGTGGACTCAGTTGTATGCCAAGAGAAAGCATTCCTCATCACACACTGCTGGTACTACCCAGACATGTAGTGACCACCCTGAACTTCGTTGTTATTTGTTAACCCAAGAATTGTGAATGTGAAAATACTCCTTGTAAAAGACTTTAAAGTCAACATCCATTTCTGGGTTTCATATCCAATGCTGACTGATTCAGTGGAGAAGAGATGATTGTTCACATGTTTCATGCCAGTAAATGATTTTGCCTAATTGTATGCAAGTGTTGCAGAGCATACTTACAGTGAAGGCAGTATTTCCACTGGCCTCAGTGAAGGAGGGATACCAAAGCACAACAGCCTGCCTGGGACCCTGGCTCTTGAGTCTGATATTTTAAAGGCTTAGATATACATATGTGCTTCTGTTTTATTTATTGTACAAGAAAACTTCATTGTAGTTAAATTTGGAAGTATTTTTTTATAGAAAGGGGGTATAATTAAAAAGAATTAAAAGTAAACTTTCCTTTGATGTGTTTGTAGGGTGATGGGAGAATATCAGTCCAGTACATAACTGAGGAGTGCCTCAAGAAGTTGGACACAAAGCAGCAGACAAACACTCTGCTGAACATGGTTTGGAGAGATTCAGCCAGTGAAGAGGTCTTCACCCTGATGGCATCAATCTGCCACACACTTATGGTACAACACCGAATGATGGTGCCAAAAGTCAGGCAAGTAGAAATAATAGTCATCTTGAGCTGTAGTATATCCAAAATTAGTTTTCTTAGATAGGCTTGTTTTAAATTCCTTGTGGAGTTTTTTTTGTATTTTCTTTTACAACTAGCTGAAATAAATTAGAATTTAAACAGTAACTCCAGACAAACCAAAGAGTGGATTTTTTGTTTTTTACTTTTCTTGCTGTTTACTATGCCCTCTCAAGATTCTTTTAAGCATTTTATCTGTTCCTTTGCTCAGAGGCAGTGTTAAGTGTCAATCTAGTAGATATTGGACTACCTTATTTTTAAAACATTCAGTGCTATGAATTCCCCAGTCTCTCTGGCTAGCTGAGCACTGAACCAACTTGTTCACACCCTTCTTTAATATATGTCAAAATCTCTTGATACAAATTAAAATAATTCCTAACTCTTGAAAATTGCAATTGTTTGTGAAGGGTTTGGCACCTGAGATGAAAATAAAGGATATGTTCATTTGTGCAATATTCTTTTACAAAGATTGCAAACCACAAATGTCAGAACAATGGGAGAAGATTTTACCTTTTTATTATCAGACTGAGACCCATAAGTATTAACACTGTTCTGGTGCAAGTAGTTTTGAGTACCTATGTAGTTGCTGGTAGTAAAGTAAGTATTTAGGGAATGTTGTAAACATAATTCAAACTGCATTGTAAACAGTGATACAGAAAACTAATTAGGTGCTATCTTAGCCCAATGGTGTTTATAGCTGCTAGAGGAAGTAAGATGTCAGTGAAACTGTGATTGCTCGATTAGGGTAATTAGTTCTTTGTAGACTAATTGCATTAGAGCAGGATGTGAGACCTGAAGATCATAGCAGCAGCTGAATTAGTGTGCCAGCTTTATTGTTGCAAGTAGTACATTGCCTTGGATAGTAATTACTGAGCTTAAATGCATCACTGCTTTGACTGGAGGCTTGCTGTTGAACTGTGTGGAAAAGGGTGTTTAATGAATAAAGAAGTCACTGAACTTTAATTGTATGAGTATGGCATCTATTTCCTCTGAGAAGCTCTATTGGGTCTTTGCAATTATTTGTGATAACAAGCTCTTTACACATCGGATAAATTCAGGAGTTATGAAAGGCCTATACACCATCTTCTAGTAGAAAATAATTTACAAATCATGCTTTTTGAATAGCTGAATTTTAGAAATAAGTAGTAGATACTAAGATTTCTATCAATGATACCAGTGCAATTACTTTCATGGTCAAAATGAACTTAATCTATGCAGATATTTGGTAAAGTAGACATTTAATTACTAGTTCTGACTTAGAAGTCATCTGTAAGTGCTGGGTTGGCCAGGGATCATCATTTCAGCAGGTGTCAATCTTTTGTCCTATTCTCATTGCATTTGAGACCTGACCTAGGTTAGCAAGCAGCTATTCTAAACATAATTTTGAGTGTTTTTTGAAGGACAGATTGTGCTTATTTGTGGGATTTAAAGTCTTTTGAAAGATGCTACACCTGCTTTGAAGCTTTTAAATTACTTAATATCCAGAGTGAGGTATATCTACTTAATAAAACCATGTAGAAATAGTTAAGCAAAAATAATTTATCTCAAATTATTTTTAATATATTCTAAGAGCTTAATAGTGCTCTTTTATTTCGTGTTTGGAATCATACTGGGTCAGATGGTTTAAGATAGAAGGAGTTGTTAAAAAGGCTTGGTTTATTTAGCAGCATATACATCTATAATATAAAATAATGATAAAAACCTAGGAGCTTCAAATCTGAAAAATGGGATGATAAATAGAGTAATAATTTAAAATAATTTTTCAATATCAAGAAAATTGGACAGGCTTTAGAAGGGAGCAAATGGCTAGTATATCTGTATTGTTTTAATAGTTGTGAGGTTTTTTTCCCTTCTGGGACAAAGATGAGAATTTTAGAATATAGACTTGTTTCACTCTGTTAAACATGAATACTATTTTTTTTCTTGAGGCTTGTCAGCACTTTTATAATTTGACTGATGATAGTGATATTTTATGGTTTTAGGAACATTGGTGTTGCTGAATCAGCTCAGTGTTTTCCTTGGTTTTGCAACAGAGACCAAAACAAGATACCCACAAGTATAAAGGAGGAAGCCTGTGAAGTTATTTTCTGATGCTCTAGATAGGGTGGTGGGATCCAGAGGTGGATAACTGAAAAATCACATTGCTTTGGGTTAGTTATTAGGAATTTTGATGAATCTGGATAATTCTGGAAATATGCAATGAAGCCAAATTAAAGAAGAAGGTCACAGTACAAGAAAAACCTGGCTGTAGCCTGTGTTCAGTAACCTGGACTGGAGGTGTAAAATAAAATCCTGGTTGTAAAGGAGGAGGTTGTGAGTTCTGCTTGTTTTCAGAAAGGATGGGGCTTTAATATTTCCACTATGAAGTTGATACATATTATTGAATACAGTTATTAAAAAAAAAGGAGAAAACTTGTGTCTTAGATTGTAGTTCTTATAGAGAGACTTGCAAGACTTTTTTCATCAAAACTATACTTTAAATGAATAGTAAGTTCTGTTTCTATAACATATTTTGGGGTGTAATTTAATACCTTAGCCTTCATCTTTATTAGAGCTGAGTATTCAATAGTGATGGAAGCTGTGCTGGTATTGGGGTGTCTGTTGCTGTCTATCAGTGCCCCCAGGTTCATTTGCCTTGGGTTAACAGCTCCATAGTCACTGTTCATCACTGCTGCTAATTACTGTAACATTGCTCCTCTCAGCCTGTGCTTCAGAATTGTTTGGCAGATGCCACTCTGGTGTGATCTGAGCAGCCTGTTTTCATATGTGTGCTGAGATACCCAGGCTTTACCTGGGGCTCTTGGGGTCATTCTTTAGGCAGCGTTCTGACTCTGCTGTGTTTTTATTAAAGCCAAAATCATTGCGTATGCAGTTTTAACCTTCTTTTTTTAAGCTTTGCTTTATGTTCTTGGTCCAGTATATGTAGAGATAGAAGCATAAAGCAGCCTCAAGAGCAGGACAGTTCATTCACCAATGGCTGTCTCATACCTGTGACACCTCCCAGTTCTGCAGTGACAGAATCTGCTGCCCTGGCAGCGGTGACCTGTCGCAGGCTGTGAGCTCCTCTCATTCTGCTGGATTCTCTTCATTAACTTAAATGGTCTCAGTGGGAAACTGGGCCCAATTTATGACCTAGACTGAAAATCTTGCCTTTAACTAATTAACTTGTAGTGGTGCCTCAGCTAAATTAAGCTTAATGGGTCATTTAATCTGTCCCATTGCACAGGAGGAATTTGACACTTTTTTTAAACTAGAGGTGCCCAAAATGCTATTCTGGCAAGTAGACATAAATCATGTGGCCTTTGTGGACAATTAGATACCTAGAGAGAGAAACAAGGTTCTAAATAAATGATCGTTATGTACTTACTTTTGGGAACAGATAATTTAATTTGGTATGATTAAAATTGATACTTAACAGGAATCACTGAAGTGAATTTAACTCTATCACAGCCTGAGGCTGAGGCAGTGTGTGTTTTTCCACTTGAAAGAAGTTTATCCTTTCTGGTAGCAGAGAAATGTTACTTTCTTCCAAATGACGGTGCTGAATCTTAATATTGGACTTTAAAAATCTATTAATGAATCCATTACATAAGACATGTATAATGATCTCATAATAAAGATGTTGGTGGCATTCAGTGAGATTTTCAAGAAAATGCAAAACCTCCAGATATGAGGAGTTTAAACTAGCTACTTAGGTTGTTTTTAGAATAGTGCAAATATTGAAAATAAACCCCTGAATTAGGATTTACAATTTTACATAGAAATCAAAATGTCTGTAATATTTTTTATTTCTAGGGGTTTTTTTGTGTAGATCTTTTTTTTTTCTGTAAAAGAAAATGTGGACAAGGCTGTATGGACACTCAAGCTTTATATTAGCTGATCTGTGGACTTTGTGGAGTCATAACACTTTTTCCTCAGGATATCTAAGCCATCCCTGTATTTTTCCAAAGTTTATCAGGAATTCTTGCACTGTGTCATTTTAATGTAGCTCTACCTGGAAAGGGTGTTTTTAAGCAGATGAACATTTTTCTCTGCCAAGGAAAAAGACCAAATAAAGTAGATTTTGACTTACTTAAATTCTCAAAGTTTTAATTTTTTACTTAATTTTTTTTTTTTGCTTTTTCACAGTTCTTTTTTTTCAATGTGAAACCAAAAGATTTGAAACTTCATTGCAGCCAATTTTGTAGATAGTTCTAGTTGTAGATACAACTTCTCAAAGACATCCTTATATTTTGTGGTGGGTTTCTTCTTTGTTTTTTTGGTTACAATTGTCATTTTCAACTTTGAAAGCCAATTTCTGTTCTTGGAGTGGGAAGGTAGTTGTTTTTTCTACCATCTTTACTTTTGCAATGGATTAAATTTCAGGTGCATGTAGCAATGCAAATCTCTGGTAACACATGGCCCAATTCACCATTCTCTGTTCAGTTTGCAGTTCTGTTTGTTTTCTGGTCACAGTATGGAAACTTTAGGATGAAAGCTTTAGAAGTGATGAATTAATTTGCTTCATATTTACAGTTATTTCATCTTAATGAAACAGGTTGTTGGTACCATCTTTTACCAAATGTGCATTTTTGTACTTAAATGGATTTTCAGGAAAGGGAAATGTGAAAGTTGAATGCATTCAGCAATTCTGGAACTGAGCCATGAAACAGAGCAGTTGCTAAAATTGACTGCCTGAATCACGGATATGGAATAAAAATGGCTAAAACTTAGCAAAGGTTATTATTATAAGCTCTTAAGGTTTGTCCTTTTTTCCCCTTCATTACTGCTGAATATTGCTAGAATGAAAAAATGAATTACATTATGATAGGTTCATTGTCCATAATGTTTGTTCATTTCTGCTCAAACTGGTACATAATTTCCAGGGATGATTGTGAAATTCAGTTTTTGCTTGGAAGCTGCATGAGACCTGAAGGCAAGGTGCCAAATTACTTTTCATTTTAAATATGAGCCTGACTGAAGGTCACTGAGGAAATTTTTCATTTCAGAAACCAAGGCATCTGAGCTATCATTCAGATATTTAAACATTAAAATACAAATCCTTATTCTAAATTAGGTAGGTATGATAAGGCTGTCCTTCCATATTAATGCATAATTTTTGCCAAATGTCAAAATAATGTGATTTTAGAAGGGAATAGAATTCTCATGTATCAAATTCAGGTTGAATTTTTTCAAAAAAACCACATAGTTAAAGTAGAACTTAATGTAACAGCAGCAAAGCTTATCTTAAACTGGCATTAGTTGCAGTTGCTTCAAATTTAACTTGGACTTGGTAAGGTCCCCAATGTGCAATTTCTGTGAAATAAGTGAAGCTCCCAACTTTTAAAGGTACTGATCTATGCATTTAAAATTCAAAGAGGCACACTGCAAACTCAAGGTTACTTTTCCCATTTTCCTGCATGGCCCTGCTCTATTTCCAAAGCTCCCTGTACCTGTGAACCAATCCGTTGTGCTTAGTGAGGAGTTCTGCCCTCCTCATGCTGCTTTATCCTGGCACAGGTCCTTGTCTGTGCAGCTGGATCTGGGGGATGCAGGTGAGCTGGGAGCTCCAGGATGGGACCAGCTGTGGGGTCAGGACTGAGGCTGTGCTGGTGGGAGGGAGCAGGAGGAGCAGCCAGGACCCAGGGACCTGGGCACTGGTTTGTGAGAGGCTGTGTAGGTGTTTGTGTGTGGGAGTTAAACCATTCTCCAGTGTTTTGAAGTTCTTTATTGATATTTTACTTTTTTTTCCTTAATGAAATATATGCTTCTTTACCTTTTGCCATCTGGCAAATTTTAATTTCCATGTGGTCCACATATAAATACTTTGTTTTCTGGCAGCAGGTAGTTTCCTCTCCCTGCTCCCATTTCCCAGCCTCCTATCTCTTGTATGCCTGGCCACAGAGAATTCTGATGTTGCAAAAATATTGACCACTGGGAGATGTTGATCTTAGTATTTGTTTTACTTACTTCCTAATAGGAATGAGGAGACCTAGCAAAATAGCATCTAGAAAAATTAACTGAATACAGTTCTTTGATACCTGAAAAATGGCAGTTTAGTCAGTGGAATCCAGTTTCGTTCCTAGAAGACATTGTTTCAAATGATTTTGTCTCACATGTTGTTTCCTGCAGGGGGAACAGGAAAAGTCACACTAAGGGTGACTTTTTAGTTTCAGTAAGCCTTTTATTTCTCATTCCTAAGAAAAGTTGGTCATACTGTAATCATGTCTGAAATAATGAGGTTAAAGTCAGTTCTTTGTATAACTGACTTGTGAAATTACACATTTATTTTTACTATTAATAAAAACTTTTCAAACAAACAATAGACAATTCTCACTGTACAGATGGATTATTGTATGTGTAGCTGTCCTGCCATTGTTTCACTGATGTTCTGTTTCTCTCTGCCAAGCTGAGTATAAAATTGCCATAGTTCTGACATAAATGAAGGTATTTTAATCTACTTTTTGCAAAAAATTGCTGTGTTAGTGTCAGAAGAACCACAGAAGTGACATGTTAACTAGTTTGGTGTAACTTTCTATATTAGAATTTTAAAAGTCCCAGATCATTAATTCAGTGTTACGTTATTTTTTTATAAATATATGCTGAATTGTGCAAAAGACTGGAAATGTGGTTTTCTATTGTATAGTTTGTTGCTGATTTAATGAAAAGTTATTTTTGGTATAACATTTTATATGGTTGGTTTTCAGCTCTTGGGGCTTTCACCAGATTTGATCTGAGTAAGACCCTTTGTCTTGAAAATGTAAATTTAAATTGTTAATTTCTGAGAAATGCTTGACAGAAAAGTTCTTATAGAAACATTGTATTTTGTGAATACAGTATTTTGGAAGACACCATTTATTTGAACTTCTTCTTGCAGGCTTCTTTATAGTTTAGCCTTTAATGCCAGATTCCTGAGGCATCTTTGGTATTTGATATCTTCAATGACTACACGAATGATTACAGGGTATGTATTGTGCCATTTCTGGAACTGATTTTTTGTTAAAATAGAGCATATCTAGTGAAAAGAGAATGGGACAATTAGAGGTACTTACCTCCTGTGATTTCATAAAACTGAGCAAAATCTTGGAAATCAGACAGAATAAAGAAAATACCTACTTAAAATGAGTTGAACATTTTGTAGTTCTTGGAGTGCTTACAAGCATCAGTGTAACAAACACTGAAGCCCCAGGTTGTTCATCCCAAGAGTGTGAGTTTTATCTCACATTCTCTGACTAGCCCAAAAATAGATGGTGGCAGAACCACTTTTCTGGGAGCTGAGGCACTGAACCTACAGATGTGTTCAGTGCTGACATGCAGAGAATTATTCTCTTTGTATCTCCTAAGTATCTGCAGTTTGTATTAATTAATGCCCAAGTTTATTTGTCATGGAGACACTGAGGTACCAGTCACAAGAACTTCTGAAGAGTAACCTTATTTTCCAAAAATTGGAAATAATAGTTATTTAACTGAAAAAACCATTTTTATATTGCTGTTGGAGCTACTACCACATTCTTTTACTAGAATGCTGAAAGTAGTACCTTACAGAGGTTTTATTAACCCTCTCTTTTACACTGCATTTTGTGCTTTAAGGTCTATGGTGCCACTCCTTCAAGTGATTTCAAGAGGCTCTCCAATGTCTTTAGAGGACTCCAGCCGAATTATCCCTCTCTTCTACCTTTTCAGTTCGTTGTTTAGTCACTCACTTATTTCTATTCATGATAATGAATTCTTTGGTGACCCAATAGAAGGTGAGTTTTGAACATACTAGATAGCAGTGCTTTCTAAAATGTTTTTGTGTAAGGCTGGAGAGCTCCCTGGACAATGATTTGCTGACATCTGGGAGGAAGGAGCTTCTGGGCTGATGGTCCCCTGAGCACTCAGCTGTCAGCTGGCTCTTTATGGTGATTGCACTTAGAAAAAAAAGAGAAAAATTAATGGTCTGTACCTTGGGAACCCTAGCCTTATACAGGGTCTGATATGGAAGTTCTTAATCATGATAGTTTTTAATGAGTTAGTGAAGAGAGTGAACTTCTTCTGGACTGAAGCTGTAGTTTAATGTATAAATTTAAAATAGCAGGAATCACAAAAGAGATCAGGGGGATATTGTAGTCAAAATAATTGTGACTACACACAATCCCAAGATTTGATCTCCTTTCTAAATGTTTACTCATTCTCTTTTTGGGTGATGTTTCTTTTCTCTACCTTTAGATTATGTGTGTGAGTATTAAAGTTTAATTAAATAAGTGGGGATTTTTAAGTGTCATTTAAGGAAACTTAAGCTTGTGTTTCATGCAGTTGTAGGTCAAAGACAATCATCAATGATGCCTTTTACACTAGAAGAGCTTGTAATACTCTCCCGCTGCCTTCGAGATGCATGTCTAGGAATCATAAAGTTGGCTTACCCAGAAACAAAGCCAGAGGTTCGTGAGGAATATATTGCAGCATTTAGAAGTGTTGGAGTAACAAAAAACACAGAAATGCAGCAATGTATACAGACAGAACAGAAAAGGTGGATTCAGTTATTCAAGGTAAATTGAGTCAATTTTCAGAACATATCTGAATAAAATTTTCATTATGCTGCTGAAGATAGGAAATTAGATTTTTTTTTCTCTAATTTTATTGCTGTTGCTACAAGTAATATAGATTTGGGAAGGTTACTGTTTGGCAAATATGCTAAACTTCAAGTAACTAAACTGATAACTAACCATTTTTTTTTCCTTCTGTCAACTCTTAATTTTCTTGCTTGCCTTGTTTATAAAACAGTTACCGTGTAAAATATGGGGTTTAACTCAGACTCCCATTCAGAATGGTGCTTAAGCATGTTATAACTTTGCATAGGTGTGAAATTCTAACAAAATCTAATTATTACTCTGGTACTTCTGTATTAGAGACTTCACTATATTGGTACCATCCTGTATTGGTTTTGTTGGTATTCTCCTAAAACCTGTTGGTATTCCTCGTTTTGAGTTTGGAATACTGAAGGGGAGGTGGATCTGGATTAGCAAATGTGAATTTAGTGTATATTCTTTCTGGATATCCACCAGTGTTTTTCTGCTGGTTTTATCCATCCTAAGCTAAGACATGAGTTAAGAGAAGCTGAAAACATTGGCAGAAAAAAACCCGCTAATATAACTGTTGCTGAAAAAAGGGAGTGCTTGACTTGTCATGAAAATTCTGCAGCAAACACATCTAGTCAGCTAAAATTGCTCATTAAAGAAGTGGGAGCAGAAGAAATGCATTTTCCAAATTGAATGCTAGATTTACAGTCTGTTTAATACTGGCGACCTCTCGCACACTAATGTTCAGTTCGAGTCATCAGCTGTCCCTTCAGGTCTTTTATCACTGCTTTTGTCAAGCTATCTATTTAATTGAAAGAAGTTAATTGAATGAAAATGATCAACTAAGCTTGTATTAATATTGCTAATGGAACTTTCTTCTTGGCCATGTTTGGAGAAAGATGTCATGCTAGACTTTAGGAAAGGCCCATTAAGGCTTGCACTTAACCTGATGGGCTAATTAAGGAATGCTTATTCATTCTACAAGTCCAAGGTAGCCTCTATCCAGCCTATTCTGCCTGATTTTACAACACATTTCACTTATGAGCATAAGCATTAATAGCAGTGAGAGTAACTGATAATGTTTTGATTGCATGGAATACAGTCCTAATGCACCACTGAATTTGTAATTTGCACAGATTGATCTAATATATGTTTGCACAATGTAATTTAATTACTTGTCTTTAAATTGCCAAATAAACTTTTGATTTAAAGGTCACTAATGAAACCCCCAATATGTCTTTTTTTTGAGAAATATGTATGACTGGGGTATTTTTATGCATGCAGTTCATATCATGCCTCCTTCTTTTTGTTTGCTTTAGTTTGTTATGCTTAATCAATCTTTGTCTAAGTTGGTGGATTTCAGGTGAATTTGATCATATTTTGCTGTCATTCAGAAAGCTGTAAAATCCTGAGTTACTTTGTCCCACTTTGGCAGTCAGAAATTAAACTTGTAGTGGAACTGTCAAAACTGGGTGTGCTCTTAACTATGCTCAGGAGCCAGGGTTGTCTTCCATCAGCTGAATTGGAAATACAAGTCTTGAGGGTATCTGGAAGGCTCCAGTTCTACCCAAAAAAAGAAGTAATAATACAGCTTCCCTTGTTTACTTCTTCAGAAACATGTTTGTTGTTACAGACAAAAATTGAATGTGGCTGAAGTTAATGTCATTGAGAAGACTCCTGTGCATAGCACTGAATCTTTCCTGAGGGCAGCTTCCAAATTGCTTCCTGCCAGTAAGCAGGCAGCAGCACCTTCTTCCAAATTATTAAAACAAAGCTAAAGTAGTTAATTATAAATTCAAGTAGAAAATACTTTTTCTTTCTTTTGCACTATGTCAAATATATCTATCAATTATATGGGGTTTATCTTTGCTAAAGCTTTTGCAAGCTGCTGGCTGAAAAACAGCACATTCCTTCCTTATCATCTGTGTTTTTAATTTTCCTTTTTTCTTTTTCCTCACTTCTTTTGTGTATATTCCATGTCTCTGGTGTCTAGTGAAATACATATGTGTATATATAAAGTGAATGAAATCTATATATGTACACACACATATATACATGTACATATCGACTTTACTTATGCAATGTAATGGTAAATCTGGAAACAGGCTGCTGACAGTGATGTGCGTATTTGCTAACAATTTAGAGGTCTTTGGTAAGATTTCCATGTGCAGATGTCTCCATTCAACAGAATCCCCCATTATTGGCTTGGTAGAATGATGAGTAGTGTAGTCAGCTGTTACAGATTTTGTAGAAAATCTTAAGTTATGAGTACATGAAAATGGGTTTTGTTAAACGAAAGAATTATTTCACTATCTTGGGTTAATCCTCTGGAATCAGGTTTCTAATTTTGCTGAATTTTAGTTTTAAATGCTGCTTGCACTGGACACTTTATTGGGAAGAAATTCCCTTTTTGGTATTTTTTATTGTAGTATATCTTCCCTTTCAATGGAATACATACTTACAAAAATTGTTACAAAGTTGAGTTGGAGTGGCAACTGGGTTAGTGCTCTCAGTGTCCATTCATTCTGCAGGAGAAACCCCAATTTCACCTAATCTGATTCAGCTTCCTTTAAGGTTTCTTCAGCTGCTTATAAAATACTGTATTTTCGTGGTCTTCATGTGTTTAGTATGTTCTGATTTTATTTTCCTTTTTGCAAACATTTACCTCACTTACAGTGGTAATGGGACCAGAGAGCTTCAGTGACTCATGTAACCTGCACTGGATTTTATAAGGGAAAGGTGATGAAAATTTCCGTGTAATCAGACAGTTCCGTTAATAACATTCTTTGTTCTGTCTTGAATAAAGACATTACCTTAAAAACTGGATGTTAAAAGCTCTTTTGTGTGGCATCTAGACATAGAATCCTTTAGAAGGCCCATTAAACTTTGTTACTCTTGACACCTGTCTATTGAGACTGTCTTTTAGCAAGATTATTTCAGAAAAGCTCTGTGTACATTTTTTTGTTATTTGTTTTTCAAGCGCTGTACTTTAAAGTTGCCAAACAGATGGCTGTTCATTGTAGCAGTGATAATGTCTCTTTAGCCTAGTAATTTACTATTCTATTGATTTCACTTAATTATGTTTTATGTAGTGGTGGGTGAACTTGATTCAGCTTTGGACAGAAGACATGCAACCGAGTATGGCAGTTCTGCTTGAGGTGGAGAACTTGGTTTCTCTACTTCTTTTCTTTTTTTCTAGATTGGAGGAAACTGCCAGGAAAAACACTAAAATTGCAAAGATGCCCTAGTGACCATAATAACAATTTTTCTCAGCCTCTCAATTTTGCTAGGAAGATAAAAGAACATTATATACATACATAATATACATTGTGTGTATACTTGGTTAGGTGTTATTTTCTTTAAACAGGTAGTTTAATATATATAATGATTTGTTTGGGCTTCCCTGAACTGGCATGCAGCACTTTAGGTGTGCAGTACTGCTAAATCCTATGCTGTCCTGGGTCCTAGATTTTGGAATGAGACTTTAATAAGCTAGGTTTTTTGATGTCTTGCAAGTGAACCATGAGTACTTAATTTCATTCTAAGGTATTTGAGTCTAACAGCAAGGTTTTGTGAGTTAAAAATAAGTGGCAATTTTATACATTGCTGATTTTTCTTAAAAAAGCTTTTGCATTGTGAATTATGTAATTTCATTCACAGTGCTAAATATATATTGAATGTCTGTGTTTCTGACACCTAGGTCATCACAAACTTAGTGAAAATGTTGAAATCTAGGGATACAAGGAGAAATTTCTGTCCACCAAATCACTGGCTCTCAGAACAAGAAAACATTAAAGCAGATAAGGTAAGAGTCATATCCTTTTCCACAAAGCCTTGCAGGTGCCAGATTTTCAATGGTACTGTTTGTTTCCTGACCGTATTAGTGATGTTGATTTTGCATTGATTGAATGGTTTAAAACCTGGAATAATGTTGCTTTTCTCTGATGTAAGAGTCTTGAAACTGTTAAGAAACTTGTATGTTAAAGCACATTTCCAATCCATAAAGGGGAACTTGCCCTACAGTACAAGAGTGTAAATTATTGGCATTTATAGCAGAGGAGAATTGGAAATCTGGTAGCATTTAGTTGCATCTTCTCATAGTAAAAATGCTAGATGGAAGAATTGTACTATAGTGGGGAAAATTCTCTTCTAAAATGAAAGAAAATTCAGCAGCATTTTCTGTACTTAGCTCACCTAGAAATTACTTTTTTTTCCCTAAGAGCTTTTGAAAAAAATGATGTTGATCTCAAGAAGTGTATATGTGTGTGCAAAAGAAAAAGCTAATACCTGCTGTGGACTAGATTCCTTTGAATCATGACACATGCTCAATACAAAATAAACAGAATATTTGACATCTCAAAATTCCAAGTCAGCTTCTCTAGTGTCCTAAATACCAGAACTGAATGTAACATTGTGTGGTATTTTTAAATACATGGGATTTATATTGTATTGTTGTTAATTGTGTGGCTCTCCTGTAAGGCACAAATGTAAGGAGGGATCAGGAGAAATGAAGATGTTAAGGCATTCAGACACACTCCTGCACATGACAACTCAGTGTATTTACTATAAAGTAAATTTTAATGTGTAATTAGGTCCTGTTTAACTGTGAAATCCTGTTAATTTGTGAGGTCACACAGCTGTATGTGCCATCAGCCAGACATGTCTGGAGAGTCAGGAGGATGGGGAGGATAGGACCACTGCAGTCTACTTTGGATGGTAAGACACTGCCTATACAATTTCAGCTTTGCTAAGTCCAAATAAAAGTTTGCCTTATGCAAAGAAATCTGTCTTTTCTGGAACCCAGTTGAGTATTTTGTAGTAAAATCTTGGTAGCCAAAAGCAAGACAATCTTTCATAAGTTTGGTTAAGATATTTTTTAGAATTGTGTACTTGTATGCATGTATGCATGTCTTTAGAATATTTAAAATAATTTACTTGCCCAAGCTTCTGCTGACATTGATGAGGGGAAATGATGGGGTGGAGAAATGATGTGTTTTTAAAATAATGTGTTAATATGTATAAAAGGCAGTTGCATAGAATAGGAAATTAATACAGTTTCAGAAGATATAAAGCATTGAGATTTTGCTTTTACTGTATACTATAAAGAAACATTTTCATTATATAGTAAACTGTAACAAACAGGCTTTGCATGCTAAATATTGATTCCTGTTTATAAATATTGTCTCTAATTAACTAAGGCAGAAACTTAAATCTCTGAATTACTCAAAATATCAGGATTTTATGGAACTTGCAGACAAAAATTAGAGAATGGGACAAACTTAGCAATCAGGGTAAATTTACACTAAATTAGTTGTGCCAATGTGCTATCCCGTAGACAGTTTGTTTCTTCCAGCTTTTCATACCTTATCAGCTTCACTATTCTAGAATTTTACCTCTCTACGAACAGGTAAAATAATCATTAAATCACTGGCACCTGTGCAGAATTATTAATGATTTTAAAATTGGGCCTTTAAGTGGCAAAATTATTAATCTGCAATAGTCCTTACTGTCTTCCAAGATAGTGCAATCTGCTTGAGTTAGTTTAGCCAGTAGATCATGTAGAGACTGGAGCTTTTGAATGCTGCTGTAGGGTTGTACAGAATTAAGAGCTTTGTCCAGGGTTGAAACCTAATGACTTCTAGTGATAATTTTTAGTTGAGTAACTATGATGGTAAAAGTTTATTTTAATTACCTTCTTAGTGTGGTTTCCAGATAATAGCTAGTTGGCTCAGTTTAAGTACTGCTGAGAATTTTTAATTATATATTTTTTCAATTTGGTTTCCTTCTTTGGAAGTCACCTCCACATCAGCAGTCCTTGTTTCTTTCACTGACCTACATGACTCTCCACAGCTGTTTATACTGTCTAGATGTTCTCCACTGTCAAACCTGTTCCACATTTATCACTTCCACACTCTCCTGGTCTCCTTGCACTCACACCTACAGTACCTTGACTCTCTGCCAGGTCTTCCTTCCCCAAATGCCCCCAGTTTTCTCCATTTCATGCCTCCCCTGTAGGGGATAAGGAGTGCCTGTGCTGTGCTGGTGTGAGCAGCTGTTCCCTCCTTTTTCCTGGCTGGCTTCAGGTGAGCTGGCACGGTGAGCAGTGCTCTCCTGGCTCTGCCTGTATTCAGGTTGCTAAAGGAATTTCTCCTCCTGGCCCATTGAAAATTTTCGCAGTGCTTGATATTTTTGAATCTCCTGTTCTCTGTCAAAGTTGAAGTTCAGCTGATGAACTCAGGAGGTGTATTGGAGGCAAAATGGTGAGGAAAGATGGCTGTGTTCATGTAAACCTCCTTTTCGTATGAAATCAGGTTAAAAAGAAAGAGCAGTCAACATGAATGTGTGAAAACAAGCAGGTAACCTTGTACACATGACTTGTTTAATCCCTCTTGACTCCATATGGGTTCAAGCCAATTAGCATGAAAGTACTGCTGAATCACATATGGTCATGTTTATTTGTGCCTTTTCATTTACTTAAATGGCAGACTTGTGAGTTCTAAATGCCCTCTGTATTGATGACTCCATCCCATATTTCTCTTTAAAGAAAGAAGCTGTGATGGAGAAATGCAGATAAAATTGACTAATTGACTGAAATAATTGAACTGTCGAAGTCCTGTAGTAGTTTACCTTTGCTGTACATGCACTTTTCATTTAAAATGCTTTTAACTGTTAGCTTAATAGGCTTCATACATTGACTTTAATTAAAAATGTTTACTAAGTAAACTAAGGTAATCACAAATAAGCATTTTATCAGAAATTCCAAAGGCATGCAATGTTGAAACTGCTCCCAATGAATATATATCAAGATAGTGATGTTTAGAGTCATATCCTATTAAATTGGTGCTTAAAATATCCCTACTGAAAGTGCTTTGAGGATTTAAAACACAAACAAAAAAGAACATAGAAGTGTTCAGTCCAGAAGATGACAGAAGATGCTTGTCACAATGGGTAGAAGCCAAAGAAAAAACCTTGAAACTGTGATAAAAAACTTCCAGACAGGGTAGTGACATGAAATTAATTACTACTTTTGTAATACACTCTATGAATAGTCCAGACTCTGGAGGTTTTTTTCCAGGGGGATGATTATTAAATGTGGAAATGAAACAACAGAGGAACTGTGGGTGTTGTTACTGCTGTAGACTGAAGTCAGGTGGACCTTTGGCCACAGTGGCTCCTCAGTGAGCAATATTGACTGCACTTAATTAATTTACCGTCAGATATGTGCTCGCCAGCTGAGTTTCCTCCCATGAAGTTAGAGCAGGATTGTCATTTCTGCTGTGCATCACCAAAAGTTGAGTTGTTTCCTAAAAATACCCTCTGTGGGCTCAAAGGAGCTGCACAGTAGTTTGGGAGCTGCGTGAATGAGCCTCTCTGCTGTGGCTTCTTGAATTTTTCTCTTAAGATTTTTGTCTTAAGTACATTATACACATTCTTGGTGATGTTTTCACTGTTCCTGCAGTGACTGGAATTTAATGTGGTCACTGTGACTTTGCTGACAGGAGAGAAAACTCATTGATATGAATGTTATCTTTCTGTTGGTTTCCTTAGATTTGGTTTAATTCTAAACGTTTTTACCTAAAACAACTTGATTGAAAGTAGATGATGTAGTTGAAAGCACAATAACTGTAAACTATTTTGAGCATGAGAGTAGGAATATTGTATATTCCTGCAATTAAAATTCTAAATCATCACAGTTACTAATTGTCTTCTATCATGCATTTTTTTCCTAATTCCTAAGCTAAAAATGTCAGTAAGATTTTTTTTTTTTTAAATAAAGTAGAGGTATGGAAGTATGTATTTTTATATGCATTTTGTTTTTGTGTGTTTTCACTGCTTATATTTCAGTTTGCCTGTAGCAAATGATGTTTAAAGAAAGGTAAGACTTTGAGTGAATATGTAATAAATGAACCATTTTAATATATGTATTTTTATACAAAGCAGATTGAGTCACTTGGTACAAAATAAATTGCTTTTAAAAATGTTGTTTCCAAAATTTTTAAAATTATTATTTCTGTTTTAAGTGGGTTTGGAACCAGCACCTCTTTCTGTATCTGAAGAACGACAACTTGCAATTCTGACAGAGCTACCTTTTGTAGTTCCTTTTGAAGAAAGAGTAAAGGTATCTAATTTCTAATTTAATATGCAATTGTGTTTTTTTTTTAGTTTTTTGTTTTGAATAAGTGTAAAAAGAGCACTCAGTTAGATAGAAACGGGATTCAGTTCAGATTCCCTACAGAAGGATGTGACAGCCTGCACTGCTTTTCTTCAGTACTCATGCAGCAGCTGAACATTTGAAGTAAATGATTTCTCCCTTACTTTCCTACTTACATTGCCCATAATAATATTTTCATTGACGTTAGAAACATTTATTCCGAGGCAGATGAGAGCAGTTTGCAGTCCTGGCTCTGGGATGGCTCTACACGATTGCACCCTCTTGTGGTGGCACAGCACCAGCCAGCTGTGTCTGTACCAGAGTGCAGGGTCACAGCTGGAGACATTGGAGCACTGTGGGTTTGCTCCAAATGAGATAACGGATCTCTGTCTTGGGAAATTAACACCTGGAGATTAAATGACTGCATTCATAGCTGAGTAACTGAATTTCAATAGGGTGTATAGCTTAAAATTTGCAAGATTCTTGTACTTGATTGATTTGATTTGCTTTTGAATGTTCTTGAGATTTTATACATGTAACTGTTAGTTCTGTTACCTATTTCAGTTTCCATCATAAATATTCTAAAAGCTTGTTTTTTCTATTAAACACATTTTTTTTTAAACTGGTTTAGTTTTAGTATCAATTATTTTAAAACTGGTCCCTAAATTGTCGTGGAAATAATACATTTCAAGATACTATCAAGGGAATGAAGAGTAATTCCATAGGGAAAGTCAGTCTTTATTTGTCAAAACAGACAGAGGCAGCTTTGGTAGAAAATGTGTGTTTTTTTTCTCAGGCTTCTATGAAACAATTATTCCAACAAAACGTCTCATAACTGGCAATCGTACACTAGAATTACAGGGAATGATAGGAACTGACCTCAAGTAGGGATCTACTGTTATGACTTAGTCATTGCATTCCACCCTCTGGACTTCCTAAAGCTGTGTTGAGATGTATACATGTTATGTTTTTGGAATTCATAAAGCCTTTTTTGGTGCAGTTGGAATTCATAGAACCTTTTGTGCTTTTATCATAAAAACTGAGGTAACAGTGGCACGAGAGCTTGGAGATAAAGCTACAACTGAACTTCTGTAGTTCTAAGAGGAGATCCTCTTACACCATGTTTTGGAACAAGTGTGTACAGTCCTTTTTTTATAATAATGGGAGTCAGCATTCTTTTGGACTCTCCCACTGCTTCTACAGAGCAAGTTGCAATAAGGGAAGAAAATACCACGAGCATAATAAGGTGGTTTTTTTACCTTTTGGTCAGTTGCTGTCTATTGCTCTGTAATTTAATATGGTAAGCTCAATGCTGCTTGTGTGTGGGGGTTGTTCCATATGCCCTTTCATTTTCTGACTTCCTCTTGCCATTTTTAGCTTGACTTACCAGATAACAGATACTCTTACAAGCCATTGCAGAGTCCAGTTCCATGGTAGGTTCTTCAGCTTTCTAGCCCCAGGAAGTGTTTTCCCCTTCAGCCTTAAGGCACATTGGGGTGCACCCTTCAGTGGGAGGTAATGAATCCAATTTGTAGCAATTGCCTTGGTTCTCACCTCCTTAGGCCATACTTTAGACAGCTTGCCTATGGTGATGCTACTTCCCATGGTGTGTGCTTCAGTCAGCATTTCTTGTTTTCCTGTGTTTGTCTGAAGTCATTGCAAATGCTTCAGTTGTGCATTAGGGTTCTCATTTTCAGGACTAACACATCCAGGAACAGTGGGTTATATAGGGAGTCAGGGTCAGTACCAAAAAGAGTTTTGCTATAAGATGTAATACCAAGTGATTTTTTTCCATCTAGAATTGAGTAACAATAATTAATAAACTATATCTAGTCCTACTTCAAGAAGGAGAGTGGTGGTGAGCATATTCTCATGCTCTGTACATAGAAAAAGGTGTCTGTGGCTACGTGCCTTGATGTTATAAAACTAGAAAAATTTAGGCCAGAAGGGACCTCTGGAGTACTCTAGTCCACACCCTTCCTCACACAAGAATAATTTAAGACTTGGATCAGCATGCACAAGGTCTTGTCCACATGAGTTTTGTCTGTCTCCAGAAATGTCTATCTATAGACTCTCACGTAACCTTTTTCAATACCTAATCACTCCTGTTATGAAATTTTTTCTTTATGTCCATCCCTTGTTTCTCTTTCTGCAGCTTAGGACTATTTTCTCTTGTTTTCCTGCTGTGTACCTTGGGAAAGATTCCTGCTTTGTCTATACTGTAATTTTTCTTGTTAGAAAGCATCTTCTCCACTAGCAACAGTTGCCCATAAAAACAGTAGATTTGAGACCTTATTCTACCTTTGTTTGCTGGGGTTAGGTTTCCTCTGTCGTGGTAAATCTGTTGTTTTTAAAAATCCCTGCAGACTCTTACTTAATCTTCTTCATTAAAAAATTGTCTGACGTATTACTGAGAGATTATATCCTTTGGAAAATGTGCTAGACTATTTATTGAATATGGGAATGATGCCAAGGGAAAATATAGTAAACATACACTGCCTGGATAGAGGGAATATTATTATACATTAGGCAACCCCCTCCCATGCTACATCTTGGCATAGAAGCACAGTTAGCTACAGATATATTTCAGGGGAACAAGTTCCTGTTGTGAAGACTTGAAAATGGACAGTGTGAAGTTCAGTTTGTACTTCACCTGGCATAATTGTTTTGAATTTTTATGATGCTCTGGTTATTTCTTTAATGGCAGTAATATCCATTATTTTAGTCTGAATTATTTGTTCACTGCTTATACAAGGGGAACTGGTACCTATTTTATTACTGAGAATGTTCCTGACCATTGCAAATGGCAAAAAAAGATTATTTACCAGTACTGAGAATAACCTCTGTGTATAAAATACTCATGGGACTTTTTTCCTTTGGTTTTGAATACTTTGCATTTCAGAACTCTGAAAGTTAGAAAAAGGAAACTGGAAGCACTGGCACAATGTACGTAGATTTGCCTCCTTATGTAGAAGGAACTGAGGATGGTATCTTAGCACAGAAAAGTTCTTTGCATTTCTGTCCCACTCCTCCCCTTCCATGGGTCATGGCTCTGTATTAAAGTTTCTGCAGCTCAGTGAGACAGAAGATAAATCACTTCAAAGTGAGTGCCAGAGGCAGCTCAAAGGACAGTAACAGGAGTGAATAACCATCTCTCATTAAATACTTAGATCTGCACAATGACATGATTGCTCTTTTCACTCATTTTAACAGATCTTTCAAAGACTGATCTATGCTGATAAACAAGAAGTTCAAGGAGATGGGCCATTTTTGGATGGAATTAATGTCACTATCAGAAGAAATTATATTTATGAAGATGCTTATGATAAACTTTCCCCTGAGAATGGTAGGTTTACAGTTAAGTTACTAGCTTGTTACAACACTTCATTGTTCTTACCATGTACTTCCATATTTTCTTATTTGACTGGTATGCTGTAGGTTTATCAGCTCTGAGATGTGAAAGTTCTTTAAAGTTAAATTTCCATGATTTTACAGAAGTTATTTTCACCCATATTCTTTCTGATAATTGCAGTCTAAATAATCCCTTTACAATCTATTTTTATGGTGCTTTTCTTCTCATTTGCTCATCCAAATAATTGTAATTTGTATATTTTTCTATGTAATTCATTAGATATGATCTGCTTTGGTGATCTTTGCCAACAAATACATACAGACTGAATGGGGTTTGCTAGGTGCAATGTGTCTGATAATAGTGCAGGGCTCTTTTTAATGATGGGATGTAGAACTGTGCATTTTACTACATTGAATTAAATCACGTTCATGTGAATCTGTGTGAATCTTGCACTCACAGTATTTTATGTAAATACAATTTTCAAGTTTTTTTCTGGGTCTCTTTTAAATATTTTGTAGAATTTTTTTTTTCTTCCCCTGCCTGTGGTCTTATCTACTTCTTTTTTGATGACTCTTAAAACAAGACCTTTTCTACAAAGTGAGTGTTTCACAAACTGAATGTTCCAAAATTCAAGCCAGTAATGAGTTTTGCTACTGTTTACTAGGTCAGTTTTTATTCTAGCATATATTGTTTGTGTGTGTAATTACATGTGTTTTCATCCATACAAAACTGAAGCAGACAATTGCATTTGAGTTTGTCTCTCTCCTTTCTCTGCAGAACCTGACCTGAAAAAGCGCATTCGTGTTCACTTGCTTAATGCACACGGTCTTGATGAAGCTGGTATTGATGGTGGTGGAATTTTCAGAGAATTTCTGAATGAACTCCTCAAATCAGGATTTAACCCTAACCAAGGTTTTTTTAAGACCACCAATGAGGGACTGCTTTACCCTAACCCTGCTGCACAGATGCTCGTTGGAGACTCATATGCCCGACATTACTACTTCCTTGGGAGAATGCTTGGAAAGGTAAAACCAGTGTTCTGTAATACAAAGCTACAGCAGTACTGAAATTATTCAGTAATGTTTTTTTTCTAATTAGGAGGAGTGGATGGAAAAACAAAATATTTTCCCAGATTTGAGGGACAGTAACTTTCAGATGTTGGGTATGAACGTTACTACTACTACATTTCTGGTTGATTTTAATAAATTATATATTTGGGAAGTACAGGAAATTTGTGTTATTCTGACTGCCAGTTGAGCAAAGTTTGTGTATGTTTGCTTCTGTGCATATCCTTGTGCTTAAGGTTAAGTTGATTGAAGTCACCATCTCTACTCTGCATATAGTGATTTTCAACCTGGAGCTTTTAGGAATGTGACTGCAGTTACATTTCCATCATTTGGAATATATGAAATGAATAAACAATTACTAGTTGTATGAGGTATAAAATTCTTGGTAGCATTTAAAATTTGACATCAGCATTTTCCATACTTAGGAGCCACATGCAAATTACCTTTCACATATTTTGTTTGGGATTTTGTACATTTTGCCTATTTCTTGAGTTTTAGTGCTTGATAATTTGGTGATATGAATGTTCAAAGGCTAATAGATGGTTGTTGAGCTAGATGAAGAATGAAGGGGGAGGAACAAAGAGAGAAACCATTACAAACATTAATTACATTCAATTTTCTTTTATGGTCAGGTTTAATACTGAAGCTATTTCATTCTAAGCACTCAAAATAATTTTTATAAAGCTAATAATTGTGAAACAAAATTTGGAATACAAATTTCATTTCAGAAAAAGAAGTATTAACTGCTACTTAGCTGTCTAATACTGAAGATATTTAAGATGTAAAAGTCCCATTTAACTGCCTGAAGTATTTTGGAAGCTAAAATGCTGCTGCTGCCTTGCAGTGAGGTTTGACGTGCAGTTGGATGTCTTTAATGTAGCTGGAAGCTGTTTCAAGGGATGTTGTTGGCAAACAGTGAATTGTTGAAACAGTGCTGTGCTTGGGAGTTGCCAGTTGACTGATTTAGGTAAAACTGCCTCTTTGTAAGCAAATTCCCTGCTAATGCATCCTAGCCACATCCAAACTTCTTAAAAAATGGAAATTACAATTTGCTGTTTCAGTAAATAATTTGTCTTTGAGTGATGTTCCCACTCCTGTTGGGAGATGAATTCAGTACTAATACAATAGTTGGTAATTATGTCTGATACTGCATATCCAAGCTTCATTTTCTTTCTGCATGTATAAATTTTTGTAGTGGGAAAGCAAATACTTGTGGTATTGTTAAGGAAGTTACTTCACCACAAAAATGTTTTGTGCATATCTAGGAAGGAGGCAGGGCTCAATTGTCGGGAAAGTTTGAAACAATATTTAAAAAAAAAAAATTGTAATTTTGAGTCTTCAGTTTCCTCAGTCAAAACAACACATTACCTACTGTAATTGAATTTCAAATATTAGCATAGAGACAGAAGTTGCAAAATGTGTTTTATCTCGCAGAGTGCTACAAGTAGAGGTTTGTTTTTTTTTTTTTAAATCAGAGAATCTATTATTTAGCATTTTGAAGGCATAAATTGTTTTTGTATTTGCAGTATGTGTAGATAAGGTAAGAATTGACAGTGCTACTTAATAATTACCCTTGCCCAGGTGCACAGACACCTTTTTAGTAGTCTATTTGGAGACTTGATGAATTAAACAGAAAGATAAGGCACGACCATACTATTCAAAACCTGCCAGTATTGTGATCTTGGTTAGGTTATTGAATACCCACTCATCCATTCCCAAAAATGTGTCCATTTTATGCTTTGCACAGGGTTATTTGAGACCAATAGTGAATTACTAAAAGCCCCTTTGCAAACAAAATAGATATAAGGCAAAGGAAGCAATCAGGCATCCACAGCAATTTCTTATTTGTGGAAACCAGTATGTAAAGAGTGCTGCCACCACAAACTCTCACGTAAGAAGCTTCAATGTTATCAGAAAACAAATACATTAAAATATAATAATTTATAGAAATTCTCTGTGTCTTGGTAACCACTTCATACTAATATCCAAATGCATTAAACTTTCAGCATCATGAAGTTAAACGTAGTTCAGTTTTCTCATCAGAAAGTTTCTGACAGCTTGGCATCCTCTTTGTTAATTGGTCAGGTCAGAAGCAAAAATATCTGAAAATTTAAAGCATATCTTGAAAAATGGTGTATCTGAAAATGTAGATAATTTTAATCCTGAATAAATTCCTGACTTTTGGGTGTATTTTTCTAGTTGATGAAGAAATTAAAATCTGTGTACAAAATGCATAGTTTGTTCATGCAGCTTTTGTAGTTGCTGGATGAGCAAAAGGTCTTGTAGAAATAATACTGTGTGGTAATTGCATATGCTGTCTGAAATCATCCTTAAAAAAAAACAGAAATGAGTTTGCTTAAACAGCAGCTACTCAAACACTTCCAAAGTTTACATTTCTCAACTGTCAGTGACTTTACTCTGAAATGTAAATATTACCTTAGCACTGGTGCCTTTTAAGCATTTTCCTTTCTCTTCCTTAGACATTAAAGCTCAGCTTGCTGTGCCCACCTTTGGTAAGAGTCTCCTACTGCCAGAGGGATTAGGAACTTGAACCTGTGTATAGCCCACTGGAAGCACAGCTGGGACTCTGAGTCTTGGGCTTTTCTTGAGAGCCAAGGGTGTCCTGGGCAGTCAGGAATGTTCAGGCAGAGTTCTAACCCTAAATCCTCTTAGTTGTCCTCTCTGGAAAGTAAAGTCTTCTTGTTCCAAGGGGTGTCCCAGAAGGATGGATGATCCAGATGCTGTGATCCTTTTCTCTCTTGCTAGTTTTGGGCTGTGGGCAGGCTCCTGGTTTGGTTCCACTTCCTTTCTACATGCAGGGGTTGTTCTGGCTGCACTAAAAATCTCCCCATGTGCAGACTCTGCTGCTGCAGGTTTAGCAGTGTAGTAGAATTGGCTCAGGAAAACATGGAAGGTGCTTTTTTGACAGGCTGCCAAGAAGCAACAAAGCAAGGAAATTTGGAAGCAACACCTGAGAATATAAAATGAGAATTTTCTCCATGCTGATTCTTGGGTGGTCTGCTGCAAACCTGAAAAGAGGGAAACACTGGTTAACCATTCTAGCAGAAGCAGTGCTTGGTAGAGCAGTGACAGAGAATTAAAATCTCAACTTCACCATGTTCTGACCTAAACTCTGTCTAGTATACAACATACTTCTCCATTTCCGATTTACATTTGCATTTATTCAAAGATGTTACTGTGACAGATGTTGTGGAAAAGGACATTATTTGCATTTGGAATTCTTTGACATCAAGCTGCTGATTCTTAGGATAATTTACTTAAATTTCACGAAGTATCAGCATTAGTGTAAGAATATGGCAGGAAATCCGTAGATAGATTAGTATGATAATTTTTATGGTTTCCTCTTCTTCCCTTTTCACATAAGCCTGCTAGTTCTTGCATTTATTTTGTTTTGCAGTGACTGTCTTTGCATGTTAAACAAAGTGACTCTGATAGTAGAGATTTCTGTATAATACACTGTCTTTGCATTTACTGAATTCTACCACCTCTCTTACTCCAGAATATTAAATAGAACTTGTGAGTCACGCATTCATGTTGCTGAAGAACATCTATTTTTGAAATGTAATATTAAGTCCCCTTTTCTAAGCAATAGAACCTGCAGTCCTTGGAAGACACTAGGGTTTTCTGAAAATACTTAGATTTGTTTGTTTGCAAAGACCCAACTTTTCCCTTAAATGATTGGGAAAGCAATATGGAGAGCAAAGTCGTTTGAGTTGTTTTGAACTGAGTCCTTCCTTTGTGGAACCAAGTAAAGAAGTTTCATAGAAGATGCAGCAAGGATTAGAGAAAAACTAACTTGTTAATTTTAAATTTCACCATTATTTTGATGGCGGATACAATCTAGGGTTAGTTCTTTGATCATTCATATTTAATGGTATATAGGAGGTCAATAATTTGCATAGACTTGTGGATATTATATTGATGAAAGTCAACGTTGTTTGTTTTCCTATGAGCCTCTCTGACTGTTGGAGGGTGGGGGCTTTTTCCTTCTCATTCTTAGGCTGCCCATTACCTTTTCTTATTGTTCACTTAATTAGACCCACTTTGGCTTGGTTTAAGTCAGTGCACCCTTGATTGGTTTGTGCTGCAGACAAAATTTATACTGCTGGTACCTGGAGGGGTAGGTATGGGATTGGTGATACTGATGCAAAGAGGAAGTAATTGGTATAAACTCTTTGTTTTATTCATTTCAGTTACCTCACACATGATTTTGTAGATTCAGCATTTTGCTTAAAAGCAAGTTAGCTGATGATAATTTGCCTCAGAAAATCCTGAATCATCTGATATGGAATCAAAACAGGAATTTACCATGGAAAGTGGCATGGTCCTTTAATGATAAACTTACAGTGTGAAAACACAATCTTAAGAGAGCAACCTTATGGAAGTGATTTCATGATTTATGAATGCAGATGTAAACTAATTTGAATCTACTTTCTGACACAGTTCTTCAGCTTGTCAACTCCTTTGTGTACTGGTGCATTTAACAAAACCAATTATCTTTTGATTACAAATAGCTATGTTAGTAGTAACCTTGTAAATATATGTCTAGTGCTAAAAGACTACTGAAATGTGGTATTTTAGCTCTAAATCTTTAAGGAGGAAAAGTGTTTATTGATGGATTGTGATATTTATTGGGTCATAATGTATTTAAATTTTCTTTAATGCATATGTTAGTGATTGTTTACCGTGATAAAGTGCATAGAGGTCTCTGCAAGGAGTTCTGCATGGAAAGAATTACCTCATGTCACTGGTCACTCCTCAATTAAAAGTTCCATTAGCAGATGATTCCTGCTTCTGGTTTGTGTACTGATTGCATTTTATTGCCTCTAAATCAGGTTCCTAGACAGGGAATAAATAAACAGTTAGAGTGTGTGGTAATGGTATCCGGATCTTTTTTCACAGTTGGGAACACCTACATCCATTTCAGTCAATTAGGTTTGGAATATTTACTGAAATTCTTGAATTAATTTGAACTTTAAAAGTTACTAGTTTCACTGCTATTAAAATACAGATTTATCTTAGAATCATATCCAGAGGTTTGTTATATAGTATTAAGTGTTTCAGTATATCAGAAGATTAAAATTAAATAAGGAGAAGTTTTCCTTTTATCTTCAGTTCTTCCTAAATTATGTTTAAATTTGAGACAAGAAAAATCTATTAAGCCTTTACTGGAAATTCAGTAATGAATGATAACTATCAGTTATCCAGTGCATCCACAGGTATCCACAGTGCTTTCCTCTCATCCCTCAAAACCCCTCAAATGGCATTGATTGCAATTTATATCATAGTTATGGCATAAGTTACAGAGATAACTGTTCCTTTTAGAACTGTTCCTATGAGAAAGAAAGTATCAAGCTGATAAAATTGTAGTTTTTTGCACGTGCTGGTATTTCTGAAGCACTCTGTTTTGGTAATAAACATTAATGTAATTAAAGACATCCTAAATTCCTAGAGTAAATGGGAAATCATGCTAGTATTTTTATAAATTAAAAATTAATTCAAGGTCATTACAGTTGATATGATCCAGTGAAGTCTTGGTGAATGGTTCCTTACATTTTCCTGGTCCTGTGTTCATGCGTTTGGTCTGTGCTGCCACACCCCTGCCATCCATTTCAGGGATTTGCACTGACTGCAGCACCTGTGACAGGCAGGTCCTTTCATGCCCAAGTCTTGCTCCATCAAAGCTCTGGAACTTCTATAAACTTGTACTGACTGACCTTCAAATTCCCACTGAGGGGGAAATCTGAAGTAAAACCAATTTACGAAAGGTTTTTTTAAAAACATAATAATGATTTTAAAATGTAATGATATTCACTCTTGCTGCAAGGGCTGTTAAAGCTTGCAGAAGCCTAATTACAGACATCAAGCAGTGGAATTTTGGACTCCTGTTCTTTTAAAAGACAGAACAAAGGGGGGCTATGAATTTTCACAGTAATACAGGGAAGATAATGTACCAGATTTTCCATTACTATGGTGATACAAATGCATCTAGACATCTGCTACTGCTCAGAGGCTTGGAAACAGTGACTTAGAGCTCCCAGGTAACTGGACATGTTGCATTGAGACACACACCTGGGAGAATTAATTTTATTTTGCCACATTGGCTTTAGAAACAATATCATTTGGGGTTTGCTAACTTTAAAGCACATTATCGAGCATATCTTTTAGAAATTATTTTATCTAGAGATTACTGAATGTTAGGTCTAAAAATGCTTCAAAAATATGAGTGCATGTTAATTTTAATTTAACTTAAATTTTTAGTTTCATCTTTTTTATTAGGGTTGAAAAGATTCTGCTGCCTCCAAAGGCTTTGTGAGTGTGATGAGATATTTCTAGGATATAAATAATAAGGTAGAAGGAAGTTCTAATGGTTTCGCTATTTTTCGATCATTTTTATTAATGGTTCTGTACAGCTTTGAAGATCTATTGCACTCTGTAAGTGCTAAGTATTATTTAATAGTAACTGTTTAAAATTACTGAAATAGAAAGGGTTATGGTCTTGGGGGCTGATTATGGAAATAACTGAATTTAAGTCCAGTCATTTACTGCCTTATCCCAAAAGCCGTGCATCTTTCTAGGGATATGACTTTAGCATTGTTTATGCTTTAAAATACAGTTCTGGGTTGTAAAGGATTAATGGAAAGTAGAAGCAATGACTGATTATTTTTCTTAAGAGAGATTTTAGTTGAAATAATAAATGAGAGAATTAGTTGTAGACCTGAGAGTGTAATTAAAGGCACTAAAGCTGCCTTACAGGGAGGGAGGTTTAATTAGTTCATCTGTGAATTTGTTTACACAGTTTGAACTTTATTCAGCACGTTGTAGTGCTCCTGTAACCTCTACTATGTATAGCTAAGCTGGCTGAAAGGACTCTAATAGCTTACATTTTTTCCAAATGTAAAACATGGTGTGAAATACTTTCTTTCTGAAGAGCAATTTCCTAAATATAGGGGTGATACCTGAACAATACCTTGTGTGACTATGTAGTACTTAAATGGTATTGTGATAGTGACCATCTATAGTCTCTGTCAGGCATTATTTTTTTTAAAGAAGAAGAGTCCTCCTTATCCAGAGAAGTGTCATCCTTCTCTTTTTGCCACTGTGTACAGCTGTCCTTCAGCCCAGATCCTTCTTCCATAATATATTACAGATACTAATTGCATGTCTGTATTCTGAAGGGTGCTTACCTTAAAGAACTGTTTCTTGTTCCTCCACAGCACAAACGTGTAGTGAGTGAATTCAGTAAATTTTGTGTCTGAACATCATATTTTTCATCACTTCAAATGCCAGCATTGTGATCTGTGTCACTGAACAGAGTAAAGGCCAGTCCTAGCAATCAATTACTGTGGAACTATTCTGTAATCACAGGCAGCTGAGATTATTTAAAAGAGGAACAACAGACTTCAGACTGCATGTGAAGTGAAAACTTACTAACCACAGTAGGGTTTCTGTTACTTTGGTGGTTTTTAATGTTCTGGTGTGTTCTGCAGGCGTTCACACAGAGGAGGAGACAGGTGGGTGAAGTTCCTTCTACTGAATACTACTTTTTCCATAGTGTAATAATTGTTCTTGGCCTTTTAACCAGAAAAAAACTTCAACCATCTCTTCAGAAAATAGAAAAGACATAATTAGGAGAACACTGGGTTGGGGAGTACTAAAAATATTTTGTTACTGAAATATAATTTTTTGTAGTAATTTCAGAAGCTTTTAAGTTACTTTTTTTGTTATCTAGAGATGTCAGCTTTAACTAAGTGCATCCCTAATCTACATGAGTTTGAAAGAGTGTTGGGAAATCCAGGCTGGCCTTTTCAGCAGACTTTAGGTACTTGGGAATACGTCACCCTGTGAACATTACAATGCTTGTGGGATTGCCCTTGGTGTGAATATCACTAGCTCTGCTTCAGACCAGCTGCTTGCCCCAAGCTTGTACCTGCAGATTGCACTTCTGCCCAGCTGGAGTCTTAATTTCCCAGCCTTTCAAGGAGGCAGAGCTGTATAGGATCAGGTGAGGTTGTTTGTGTTGACCCCCACATCTGAGCATTAGAAACTGGAAGTCTGATGCCATATGTGACCACCAGTCACTTCTTTCATGACTTCCCATCTGGACTTTTTGCCTTTCACAGGCCTGCTGGAGTTTATGGGCTACAGGGTAGAGACTGTGGGGTCAGGGGTCAGATAGGAAAGCTGGGAGTGGGAACTGTCAGAATTCATCATGGAAAGGCATCAGTCTAATCAGTGACTACCACAGTGAAAGGAAACTTGTGAAAGAGTGAGAGCACTTGAAGTCTGAGAAGAGATTAGTTTTAAAATATACATTGGTTAAGCTTGCTGGCTTTGGTCTCCTGAAGCAATGTCTGAACAGGAAGCTGTGGCTTAGCCAAACAGAAGTAGACATCTCTGTCCAAGAGCAAGCCATTTTCTCCACTCAGTGTTGTTGCTCATTGGCTGTGAGAAGAAGAAAAAGGAAGGTTCTGTGTGAAGAGCATGACCATATATTGTATTAAAGGAATGTATAGTGTACTCTAATGATTCAGCTTCATCCTGCAGCTGATAAATCTGGCATCTGCTTCCCTCTGGTAGAGGTGGTCACCATTCCCTTGCCTGTTGCTGATGCTGGGCTCCTGCCTCCTTGATGTTGATGTTGCAGAAAGCCAGTTCAGAGAGTTCAGGCAGGCATAAAACTAAGCTTAAAATAGGATAACTTAGAGTTCCCCAAGGCAATTCAGTATGGAAAAACAAGGAAAGAGGGAAGTCTCTCTCTTGGCCATTAGATTAGCTTTAGTAAGAAAAATCTCCTTCAGGGTGGGCTTCCATGGGCAGCTGGCAGCTTGAATGTTGTGCTCCTGGTGAAACAAATGGTCCTGCAATTCCCACCCTGTTTCAGCCATGGCTGGGAGCTGGATCTTGCTCTAATTTGGAAGAAACCTCAGTGTCCATGCTGTGGCCACCAACACACACTTACCCTGCAAACCTCAAATCCAACAGCCCAAACAAAGCACAGCACAAATAATCTGCAAGTTTTGACCCTTATTCAGGTTGCAATGACCCTGTAGCCTCTACTGTACGACTGCTGTGCTTGCATCAAACCTGGAGGAATCAGCAGCTGATTGGTTTCATTGCCCTGGCAGGAATGTGTGGAATCACATCTTTTAGCAACAACAGGTAGTTTGATCAATTTATGCTACGTGAGAAACAGAAAAGTTAGATGGAATCCAGAAAATAAAGTTTCAGTTTATTTTCTCATATTGTACACAGCATTTCAGCATCTGTGCACAGTGCTGGGGCTGTAATGGTGGCATTCACCTCTTTGAAACAAAATCAAAGTTCATCATTACTTTATTCACCAGAGTTTTAGTGCATTTTTTATTAAACTTTAGCTTGACTTTCAAACTAATCAAAACACTACTGTTTGTCTTCTTTCCAAAAATACTTTATTTTGCATATTGCAATCACTTAGCTAAGAGAGGGAGTAATTAAAGTTATTCTCAAGTTGCACAATTTAGTTTATTTAAAAATGCTTTATATAGTTTTTAGATGAAGTTATAAATGTTCACTTTGGAACTACCTGAAGATTAATAGTGATGCATTTGAAATGCATTATTTTTTTATTGATTCTTAATGTAGTAAATTACTGAAGTTATTTGGCAGCAAACAGAAATAGCCAGTGATGTTGTTCACATTTATTTTCCTGATAGCATCACAATTTGCATTAATTGCATTGCAGCTGCACTCACTTATATTAAAAAGCTTCTACCATAATTAATCCTTTTTATTTCAAATCATTTTGGCACAATTTCTAGCAATAAACACTCATAAAAGACAGACACTTGAAAAATAACATACAAGTTTCTTCAATATACCTATTGCTGTTTTTTTCCTGACAAGGAATTATTGATAGGCTTCTAGGATCAAGTGTTGCAAGTGCTGAAGACTTAAGACCAGTTTGAAAAATGCTAAGTGGATTATTTTGCATAAAAAATAGACAGGTTTTGAATTTGTGTAATTAACCTGTGTTTAGAAAATACCTTGATTTATGTCTACATTTGTATTTCAGTTGCATACATTATGGAAATTTAATTTATAATCCATTTAGCTGATGTGATCATAGTTTTTAGTGCTATCATTTATTAGTCCTTGTATATTAAATGCTCTAAAGGCTTAAACCTGCCTTGTGTAAAAAATTACACCTCGGCATTTACATTTTATGAGTCACAGATGGAATTCCATTTTAAATTCGGGTAGCTTTGATATATTTAAGGAATTACAATAGCTTTATTGTTACTAATGCAGGAACAGCAAACACTGACCTTACACATTGCAAATTAATGATTTATCCCTCTAGTTTGCTTTTAAAGTCAACTATACAAATGAGGATTTTGACTTCTACACCTTGAATAAATCATATGGCTCTAAATATAATGCACCCTTTGGCTTTGAACTCGTTATTCTCAGGTTTTTTTGCAAGGTCTAACTCACCTCATAGAAAAATGTTCTTTCAAAAGTTTAAGGAATTGTGTATATTTTTCTTGAAGTCTTTGTTGGAATATCATTGAGTAATTAGAGCTTCATCTATTAATCTTTCCTCAGGTTTCTTCCCCCCTTGGTGGGATTCCTTTTCTATGTTTGCAGCAGATTATGGAGGAATTAAGTAACACCAAAACACTGCTCTTGGAGAGTTAAAAGGGAACAAAGAATGATGTTACAGTGATGTTATGTTGGTGATGCCTTTTCTGATCAGCCTGGCAGTGATATTAATGTTCTGCAAAGATTTGGTTGTCATTGGTAGAGATGCAGATGTGGCAAAGAGACTGGACAATGAAAGGCAGCATGTGCCAGGAATGGGTCTTTTTAAACCAGTGGTCCTTTATTCAGAATAGCTCTGAAGGGTACATCTCTCATTCTTCTGAGAGCTACCATTTTTCCAATCCATCAATTGTTACTGGCTTAATAAAAAATAATGCAAGGATACTTTGCATTACATGGAAATGTGCTCATGCAGTAGATGAACCTAGAATGGTGTTGCTGCAGTTTGAAAATCCTTGAGGATAATTTGAGGTTGCAGTCAAAATAAATCTTTTATGAGAGCTGCAAATTTGGGTCAGGTACATGTTTGGTACAGTAATTTTTTGACATCTGTAGCAGTGTCAGGCATAGAAAGGATTGGACCTGTGATACAGTCAGAACTAAACTCTTGGCTTGGAAACGAGGATGTTTTGACCAAAAGTGCACCAATGAATCTGTGTAATGTGCACTAGATAGTTTTTATTAATTTGAAATGTACTGAGTTTACAGAGGTGTTTTAAGAGGATGAGGGGATGACAGTTCTACATGTAATGATTGATATGAATGGAATAATAATGCTTGTGATGGTGCTAATGGAAGGAGAGATGTAAACTTATTCTGTAAGACATTCTTGATGCAGTTGCATTGTCCTTTAGCAAACCTTGCTTTTCCTTAAAATAAATGCTATTTTGATAAGAAGAGTAATGACAAATAAGCAATTGCCTTGCATTTTAAATCACAACATAATTAATTTGTGAGATTTGGGACCTTGGTGTTTCACAAGAATATTCACATTTCAAATTTTGGATGAATATTCTTAAATTTATGCAATATCTGAGCTATTTCCATGCCAGAAGAACCTACTCAGGCACCGAATTAAGACATAATTACTCAAAAGTTAGGAATAGGCAATGACCTTCTGAATTGCTGCATGTACAACAATAAAATCTAATGTGCTTTTAATTGCTTTATTTTTCAGGCTCTTTATGAAAATATGCTGGTGGAGCTGCCATTTGCTAGTTTTTTCCTTTCAAAATTATTAGGGACAAGTGCTGATGTTGACATTCATCATTTAGCTTCACTAGACCCAGAAATGTACAAAAATTTGCTTTTTCTCAAGAGCTATGAAGGGGACGTGGAAGAACTTGGACTAAACTTCACCGTGGTAAATAATGACCTTGGGGAAGCGCAGGTAAGAATGGCTTTGAATTTATTATTTTTCTTTTATCTAGTGACTGGTGAATCTTTATTATCCCTATTAATTTTTTAAATTTAAAGGTGATAGGAAACAACTGCTAAAGGTGTTGTGAGGCATCAGTTGGGATTCTGCCTCAATATTTGCAGTAGAGAGTAACTAACTGAGTACTTAAAAATAACTTCTGAGGATTACTTAAAGGTCTGGTCCTTTAAGGAGTAAACTGCAGTGATTATTTTCTAGCAGTCATGCATATAAAGTTGTATTTCCTGAGAATGTTTCTTGAACAAAAATGTGTTGTTTCTTCAATTGCACTCGTAATCATAGCAGAATTCAGATGATGTGTAAACTGCAGAAGTAGTGCCAGGTTTTAGAATTGCAGTTAGCAGTCAGAGAGGTTTTAAATAATAATTATACTAAAGACCCTTTATTTTGAGATAAGCATTGTCTTCTTTATCTGTAATTTTTAAAGTAGGAGAGCCTGAAGTTTGACAAACCTTATTTTTTTTACCCCCACCCCTTTTTTTTTTAAGGGTTGAGATACCAGATTAGTCAAAGGGGATAAATGGTGTTCAGTGCTTCTGAAAAGCAGTTACTTAGGTCCTTAAATCTGAGTTTTTAATGCAGTTGCACAATATAATTTGATTACATTTTTTATTTGCTCTGTGGTGTGTACTAAAGATCACTCATAGTAGAAAATAAATGTCACTGGAGATCTAAAAGCCTGCCTTAGTGTGCTAATGCAGGTCGCCTCCTAGGTAGTCTCTTGTCATGCTTCCTCTTTGGTTTTGGGGATTTAAAATTGAGAATTTCAAACTTACACTTGATTATGGCATACAATTGGATGAAAACAGGAGACCTGACCACATTGTGACAAGCAGCAGCATCTGAATTCAGCCTCCTCTTGTAAGGAAGAAACAGAGACTCCAGAAGGGGGTGAGCAGTGCTCTGGGGTTTGCTGCTCAGGGCAGCCAGGACCGTGCAGGTCTCCAGTGCAGCAGCACCACTAAGATGCAGTAACCAGTCCTGGAAATTGGTACCTGGAATTCTCTGCTGCTGCTTAAGTCATAGCAAGTTTGCTGGCCAAGACTTCTGCTTGAGCAGCATCGGGCTTGGATTTTATCTTACTCTTCTGTCATCCATTTCCTGCCATTTTGGAAGATCTTAAAATATGAATTGCATTAAATTTTTAAATAGTACTTTGGGGTTCCTAAAGCATACTAAAGGGGAGAGGCAACAGTTGCCTGATAAAAGTAAGGTTTAATATTAAACATGTGCCATATGTCATTTTCCTCCCTGGATTCCACTCCCTGTATGAGAACATCTGACCTGCCCTGTCTTTAGAAAAACGCTCAAAAACTTGAGATAAAGATGTGATACAGATGTACCCAAAAGCACATTCTTAGAGTGCCTGCTCTGTGGTACTGTGTGCTCTGCATGGCTGGTACTAAACTGAGGTCTGGAGCACCCAGAGGTTGGGTTCTAGGGAGCAAATGGCAGCTTCCAGTATTACCTGGGATTTTTAACAATGGGAGGAAAGTCTGAATTCTAAAACTATTTATTTAACTCTGCTTAAAGTAATGGCTTTGTTGGTCACAGTTAACACAAATCCAGTTTAATATCTAACTAAAATGGGGGTTATGGCTGCTGTTTTCAAGACTTCTGATTTGTAGTTGTTTGGCATAACTTTAAAAGGAAGGTTTAATATAATAGTGAGTTACTGAGTAACAAGATGAAATATAAATAGTCTGATGCTGGTTTGCTATTTCTATACTTGAAGAGAGAACATTTTACCCATGAAGTATCACCATCTTTTTATCAGGCTCACTGCATGTTAGTGTAATTCAACAGAACCCATTGGTACTTGTCACTGTCTTCTGTCTTTCAATGCAACCAAGTCTCTTTTTATACTTCATTTCATTACCTTAATAAACCTCATAGTGATAAATACATTTTATCTGCTATTTGACGTGTAACCATTGCATACTAATTGATTGTGCCAAGGTAAGGCTAATTCACTTTGGGAAAAGAGCTTAATTTGCACTCCTTATGTTGAATGTACATTATATGTAGTTTTTAGCTAAACAACCACTTTAGTGTTTAATAAATTAGTGCCCAATAAATGCATCATAAATCTATCATTGTAAATAGCTGTCCTCATGACAGTGTCCATCCACCAATTGTGGCACAAAAGCATTATCTGCAATGAAAGACACATTCAAAAGGGGCTCGATTGCCTCTGTCAGTAGTAGAAGGTAGAAATTCTATTATCAGTGTATTGATTCCAATCCTGTAATGTGCTTTTAGACCCCATTAAACTATTGTCAAAGTGCATTCACCAGAAGTTGAAAAAGGTACTTAATAATTTGCACATTAGACCTGCTAATTAGGGGAGCTATGCCATCAACCTTATCTTCCACCCCAAACAGCTTTTGATAAAGATCTAATGCAGTGGTACCAGCCTACATTTCAGCTGTTGGGTCTCCTGCAGAAAATGGTGACCAGTAGCAAAGTCTCAGAGGAGGTCAGCCTGTGGTCACAGGTCTGTACATTGATTCAGTTTTTCCTTTTAACTTGTAGATGAGATGGTTATGAAAGGTCTGTAAGAATAAGGTTAGCAAACTCAAGAAATTACCTCCCCTTCTTTCAGTGAGGAAGATGAGTTTTGTGGCTGTCCAGGGCAAGAGGGAGATGCAGATCCTCATGCTTCTTCCTTCAGAGCTGTTGGGTGCTGTACTCCAGAAACTCTGCTTGAGAGTATCAGTCTCACACTCATACTGGAGAGTACATGGATCACAAGCTGAGTGTGATCAGAAGATACCATAAATAAAGTGTAAAAGCACAAACCCACAGAGAAGCACTATGATATATATGGCAGCAGTTTCTGTGAAATCTGTATCCTACAGAACTTGGTTTTGGGACACCTTCTTGAGCTTTTTAAACAGATGTGGATGCCATTGCTGCCACTGAAAACACCAAAGGGGAGTCTTTGCCTTTAAATTTCTTTGGGGGGAGATTTTGAAGCCTTAAAAAGAGTTTTGAAAGCTTCTGTCTTGACAACCTCTTTACTAGGATACAGTGGCATAGATGAATGATTTTAGAGGTTTTTCACTAGCAAAGTAATTAAGCTGAGGCTGAGCCTTCTCAGACAGACTTGTAACACTTACAGAAAATGCTTTCTTAGGTATTCATATCTCCTACCTGGAATTACTGCATTAACATCTGGAAGGCAGATGACAGGGAAAGGAAAAAAACCAAAACATTACTGACTTATTTTCAAAAGGGAAAAAAACTGTAGGGGTTGAACAAAAGTGATCAGAGCCCAAGATAAAAGATAAAAGATTCTTATCTTGTAGGAGTTCTTTAATACCTATAAGGGCTTTATGAAATTGCACTGGAGGTTTTGTGATTCTGTGAAGAGCTGCCTGTCTTACGTGTTCATATGGGACTTTTCTGTCCCCTTTTGGTATTCCCCTTTCATTCTGAAGATGCACTTTGTGAGCAGGGAATCAAATTTATCTGAATGATCTGAATACTTACCTAAATTATTTCTATGTTTTGCCTGCCTTTAGTACGTGTGATTTTGATTCCAAACCAAGTTAAAATGCTTTTTGTTTGTTTGTTTAAACTTAGATCTACAGAATAGAAACGGATGACACTGGGCTGTAGTTGCCGCATGTGGCCAGTCCCGGGTAACCTGGGTTATTGTCTTGCCCCATCTAGTGGCCAAAGCTGGATGGATAAAAGTAAAAATGAAGCTGATACAGCGTTTAAGATCTATTAAGTTGCACTATTGCCTTTTTGAATAGGAACTCTTCAACAATCCTTCCTGACTTTTAGAATTATGTGGGAATTCTACAATAGTTCTTTTAATGCCATGAAAACATTGAGTGCATCTACCTTTACTTTAGATTTATGCCTACCAAGTGTCACTGTTTTCTGTTTTACATCCTTCTTAGCCTTTTTGGCATAATATATTTATTATTTGTGTTCTCTTATCCCTTTTGTTTTGGTCTTGGATGATACTGTGACATAACAGTGGTAAAATTAACCTCACACTGACAAACTCTGAAAATGGATAGGTTGGTCTCTGGAAAACCCCAGGAAATGCACTCAGTTGAGTGCTGTACCTGTACTTGTGGCAATGCAGGGCTCTGTGGAGGAAGGGGAGCTACAGAAATGTTGCTGGATCAGAAATCAAGATTTGCTACTTAAAAATATAAAAATAAAAAGGAATAATAGGATTTTTTAAAAAACAAACAACTTTGTCCTGGTTTCTAAAAATAGCAGTCATAAAGAGCACAGGAAGACCTTTATGGGGAGAGAATAGCTTTTTATTACAGAATGAATACAGCTTTCCTGTCATCCCTAGAGCACTGTGGAGCCAGTGCTATTGCAATGCAAATGTAATTTTATCTGTGTCCTGATTTCTGTTTGCTGGCCTCCAGGGAAGGTCAGACATTTTACTTCACCTAGTGCTGGGATGAATCTCAAAATACAGAAGTTTTATAGAACACCCTGCCAGTAGTTCCCTTTGACTATTTTTGGAAGGAGGTCAGTTCAAGCATCTTTTAGTGTAAATACTTATCTCACAGAAATTGTTGTATGCACATGGAGTGATATCTATTAGTATAGTGTTGGTGTCCATATTCTTAAGAGATGCTTGATGAGTTAGGTGATACAAATATGCTTTCATGCATTTTAATATGGCCTAATTCAGTGTGTCCATACCTCAGAGAGAGAGATTGTACTAAATGGTGTCAAAACCCCAAGGGATTCTGCAGTCCTGCAAAACAAGTAGAGAAAGTTTGTAAGTGGGCAGATAGTGAAATATTACTAATGTTGAGGTCACAACACTGATCTGTTCATGTGGAACATTACTGGTTGCTCTGATCTTGTAAAGCTAAGGAAGACGAGACTTTAAGAAATAAGAGAAAGCTTTCTGGTCCTGTTATGCTTTATAAAAGGTATTTTATAGGATAAAATTTAAAAAAACTGTCTTTAGTTCTGTGTAAAAGTCTCTGGGAAGATTAATGAAGTTGTTGCCCATAAGTAATACATCATGGGTATATTGAGGAGGAAGGAAAGAACTGATTAAGCTCTCCAACACTGAAATAAGGACAATGGATATGAACAAACTTTACCCATTGGATTTGAAGTGAAAATTGGAATGTTTCTTGTCAATAATTGGATTAATCTGATGATTAACTTTCCCATGCCAGTTGTAAAATTTCTACAGTGGGGTGAAACACTGAGAGCTCAGCAGTGCAGGGGCCCCTTCTCATCAGCTGTTTCCACTATGGTATGAAACATGTCCCACACTTCTATTAATACTCCATGTGGACTTTACCAGTAAAAATACTCTCACCCTCAGGCCAGCCAGTGGCCCCAGGCACTGGCCTGAACCCTCTGGAAACAGTCCCTGGCTGTGTCCCATGCCAGGCTCTGCCATGGGTGGATCCCAGAGAGAGCCCTCCTGGGTCTTGTGTCCCTGGTTCTTCTGGAAGGGAGCAAGATAATATGTACAGAGTGTGAAATGGTGTCACCTACACTGACACCTTCCTTTTGCTTAATTCTTGCAGGAATAGAGTTTAAGCATTATCAGTACCTGCACATAGACATGGTGGAGTATTGATGAGTTTTTTTTTACTGTAGGAGCTAACAAGCTCCAGAAGCTTGCAGCTGAAGGATTAAAGTGGGAAGTAAGACATATTTTTAACACCTATTGTAATTCAGGTTGTGGTATCTTATCAAAGAAAATGGTAGATACTCCATCACAGGATTGCATGTCTCTGTAGATGTGCTCTAACTCATCTGTGGATTTATGGAGTTAAATACAGGAATCTCTAGACAGAATCCTCTGGCCTGTGTTATCTGGGAGGTCAGGATTCACAGATCTTAATGACTTCTTTTGCCTTAAAGAGCTATGAATCAAGAAAAAATCTGAATGTTCAAAAGCACTGTGAATTTTTAATCATACCATTTTGCACATTTAGCTTAGTACAAGAACAGCTCACATTATTAGATCGCATGTTAGAAAAGAAGCTATTCATGTGTTTCATTCTCTGTGCTCTAAAAATGTCATCCTTACCACATACTGAAGTGTACAGTTGTTTTAGGTGAAGAAATTGCTGACTGCAGAGTGTAGGAAAAAAAGGAAACAGTTTTTTGAAGAGTGACAGTATCTCGGCTTTTCAAGTTTTTTTAATTCTTCTCCTAAGTACTCCAATAATACCTTCCAATTGGGCTGCTGCTTAACAAAATTAACCTCATGTAGTAAAGAGTAGCATATGTGAAGGGCTATAGTGTTCTAATAACAGCTATCTTTGAACCTGGTTTATATCTTAATGCAATTACAGTATCTTTAGTTTTGGGGGTTTTCTTTAAAAATTTTCCCATACTGAGGTACCTTAGTGTACTTGAAGGACAAAAGTTGAGCTTCCCAGTAGAAAAACAACTTAGGCTTGATTTGTTTGGTTGCGTTTTTTATTTTCATTGAATGTACTATGTACAACAGTACATTTTCCACAGGATGAATTGTGAGTGCTGAGCATTCTTCAAATCATGCTTGTGTCAGACTTTGAATTTTAACTCAGTGGACATTGCTTTTACCTTAATGTGCCCCTGCAGAGTTCACCAGCAGCAGTTAGGGAGGAGCCCAGCAGTCAAGCACATCTTCCCTAATCTAGGTGCAAAGAGAGTGTTGTGTGTGAGCTCTGTGGTGTTACAGGCTACTCTCTCTTCCAGGACAGTAGCAGTGAAGCTGCGGGGAGCTTGCCAAGGAGTATTTTCACCTCAGTTCTTGTCTGACTGGCATTGGTGAATTTGGTGTTACAGACAGCTCCTGTGAAAGAGCTCTGACTGTGCTTAATCTGCTTTCTGGTGATAAACCATGGGACTGTGTGGTGAGCTGCATTGGCAGCTGGAGGTCTGGGTGCACAGAATGTGCTCTTACACCACAAAAACCACCTACCTTTGTAAATCTCACAATCTTCCTTTGAGGTGAATATTCCTGAGTGTACTCTAGTCAACTTCAAAGAGATACATCACTTACTGGAATGTTCTGCAGCCCCATTTCAGGGTTAGGGCACAGAAGTGCAGTTCAGCAGGTGATGAGAATGGCTGTGTTTGTAGGTGGTTGAGCTGAAGCCGGGTGGAAAGGACATTCCCGTCAGCAGCGCCAACCGGATCGCGTACATCCATCTGGTGGCAGACTACAGGCTGAACAAACAGATCCGCCAGCACTGCCTGGCCTTCCGGCAGGGGCTGGCCAACGTGGTCAACCTCGAGTGGCTGCGAATGTTTGATCAGCAGGAAATCCAGGTACTTCTGCTTAAAGCTGCACAGAACAAGTGCTCTACACAGAAATGAGTGCTGATTTCTTCCTGTAATGTAACTGTCTCATTTCCTTTGCTGTTAGGTTCTGACTTCCGGCGCACAAGTTCCTATTAGTTTGGATGACCTTAAATCTTTCACAAACTATTCAGGTAAGCATATTTTGCTTAAGGAAAAAAATCTATTATGACTGACTTGGGAATAACTGAACTTGCTTATCCTACCTTTTAAGAATAAGGTGCGGGGTCATTCTTGGTACCTTTGGCCAAATTTGGTAGATGTGCCTAAATTTCAGAAAATTGGCTGAAATTACAACCCAGTTTTATAAATTGTGGGAAATTGAGATACATAGTTTATTTTATTCACATGCTTAAATGCAAGTTTATAGCCAGATAATTTGAGGGTGTTTCTTTTCTAAATTAAAGTTAGTCACTGACTGTGTCTGATTGATCTTAAAGTAAGTCTGCAAATGACTTTGTGATAGTAGTTTCTACTACCCCATTTAGATACTTACCGTTTCTCAGAGAGTCTGAAGTGAAAAATCATCTATTTTCCTTTTAAGAAATGTAAGATATCTTATTTAATTTGTTCCCTGGATTTATCATTAATGTAATCTAAAAGTAGCTACCAAACCATCAGTTCACATCTGGGCTTACCTCAGGGTAAACAGATTCATTCAGTAACATTCTGGGTCTTGCAGATTTTTTACACTCTTGGAGTGAAAGGCAATAATCTGAAGTTACTAGCTAAATGCTAAACTAAATAAAATGAATTCAAAATAGGATTCAGTGAAGAAAACTGCATTTAAGAAGCTGAGGGATACAGTAGTGATAGGTAAGCAAAGAAACTGAAATTGCAGTGATGACAGATCTGTAGGTACTGGAAGTTAGCAGTACAAGCCTACTGATTATAATATTTTCCCCAAACCTTCAAGATTGATGCTAGGTTTTCTGAAGTATTTATTTCTTAGATAAAACTATTCTAGCTGTAAATCATTTAAATCTCATTGTAGGTGGCTACACAGCAGACCATCCTGTAATTAAAATATTCTGGAGGGTTGTAGAAAGCTTCACTGATGAAGAGAAACGCAAACTGCTCAAGTTTGTAACGAGCTGCTCTCGACCACCCCTTTTGGGGTTTAAGGTATGTCCTCTGACTCCCTGGCAATGCTTTTAGAAATGCTGGAGATGTTGGCCCAAGTTTTTCTTCTCTCAGAATCTAAAATTTGAGAATACTCATCCATGACTACAGAAACAGCTTTAATGTTTGCATTTGCATGCATAATAAGTACAGTTTCAAAATAGGTAATGAAATGTTCTGTTGCTTTCTGTTTTAACTGTGAAATTTGACAAGGTTGCAAATGGCTGATTAGAGCACTTGCTGCATGTGATGGAAGGTCCTTGCTGCCATTTCATGTTGTGCAGAAACAGAGTTGCTATCAGTTTCAAGCAACAGGTTGAGTTAAGCCTAGTGTCTTTTAAGTCAGGCAAAAGACAATTTAGGATATAAAAGCAGTTATTAAATTTGATCCTCTTAAATTAACCATTTGAAGGACATGTATTTTCTTTTCTTCTAATTCCCATTTATCTGCTTATAGCTCACAGCTCATTACCCTTAGCAGCAAAATATTTAGCTGCAGTCTCCAGATTGCTGTTTACAGGAAAGCTTAAGTATGAAGAAAAATCTTCTGTACTGCTGGTAAAACAAAAGAAAGGGCCAAGGCAATGTGAAGACATTCTGAAACCAAGTTCTGGGGTTGTTCTGCCCATGAATTTCAGTGGACTGCAAAATTTTTGGCTAAGAACCAGCCATCATATCATTTCCTCTAAAATGTGGGAACATTCAGTGCTGTGAGGTGGTGTTACCGTGTGAATGGGCAACATCCTTCGTGTTCAGTATCTGTAATCTATAGCTCAACTACACTCCTTTATAGACATCTAGGATTGGAAGTGGCACTTTCAGTTGGTAATTTGTCTGACTGTTCCATGTGTTAGCTTCAGGATGAAATGAGTCATGTCTTAGACTCCCCAGAACATGCTAACCAGATCCCCTTTAACAGTAGAGAGTGTCCATAGGTATGGATATGGAGACAATGGACATGGCTGTTGAATCACATGAATCCTGTCTCAAGTATTTGTTGATTGATTTATGTGATTCCTTATTTAAAAGTCTGCAGGCTTTTCTCCTAAACCCCCCAAATCCATGCAAATATCACTGTACAGTACTCTAGCAATGAATAGGATTTTACAGGACAGCAGGAAGAGCAATTGGAAAACTCCAGGATGAGACCAAAGTAGGCCAGTGCACATCAGTCACACGAGGGAGAGAGAATTGGGAAACAGCTGGGGAAACCAAGTAAGCCAAAGTTCCTGTTTGTTGTCATCCTCTTTAATTACAAGGGGAGAGGAAGAAATTGCAGATGTAGGTACCCAGCTTTGAGGTAGCGAGTGTGACATTTGTGAAGAGATGGAAAATCAAAAGTCTAAAAATTTTAAGGCTGACAGTAACACACTCAAAAGAAGCTAGATGTGGAAAGCTGCAGTTTGGATGTTGACTTGGGAGATGGGCCACAAACTGCCTGTAACATACATGGCTAGGAAAAAATGGAAGCAAATGGTCACCAAATTTTCAGCATGAAAGCAGTAAGTTAAAAGATGAACTCACTGTACAAGGGGCTTGCTGAGGCACATGCAGCAGTGCTGGCAGAGGAAAGCAGCTGAAAGGGCGTTAGAGCCGCTCTGCTGGGCAGTCTGAGCAGGGCTGCAGCAGGACCTGTCAGCAGGGATTCACCTCCAAACCAGGGGCTTGCCAGGAAGTGTCTGCCAGAAAAGGCAGTGGTGACTGGTAGTGTCATCAGCAGGAATGTCTTGGTAGCCCAGGACAGTGCCTTGTTTGGAGCTTTGAAGGTGCAGACTGTGAAGCCACAGGAGTGCTGAGTATTACCAGCCAAGTATTTATGTTGATGGGAGACATGAACACAAACCATCCTCAAAATTTGTGTGCACTTCTGGTGTATGAGCTGTATTTTCCTGAGAGAAACACAATTTCTGGTTCTCACTCTGAAATTTTTTGTGTATGCATTATATTGTGCGACCAGCATGTTTTCTTAAAGTTAGTGCACGTGGATTTAGATTAGGAAATATCTTGATGGTTATAGCCTATAGATTACATAGTCTAGCTTTGCATCATTTAAAATTTTAAAACTTTCATTGCCAGAGTCAGGTTCAGAATAACATTTACTAAGGCTAATTAAAGTTTAATAAGTTTAATAAATGTGATTGTTACGGACAAAAAAGAAATCATTAAAGTGTGGTTGAAAATTGTTAAGTTCCAATCAGGTCACCTAATAAATTGATGATACTTTTCCCTTCCAAACTACTGCAGTTTCCCGCTGTACAGTATTTAATTATGCAACAAATGGTGCCCTTGGCATGACATTTCAATTTAGAACTCCATTTTCCCATTTCTAAAGCTAGAGTAGGGGAATTCAATTAGCATTTTGAAAGGAACACTAAAAATGCAACATTTTAGCTGTGAAATACTTTTAAGGCCTCCATTTGAACAATAATTTAGCTTAGAATCTCATTGACCTTTTGCCTTTGGAGCTGAAATTTTTTTCCAGTTTCTAAAATCAGAACTTTTTTGTCTCAGGGAAGCACTTGATAAAATGAATACTGTCTTGCCAGCAAAAGCAGTGCTTTGGAGGTAACAAATAAATATATTTTTCACTATACTACTTCTTAGAAGAAGATAAATGGGATATTATTAAAACAATTAAATATTACATAAATGTCTTTAAAGTGTGTTCTTCAGATCAGTAGTTAACACTGCAGAAGAATAATCAGGTTTTGACAAGTTTATATTATTACAGACTCACTATGCACATTGATACTATGTTTTTGTAGCATTGTAAATTTGTACCATAGACTGCATGAACAATAACAAGTCATTGTACTTTCCTTAGAATCACATAAATTGCTTTGTGTATTCCAAATTAGTAGATCTTGTTGGAACAAGGCAGACACTACACAATTCAAGAGTGGTTTTGGTGCTATGAGGAATGAAAGAAATGCCATTTGAGTGTCATTGTGACAGGTTTTCATCTAGTGATTTACTTCACGGAAATGTGTGCCAGCTGCTACCAGGTAGGTTTTGTACACCTTTTTTTGATATGTGGTTTTTTTTTTTTGTTTTGGTTGCATCTTCCAGGAGTTATATCCTGCATTTTGCATTCACAATGGAGGATCTGATTTAGACAGGCTGCCTACTGCCAGTACCTGCATGAACTTGCTGAAGCTTCCTGAGTTTTATGATGAGAACCTGATGCGAAGCAAGCTCCTCTATGCCATTGAATGTGCTGCTGGATTTGAACTCAGCTGAGTCCAACCAATGCTTATTTGGATGATCTGCAGAAGAAAGAACCAGTGCCTACTCTATTAGCAGCACCCATACCCAAGCAGTTTTAAGGGAATTCTGTCTACATTTCTGCAGCTCTTGTGTCTTACCAAATGCCCTCAAATTAGGTTTCATTTCTAAACACAATTTCTTAGTTAGCTTCCATTACTGAATATTGCGTTGACACTGCTTTATGACTCAAAACAATGAATGCTGTGTGCAGCGTGGCTGATTTTTGTGTTTTTGTGAAAAAGGAGCACATTTAAAGAACAGTGACATCTCAGTGAAATTAACCAAAGATGAAGCTTTGGCTTTTTGCTGTTCAAACATAAATAATTTTGCAAACTGGCAATAAAGTTGTGTACTGTGCGGTGCATTGGGATGAGACAGGGCTAACATCCTGTAATTAATCTTTTAGAAGGAAGGCAAGCAGATGTTTGCAGATATCCCAGAACTGAGAGGATGAAAATGCTCACTGCTGACAACCTAACATCTTAACTTACATTGCAGAGTTGTTTACAAGTCATAGAGAGATGGGCAATCACCAGTCATATGAAGTTCAACCAGGGCAAGTGCTGGATTCTGTACCTGGGACAGGGCAGCCCTGGCTGTGTGGACAGACTGGGGAATGAGAGGCTGGAGAGCAGCTGTGGAAAGGGACCTGGTTTATTTATGGCAGGCTGAACACAAGCCAGCAGTGCCCTGGCAGCCAGGGGGGCCAGCCCTGTCCTGGGGGCATCAGGCACAGCATCACCAGCCAGGCAAGGGAGGGGACTGTCCTGCTCTGCTCTGGGCTGGGGCAGTTTTGGGTGCCACAATATAAAGAAGACATTGAGCCTTTAGAGAGCATGCAGAGGAGGCCATGAGGGTGGTGAAGGGCCTGGAAGGGAAGCTGTGTGAGGAGTGGCTGAGGTCACTTGGTCTGGTCAGCCTGGAGGAGACTGAGGGGAGACCTCATTGCAGTTACAACTTCATTGTGAGGGGGAGAGGAGAGGCAGGCACTGATCTCTGCTCTGTGGTGACCAGTGACAGGACCTGAGGAAACAGCATGGAACTGGATTGGGAGAGATTCAGGTTGGGTATCACAAAATGGTTTCTCACCCAGAGGGTGGTTGGCATCATGAACAGGTTCCCCAGGGCAGTGTCACAGCCCCGAATCTGCCAGAGTTCAAGAAGTGTTTGAACAATGCTCTCAGATATTTGTGACTCTCCGGGTGTCCTGTGCAGGACCAGGAGTTGGACTGGATGATCCTGATGGCCCCTTTCCAACTCAGCATAGTCCATGATTCTATGATAATTGTTGCAAAACTGATTTTGTTTCATACTACCTTCCCTCAAGATGGTAGGCACTGAGATAAAATGGGTGTAATGTTCCATTTGTGCATTCTGAAACACTTGGAAGAAAATGGATTTGCATTATTTTAAGTTCAACCTTTGCTGACTCATTATCACTTGGACACTGTTCTGAATGGATGTGACTTTCCAGGTTTTCTCTGTTCTGTTTCTGTCTTTTGTGCCTGTACAGGTTTGTTGATTGGTTGGTTGGTTTTAAATGAATCAATCTCCTATTGCATACACAGTACATACAGAAATCACCACATTGGAAAAATATACATGTAATAATTATTAAAGTTATTTGAACCAAAGTTATCAGGCTTTATCTTTTATATTTGAAGCCTGTGGTGTTCACATTCCTTTTCCCTATCATTTCTTTCCATCTTAAATGCCATATCTGTGCCATAGACACTAACAAAATTAACTTTTTTTTGTGATTAAACAGCTTTTATATCCATTTCCCTGCAGTATTTCTGCTGAGAAAAGTAAGTGGGAATATGCTGCTGAATATAATTTGATATCTGGGGAAAAAATTGCTCTTGTATGGAAGGAGCTGATCCTCTCGTAGTAGGCACATTGTAGGGTTTCGTATGCAAACTGCAGTGAGTTTAAAAAAGGAATTACAGTTCAGACTATAAGATTCATCAGTCCATCCCTCTGAACTTCTATATTTTAAATCATCAAAAATTACAATCAAATTTGTATTCATCTCTTATGCAAAAAAATATTTTGCTGTTACTGGAAACTCTGCTGGATTTCCTATTTAATAAGCAGTAACCAGCAATATCCTTTTAAATGTGGGGAAACTGAGTGGTTTTAAGATGTTTACTAGTAACCATATAAAAATGTATAATTTCTTAATTTGGGTAATAAATGAAGTGTTAAAATACTATTTGTAGTCTTGATGTACAGAAATAAAATGATTGGTTTTCTTTTTGGTTTTGCTTTAGGCTTTTTATTTATGTTAAATGTTACATACTCAACCTATCCTTTATCCCAAATTCTTTTCTTGTATATTTTTCTACATAAATTATGAAACTTGTAAAGAAGTTGAAAAAGAGATCAGTAATAGTGAAACTGCCTCCTAATTGCAAAACCTGAACACTTCTTTTAGATAGCATTATTTATTTTAGAACCTAATGCTTTAAATATTTTGAAATTATTTTTCAATTCCATTATTTTGCTACATTGGGTAGTGTTGTATCTGTATTTTGTAAAATTAAATTAAATTTTTCTATTAAATATTTGTATTTTGAAGATTGTGTTGGAGTCATGCCAAGTACTGGTGACTGGTGACATCCACTTTGTGCTTTTGAAAAGGAGCCAGTGCCCACTATTGCTGTCTGTGGCCAGGAAAGCAGCAGGTGCCACAGGGAGGGTAGGCTGGGGGAAGTGTGACTTGCACAGAGCTGAATTGCAGGAATCCCAGAGCTGCAGGACCTTCAGGAGAGGACTTGAGTTTGCTGACAATATTCTGATTATATATTTCTTCTGTCTGCAGCACTCAGTGCTGTCTGTGTATCCTGTGCATGGAGTGGCTCTGGCACAGGCAGGGCATCAGAGCAGTTGTAGCTCCAATTTCACTGTGCACAGGTTGGAGTCTGTGCAGCTTCACCACCTTCAGAATCCAGGCTGCAGTGAGAGGAGAGTGGGGCTTTCCTTTGGCAACCAGTGCTTCCAGCTCTGCCAGCTGCTTGCAGAGAGGATGAAGCAGGGGCTCCTGCTTTTCAATGATCTATTACTGGGTATTTTAAGGAAGAGGAGCTAAAGGTGTGAGAGGTAACATAGTCATGTCCTGAGGGGCAGGGGGGTCAAAATGATCTCTTGTAGCACTTATGTAGCAAGAATTGTTTCTATATGAAACTGGATTTTAAAAGAAGAGCAGATTGTCCCCCAGTGGTAATGCTCCCAAAGTTTAGGTAGGCAGAGGCAGGAGCAATCTGCATGCAAGCAACCTGAAATATTATTGTAGATTTGATCATCAGAATTATAGCAGTAATAATTATGAGTTTAGGGTGGGTTTCTATACAAGACAACCCATCCTTAAAGTATGTTTCTGTACTACAGTGTTTCTTCCTCCTAGTTCAGTACTTGCTTTTTGAAAAGGCAAGCATTTTCTGATTGGTTTTTGTTTTCAAGTAAGTTTGGGGTTGTAATTTTGTAACCTGTTCTACAAACTTTTGTCAAGGTCTGTATGGTGGAAGAGTTCACCATTTTTTCATCTCTGCAAAGTTCAAAGGCATTAAAAGTGGAATAAAGAAATAAAATTAGCACTTGGTCTCTTTATTTCAGTGAGAGTTTTTCCAGATGGGGCTTCAGTCCTATTAAATCTATATAATCTATAGGTGGATAAGAAAAAACAAAGCACAGCAAAGCAAACCAGGAGTAATTGTCCTTGTCCTCTGTTGTCTTCCTTCATGGTCCTGAAAGCCAGACTTGTATAAGTGTCACAAAAGTGATTTCTAGGGAACATTTATATATCTTCAAAAGAGGAAAGGTTTCCCTCCAGTTTCATGCATAAACACTGAGCTGACAGAAGTTTGATTTGAATAAGGAGGGTATCTTCAGGTATTTTTTGAGGAGGTGCTCTGTAAAAATAATAAGAAACGAGCTTCCTGATGCTATTAGTAGCACTGTTGACTTTTTTTTTTTTTTTTTTTTTTCATCACTTGAGTAATATAGCACAAATGTCCTCATTTAGTCCTATAAAGGGGTTTGGAATTCAGAGAAAATACTTTGAGAGCAGTGAGTTCATACATTACAGTTTCTACTAAAACTATTAGTTAAATAACAGTGAGACAGCACATATTCTTACCACTACTGAAAAACAGTACAGCACAGAAAAAAAGGGAAAAAACAAAAGAGGAATGTTTGTTGGACCTGTAATATTTGCTCATATACATGAATCTGTGTTAATAATGGTTTGTGATGTAAATGCTTGTTACCTTTTTTTTAACATGATGCTTTTGCCTGTCAGTGGAGAGAAGAAATGAACATGGTCTGTAAAACTCATCAGGATATCTATATTTTTATTGACTTCTGCTTTTGTGAATAAAATAATTTGAGTTTTCTGGAAACTCTGCAGAAACACTCTTTTATTTTGTGCAGTAAATTGGGCATCCTCTTGTTAATACTGTTGGAACTGGCCACCCATGGCAGTGATGGAGTTACAATTCCCGAGGGATTTAAAATTCCTGGAGATGTGTCACTGAGGGACTTGGTTCAGTGGTGGGATTGGCAGTGCTGGGTTAATGGCTGGACTCAAGCATCACCGAGGTTTTTTCCAATCTAAACATTCCTGTGGTTCTGGTGCTTTTGAGATGGTTTGTACCTTCAGCATTTGAGCTGAGATTTCCCACTCTGCCAAGGAAGCTGCAGCTCTGAGGTTTGCTGTTGTTTCAGGGGGTCTTTCAAATAATGCACTTGCTCTGCTTTGTAAAAACTTCTTCAGAATCTTTGGAAAATAAAACTCCATGGATAGAAGTCTAAGAAGCTGTAATTTATAGGGAAGAGTGCTACTCTGTCAGCAAACACAAAAATTTCTTGTTCAGCTACTTCTGGAATTCTAGCACGTCAGCCCCTTTGAAGGTGCAATTTAGTTTTTATCTCCTTTGAAAATTAGACTTATCTACTTTGTTTATTATTTTCATTGCTAAATACACTTTTAGTCCTACTTTAATATTTATAAAGTTAGTATTGTGCATATTTTATTTTTGAATGCTTAGAAATAGCAGCATATTTGCTTCAGCTTCTCCTCAGCCTCTCCTCATATGACACAGCCTCCAAAATCTTAATCATCTTTCTCCCTGCCTTGCTTGTTAGTGAACCCAGCAGCATCTTCAAAATACCTTTTGTGGACTTTGATGTGACTGGGGACTGAGTTAAGTGACAGTAAATCTCTTCCTTGTCAGATTCCTGTGGTTGTTAATCAGTGGCATTTACCAGGTAGGGTTGGATTTAAGATTTTGTGGCTTTGCTTTTTCAACTTCCAGTGCTGCTTTCACTTTCCAAGGATTTTGCAAATCTCTTATCAATGCAAAAAGCAGACTTGGTAAAAACTGAGCTCTGAATTATTTTCACAATTTTTTTATCGATAGGATGCTAAACATTGAATCACCTATTTGCATATTTGCTTTTGCCACAAACAGTATCAAACACCCAAGTGCAAGCTCTTGTGCAAACTCCTGTATTTTGACTGTCTTCTGAAGGTCAAGTAGCCCAGAGTTCAGCAAAGCATATCTGACAGTCAAACAGGAGAAACATGGGAATTCTGACTGACAAAAAATGGGACATAAAGGCAGGCACAGATGTCCTGCAACTTGATTTCACACAGTCCAGGGATGAGCTCTTCTTGTGTGATGGTTAAATCGTTGCTACATTTATTGCCAGAATAGTTGCTTTCCAGTCTGGAACTAAGTTTCCCTGTCCACAGCTCTGCAGAATCCTACATTCTCTTTGGTTCATGTATTTATAGGAGCAGTGTGCTCAAATTTCCTACTATATTTAACATCATTCTTTTCTGCATTCCCAGAGCAGCTGTTTGTTCATTCTGTGTAACATTTAACTGAGAAGTAGTTTTGCATTATTTCTATTTTATTCTTTGTTTATAGTTACACATAGTTCTTGACTGCTGAAGAAAGAAGCAGGCATTCACCAGATGGTGTTATTTCAGATCCTCCTGCTACTGCTGCCTGCCCAAATGTTAGACCTGGGAAAAGCATCTCTCCTCAGTTGCCATGTAGTTTTGCTATATGTTGTCAAACAAACCTGAAGGAATTATTTCCTTCTAGCCCTTGTATTTTTACTTAAGAATAATTATTTTCATTACAGCTCTGTTTTTCTTTTTTCCCCCTCTCTTCACTTTCAGGCAAACAGCAGCAGAGCTCACAGTTCTGCAGAGATATTTTAGGGATAATTATCTGGTAGATCTATCTGGCTATTGATGAAAAATTACGTAGAATTAACTAATATTTGGCATTGCCACACAGACAAAAAAGCATATCCCTGATCAAGTTAATGAATATAAATGCTGATCAAGCTGTTCTTGCAAAGAATAAGCACTTGGCATAAGCTGTGAGATGGTCTGACTGCCCTCAGTAGTTCCTGGGTTATTGTGTGCAGACCCCAAATAATCAGCAGAATATATCTGATATTTCAGGAGGAACTGGCAAAAACATCAACTATACTGAAGTGGTTTAACCACTTTCAAAAGCATCCACTTAGCTCAGGCTTTTACACACAAAGAGGAGTCCAGATAAACTTGCAGCCTCTAGATTACCTAAAGACACACTGTACTGATGAAAACCGAGGTTGTGCTCAGCAGGAAGACACTGGAGAATGCAAGTGAAAATGAGTTATTTTGTGCTTTTAATGCTTGTCCTCAAAGTTCTAAACTCTAGGTGTATTGCCCACATTTCAAGTCTAATTGTTTCTGATAAGCTATCAGCAAAAAGTTAATGCTTATATTTAATTAAGTGGCACTTTCCAGAATTACTTTGCCAGCAGTACTATAATTAGATGTGAGAACACTGTTTGATACATATGCTCATATTCTTTGTTAACACCAAAAATAGAATCTGTAAATCTGTAAATAGAAAAACTGGATGCATTAAGCAGCAGGGCAGAGCAGGAGGGCCGGGAAGGCAACAGCCATTACCACCTCAGGAGGACTAATATTAATGTGTCTCTAATGCAGCATTTTTAAGCATTTCTTGTGTTCTGATGGGCTTTATATAATTGACCTCCATAAATCATAAAAGATGGTTTAAAAAAGGAATCTGGGAACTATGTGAATTGCTAATACCTCCTGGAATGCTGCCACATTATTTCCATCATTAGGTTATAGCTACCAGTTAGGCCTGAATTCATGTCCCTTAATTTCAGGTATCTGGGAGGTGGCTCTTGAGGCACTTGGGGAGAAAAGGCAGCCCTGGGACAGAGCTCTGGCAGTTACTGAAACATCTCCAAAGAGGGTGGAATGAGCTGTGCCCTGCAGGTCCCCTCTTCTTCTCTCTCTCTTCACAGTCAATGGCCTCAAACTGGATGCTTGAGATAGCTGAAGTTAGGTGAAGTGACCAGACCTTTCCCTCGTGTTCCCAGAGGAGAGTTGAAAGTTCTTAAACAATTAAGAATCTTTCATAGCAATGTCTATTCTGACTCAATGACTCAGCACTTGGATATCAGCCTGGATCTCTGATACCAGCTTTAACAGACCCACCAGACTTTCTTTTGTTATTGGAATGTTGATGCTCTGCCAGCACTATCACATTTAATGCCCCTTAACACAGTACTCCAGGCTTCTGCTGCAAGCAGCAAGCCATAAAAACATACGACACTTTGACTTCATACTTTTGCAAATACCCACCTTTGAAGGTTTTCTGAATCTAAAAGCTTTTGAGTTTTATTAGTCCTATAAATAGATCTAATTTAAAATGTTAATGAGCCAGTTATGTAATCCTTTTGGATTTCAGTAAAACTTTCAGTACTGTCACTCCCAGGATCCTTCTGGACAAAATGTGCAGCACACAGCTGGATAAACACATCATGGGATGGGTGAGCAATTGGGTCAGCACAAAGTGGATGGGGTTACACCAGCCTGGTGTCCTGTCAGTAGTGGAGTTCCACAGGGCCCCAGCCTCAGCCCCGTGCTCTTCAACATCCTCATAAATGACTTGCATACACGACTGGAAGGGATACTAAGTAAGTTTACCAAGGACACTAAATTGGGAGGAGTTGCTGACTCCCCTAGGGGAAGAGAGGCCCTGCAGAGACCCAGACAAATCAGAGGGCTGGGCAATCACCAACCATATGAAGTTCAACCAGAGCATGTGCTGGATTCTGCAAGGGACAGGGCAATCCTGGATGTAGGTTCTTCAGTATTCCCTGCAGTACCTCTTCTGGTGGGCTTTGCCACGTCCTATTTCAATTGCAATCACCTGCCTTTCCCTGTAACAGAGAACAGAAACTTAAATATTGTGCACAATATGAGCAAGCTTCTAAAAAGTAAATCATTCTTGTCATTGTTCAGTGTTAGAAATAATCTGAGCTATCAAAGATTGTAAGTTAAAAAAAAAAAAAAAAAAAAAAAAAAAG
>JAOTQP010001286.1:8478494-8492094 GCA_026413545.1 Cichladusa arquata
GGCCGGGCGGGAGGCGGGGACAGCGGGGACAGCGGGGACAGCGGGGAGCGGGCGCTCGGCCGGGCCGCGGTGCTCGGCAGCGCGTCCCTGGTAGCGGGGCCTCGCGGCGCGGCCGGCGCAGGCCCCGCGGTGCTGGAGCAGCTCCGGGTGCCGTGGGGGCTCTGCCTGGCCTCGGCGGGGCTCGGGCAGGGAGCGGCTGCCCAGGGCTACCCCCGGACTCGGAGCGGGACAAATGTTCACGCAGTCCGCCTGGTCACCGCAAGGCAGAAAAAAAATCCGGGTTTCCATTCCTTGCTCACAGTGATGCCGGTTTCCAGAAGGTGAGGGCGAGCCTCGGTTCGTTAAACCGGCTTTGTCCTTACAGCGCTTTTGGTCGCCGGGCACTGCCTTGGCGGCTTGTGAGCGTTATCGTGTCCTCCTTTTTTCCGTTCTCCACATTTCCCTGAAAGGAGATCGTAATGAGGGGCGGGCCGGACTCTTGTGCCGTGCCTGCAGTGAGAGGAACAGAGGAAATGGCCTTAAGATGAGACAGGGGAGATTCGGAAGAGATAATGTAAAAGATAGTTCACTTTTAGGGCGGTCGGGCACTGGGATAGGTCGCCGAGGGAGGCGGTGGAGTCGCCATGCTTGGAGAGGATCAAGGAGCGCCGGGATGTGGCGCTGGGTGTTGTGGTTTAGTGGTTTAGGGACTCGGTGATGTTGGGGGTGGTTGGACTGGATGATCTCAGAGGCATTTTCCACCCCTGATGATCCTGAGCCAAACGCGCAGTTTTTCTCCCGCACTGGGAGCGATTTGTTAGGTTCTGCTCCGTGTTTATTTCTCGGGTAGGGGCAGGAGGGAGGTTTGTTGTGGGTGAGGTCGGCAGAGGTCGGGTGTTTTGAACTCGCTGTTGCCAGGTTCCGAGCCCGGTTGGAAATTGGCACTGCCAGGTAAGGAACGCTGTTTGTCGGCAATGTTTGCTGCACTTCGGAGGGGGCAGTGGGCTGGGTTTACGACCCGCGTTCCTGTTTGCACCAGCACTTCGTGTTGTGTTGCTGTCGGAGCTCTCCTTGGCTGCTGAAAACATGTGCTGTTGCCTTCAGCCGTGCTAACAAAGGTATTAGAAATGATTCAAAATACTGAATAAATCTGTTTTAAAGTGTGATAACAATAAATTGCTACTTACTTAGACACAATAACAGGAAAGCTGCGTTTGTAGCAGTGCTAATGTGCAAATGGTCAGGCTTGTGACGTTGCATAGTCGGTGGTCAAACCCAAGAGATTTTAGGGTATAAAGTGTCAAAAAGTCATAAGAACAAGGTGTTGACACAAAGGGAACAACTGGGATGAAGCAAGGCTCTGCCTCTCTGGTCCTTAAGCAGAGGTTACAGTCACTGCTGCCTGCTGACCTTAATTTTTGTTTACTCTTTGGAGATCCTTGTACTCCAGTTAGGGATTTTATGTTCAGCTGGTGATCAAGAGCCTGGTAGTTAAAATACCACTTAATTTGATGGATTATGTTGCCAAAGAAGATTTGTTTGGACCAATGAGTAAATGTATTTACTGATCTTGTCTCTGTGATTACTTTTTTTTTTTTTTAATTCAAACGACCAAACTTTTAACTATTGCACAACACTGGTCTAACTTTGTATACTGCCCTTGGCTCCTGTGATGACTTCTCAGTGGAGAATAAGAGTGTGTTGAAAATGAACGTTAAATTAGTATTAAATTTTCTTAAATAATCTCTGTTAGAGGAGAAATTTAAATTGCTACTTTTATTGGCAGCACTGTTTAGACTGCAATACTACTAATAATGTGTTCATCTGTAAACTGCAGAGTTCCCCTTGTTGTCAATCAGACTTGTCTTTTTAGTACTTGTGCTTTCAAACTACAGGAGATTCTCACCCAAACAGCTTCTCTCTGGTATTTTCTCTGTCCTTCCCAGATCGATGCAATTGGCTCATTTATCGTGGCTGGGCTTGGGAAGAAGGCATGCAGGGCTTTGCTTTTGCGTGACACTGAAGTTTTAGAGGACTAATGTGTTTTGCTAGTGATTTTTTTTTTAAGTAGATAAATACTGTATTCTTTGTTTTTTCCATTAGAAGTGTTGGAATGTATGTAGGGACAGGGAACAATTTAGGATAAATCATCACCTTAAGGAGGATGTAGGAGTTCCTAACAGTACTCAGAGTGAGGAAATAAATGGAGGTTTTTGGTTTGTTGTGCATCTGTGCCGAGCTCACGGGCGCAGTGAGCTCCGGGAGCCGGGGTTGCTCCTGTGGGACGGTGATCGCGCTGTGCCCCGTCCGGGCGCGCCGCGGCTGCGGCCGGAATCACGGAAATGTCAGCGCGGGCCGAGCGCCGGGCGCAGCCCCCGTGCGAGCCGGGGCAGGAGCTGCAGCGCGGCCGGGGGGCACAGCTGCGGCTTCTCAACCGCCGAGTGATGCCTTGAAGGGAATTCATAGCTCTGATTTTCAATTTAGCTGCGTGAGGTTTATGTTTAAGCATTGTGCTCCTTAAGTAGGAAGTGCTCCCTTTCTCTAATAGCATTTGTAAAGAGCCTCTCAGTTGTGTCCTGGAAACATTTTCTGTCAAAGCTTTTTATTTGTCTTATTCAAGCGATGGAAGAATTAGTGAGAAATTACTTAGCATTGTCAAAACTTGTTGGATCTTGCATATGATGATTTTCTTTCAAGACAGATTTAAAATAAAACTGTTGTTGAGAGTATTAGTAGGTTTAAATTCTATTTTCTTTTGGTTGAAATACATTTGAATGGATGGTAGATTTCCCTTACTTTAGACTTAATGAAATAATTCTGCATTATTTATTTAACAGCTAGGGAAGAAATAATTCATGCATATGCATTTCCCTCCTACAGTTACTAGTTGGAGGTTTTATGTTTTCTGTTTGTTCTGAATACAGAAGTCCCATTGATACTAGTGAGGACTCAGTACTTATCAAGGATCCCAAAGGCCATATAATAAGTCTCAAGCCATTCATAGCTACATTGCTGCCAGTTTTTATTAAAACTTTAATTTCTCTGATCAGACATTTTTTTCTGTCTTAAAATGTAGTCTGAATCAGTGGTAGCCTGTCAACACTCTGAACAAGAGCTTGCTCTTTGCTTTAATGAAGCTTTCTTTTCTTTTTCTTTTTTTCTTTTTTTGTTTGCCTTAAATGAAGTTATCATGACTCCAAAAACACTTCAGGGGAGATGTGTAGAAACTTGAAACTATTTTCTTTTCCCTAAAGGATCATCTGATTGCATGTGATTATTTTCCTAAGTCTTTCTGGGCCTTATCTTTCAGTTGAGGCTTTCATTGTTTTTAATTGCTTAATCATACACAGATCATATATTTTTTAAAATAAGATACAAATTTTACGTCATATAAAATAGTCTTTTATGGTTAGTTTTAGGAGAGTGACAGTGTTCCAGATATTTTTGACACAATTCCAAATTTGGACACCTGAGTTGTTGTGTTTTGGAAAAATGCTCCTTTGCTTTAAGGAAAGATCATAAATAAGTCCCCGTTTATGAGAGATCAGATGGGTAAGCGGGAGGGTCTCAGCCAAGGGCGTGAGGGTGGCCTATTGACTGATCAACATCCTTTCCTGTTTTTTGTTAGCCAGTTTACATTTCTTTCACAGATGAAGATTTTGGATTTCTTGTATTTCCATTTTTGGTTGGTTCACTCTTTTTTAATGGTTTCTTACTTGTTGCCCTCTACAGGCTTTCCATATGCCAGGCAGCAATACAGACCAAGTCCTATAATTTGTGCCAGAGTTGTGTCTTGCTGCCTTTGGGGAGGAGAGGGGTGGACAGGCTTCTTTGTAACTTCCTGCCTTAGGGGGTGAGGGTGTCCTGTGCAGGTGTCTCTTGTTTGGCTGTGGTAGAGTTTTGTTGTTCTGGCTTTTCTACAATGGAACATGAGCTGCAAGGTAAAGCAGCCAGCCCAGCTGCCTTCTCCCTGTATGAGCTGGTATAATAATAATTGTATCCAAATCCACTCTGCTGTCTGACATACAAGCAGGATGTTCGTTGTAAACATGAGATTAAACTAAGCTTTTTGGAATGTTCATTTTATTAAATTCATCTCCTGGGGATGCTGAGGGAGTATTAAAATAATGAGCATAAACATGGCTATTTAAGTACATTTTATTAATTTTAATTATATGGTAAATGTACATTTTTGCATGAAACAATAAATTTCAGGAGCCTGTGAAGTTAAAGTGTGACAGCTTTTCTAAGCTTAGGTAAGTAAAAGCTAAAAGTAGTGAAGCTGTTAATATGGTTTAGTCTACACTGTGCATGTATAAGCAGGAGGAAAAATTAATGCTGGTGCCTTGTTTAAATGTATTTGTCAGGTTTATTAAACACAAAACTTACACAAGTTTTCTTGCTCTGTGTTCTTTCACTCATAAGTAACTTTATTTGTTCCTTAGCATTCCTACTATTAGAAAAATTTTCTGGTAAACTATGTGAGATTTTGTGTTAGCACAGTGAATTTTTGTGAGTTCAGTCAAAGTGGACTGGGTTTCAGAGCAGGGTGTTTGTTCCTGCAGAGCTGCCAGCAGGGTGCAATCCTTTAGGTAAGTCCATGGAAAGCAGGCAGGTGCTAGGAGCTGGGTGGCTGTGGGATTTGCAGAGGATGTTGATGACTGCCTGCTCTGTGAACTGCGTGAATCAGGAGTTTGGAACTCCATCCTGCTCTCCAGGTGTCTGCTGTAGTCTAAGCTCGAGCTGTGCTGGCATCTTAGAGGACTCTCTGTGCTGCCTGTTGCCTCATGGCCAGAAATAGATAACTTTTTCTGACTAAGCTGCCTGCAAAGGTCGCATGCCCCTTGCTGTCTGAATTCCCTTCTGGCTGCTCTAAAGAATGTCTTGTTTGGATGCTTTCCTCCATTCCCTATTTAGTTAGGGGTGCTGCTTTGTCATCCCTGCTGGTTGGTTGTCTGATTACTTGCTTTTCTCTGTTACCTGATCTTACAGAAGTTTAGAGCTCTCTACATCCACGTGATACTTCTCAGCTTTTTGTGTAGCTGAGGGCTGTAAAGAGAGTTTATGAGCCAGGTTTTGGGTAACTCGGGCTGAGTGCTGTGCTATGCTGTGCTGAGCTGTGTGAGCGGGGCCTGAGCCTGGTCATGTGGCCCCGTCACCTGCCTTGAGTCTGTAGTTCAGGGCCACTGCTCCTTAAGCCAGAACAAAGCTGCCTTCTCCTGTGATGACTGAGAAATCTATAAACTATGGAAACCTTTGGTTCACATAAACATTTGCCTGTTTGATTTTCATGCTCCAAAGAAGGAGTTAGAGTAGCTGATAGCACACTGTAAACAGTGCAGTTCCCAGCTCCAGGAACCACAGATTTTTGCAAGTGAACACGAAGGCCATGAAACATCTCCTTTCAGCTGGTTGTTTTGGGTTTTTTTGCTTGTCTTCTCTTCTGAAATTTTGAAGATTTTCAGTGGATGAAGGTAGGAAATCAGCTAATGTGGGCTGGCTTCCTCCTGGCTTTAGAAAAAACTATCAAGTGCCTAATTAATGAGTCTTGCTTGTATATTTGGAGACAAATTGTTTGACAGATTGAGTTTTTGGAGAAGATTTTTGTCATGTCATTTTGGTTATGCCAATTGAGTGGTTTCTTGCAGGGAGATATATGGTTTGTATCTTTGAAACATCTGGGAATTTTCACCATGCGCATTCCTACAAGCCTTGAAAGTACTGATTTTTTTTTTCTTTTTAAATTGACCATCTTCTATTTTCTAAGTCAGTCATCATCCATATTCTGCTTTATTATAAGCTGATAGAGGCTGTTTTCTTGAGTGAATATTTTAAATAATTCTGTCCTGAAAAGACTGCAGATAGAGGTCTTTTCTAGTTTGTGAATATTGTTGGATTTTTTGGGGGTGTGTGTGGTGTTTTTTTGGTCAGCCTTACTGGCTGTTGAGGGGCTAAATATTAGCTGACTTTTTTTTTTCCTTAAGCTGGACAAAAAAAGCTGCAGATGAATCTTTTTCTTGTAAATATTTTTAAAACCTTTTTACATACAAAAGAAGTTCCTATGATAACTAAAATTTCAGCAGTACAGTTTATGCTTTATGATAACTAGCAGATAGAAATAACAGTGTATATTACAGATGAATTCTTGCTGTCACCTGACTTTGGTGACACTTTGATTAGGAGAAGGATAATATTAAGAATTTGTTTTCTTTAGAAAGTTTCTGGCTTGTTTTAATTCCAGGCTTTATAGTAGTGGCAAGTAGGAACTGAGCAATAACTCTCACTGAAGACAGAATATGTGATCGCCAGACATTCCTTTGAAACAAATAATTTCTCTGTCTTGAAGGAGTTGCATTTTAGGGTCACAGTCATCTGTTAAGAGGTGGTCATGTTGCTTCAGGTTTTTTTTTTTTTTGTCCCAACTTCAGGCTTCTGGTTTCTAGGATATATGGTGTTTGTATTGAATCTGAACTTAACAGCTCTGCAGCATTGCTTTTAAACAAGCAGGAAAGTTTAAAAAAATACTGTGTTGAAGTCAATATGATTGCCTGTGTGCACAAAGTTCTCTAGGAAAAGATGTGATTTATTTCCTACATCTAAGTTGCTTTTCCTACATGATTTTTCTAGTTAGAAGCTTGAATTTTAAATTTTCCCTCTGAGATAGGTGTCAGAATTGAGAGGAGTGCTAATGAAAGTCTTGTATGTAAGAAAAGGAGGATATTGAAAGAACACTTAGTGTTACTGTATATGCTCCTGTCCTGTGGCTTCTTGCTGTTGGCTTGCTTGTTTTAGGCTGATATCTCTTGTTAGGAGGGGCTCTGACTCTTAGCCTTTAGCTTGACTCATACTGGATTCCCCCCTTCTGATTTCCTTTTGTGAACTATAGGTTCCATGTATGCTATTGCTCATAAGGCTGGCTATGGGATTTGGTAACATACTTAATCCATACTGACTTTGCTCCTCACCTCTGCATTCACAGTGTTGTTCTAATTGTTGTGTGGGAAACAGCAAAACCAGAGAGGCCAGTGTTAGCAAATATCCTGGGATATTTTTTGATAATCCGTATGTTTACATCTTGAACCTTGCCATTAGTATGTTATTATTGGCATTCTTTATTTTAATGCACGTCCCCCAACTTCCTTTGGTGTTGGTCGCATTATTAACTATACCCTTACGGTTTTTTTGAGGTGGAGATTTCTTCAACGGGCAAAGGGCTATTTACTTGCTACACTTTAATTTTGTGTTTGTGGGACTGTATAGTTAAGTGGATTGCTAAAACTACCCAAGTTTTAAACACGTGGGTCCTCCCATACATTTACTTCTGTAAGTAGTTTGGAGAGGGGAGGAAGCATGGCAAGGTATCTCTTAAACTGGTTTTGCCATTTGAGGAAATGTATGTGTAACCACAACCCATAATTAAAGTTAATTAAGGTTTAACTTACAGCAGGAACATATTTTGAAGATGTACCAATTTGTTTTAAAAGGAAGTGTTTTTTCAGTGTTTATATCCCAGGATGTTGGAAGATGCATGTAAAATAAATAAGTACAATAAATGGATTTCAGAATATTTCAGTAAGCTACATCATACTTGTTTTTTTCAGCATTTATGGGAAAGGAGACTTTCCCTGGACTAAAATGAAAAACACTGAATGATTTGAGGGTGGAAAGGTTATTTCAATGAATTTTTGTTCTTGATGCACGAGATAAGAAAATGTGACTAATACTTTGCTGTATTGTTGTGTTCTGAGTGTATTTGGGTGACTTTCTCTGCAACAAGTTGATAACTACTGGAAAAGGTCACTGTTTCCTTGTTCATTAAACCTGAAACAAACCAGCAGTGGTAGGATGGAAGGGGGATTGGAAGTTTTGCCAAAACGGAGACTTCTTAGAGTAGTGGAGAGAAAGGCAGCATTGCATGAAGGCATGAAACATTCTTGAAACTGTTTAGAAAAGTTCCTTCATCTAAGTGGTCATTTAGTTGGAGTAATGGTCAGTGTAACTGTTCCTTGTAGTTCTTCTCTGTTGTTGACAAGAAACTGTCAGTATTTAAATTGCTTTTTTTAACTTCTAGGTTTCTCAGGACTCTTGTAGTAGCTATACTAACAAACACTAGGTGCCTCTGCATTTGAGTTGGTTGGTTACCTTGCAGTTGGAGCAATCTTGCCTGGTTTTGTGCTTCTCTTGGTAAATGTAAAGGAGGCAACTGGTATTCAGTGGCTTCAGCAATGAGCACGTTTTTTGTCAAAGTCTGAGTACAAGAAAGGCTTATTGGACTCAATAAGGTTCAGTTTTAAATTTCCAAGACCTGCGCATACATTGCTTTTCTGAAGGGAGCATCTCAGTGGAAGTAATTTTCTGAAGAACAGATGTGAAAGATGTGTCCCTTTGTTTATGCCCATATGTGCTTAAGATGACTTTTGCATTCAGAGTTATTAATATCTACATCAAAACTGTAATCTAGATACCCTTCTTAAAATACTGATTAAATTTAGCTGATCAGTCTAATTTGTTTCAGGAACTACTGTATATCTGTGTGTTTGTACACTATGTTTCAGCGGGATTTAAGAACATAAAAATCAAAATTAAAATAATTGTTTGATCTTTTGACCTAAAGTAAAGCAGTTTTATTTTTTGGGGTTTGGAACATTGGGACTTTGTCTTTCTTTGATCAGGTTTGGTACAAGGCAATACCAGCCTCCTATGAAGTAGCAGTACTGGACAAGCTTCATTTACAAGTTGTTGTTGTTACAGGACTTGAAAGACTCGGCTGTTGTTACCAAGACAATTCCTGAAACATGGTGGATTACTATGAAGTTCTGGGAGTGCAGAAGCATGCCTCAGCAGAGGATATCAAAAAAGCGTGAGTGTCTCTGGTGTAGATGTTACAGAGTTTAAGGGACAGATACAATTACATGGTTTTTGGATTCACACTTTGTTGTCTTCCCGTGTTCTTTTGCAAATTCCTGCACACGCTACTTTATCAACTCATGTTTGAACTGTGGTCTTGGATGATTACAAAACACATCAACCTAAGTGCAAGCTTAGCTTTGCTAGTCTAAGTAAAAAGTTATGAACACTTTGCCTAAAATGTTTCATTTGAGGATAGGAATTGTGTGCAGGTGTAGCTGTCAAAGAAGGCATTGATGTTAGGATGTCACAGTCAGTGTATTCTTGGAGCTTTATCAGCTTTTAACACACCAGATCCATCGTGATGCTTCCTTTGGTTGGTTGTAGTACTGAATAATTATAGAGCTCTAAGGAGAAGACCACAACCAAGGTATTTTGCAATGTGTTGCTTAGGTCTCACAGATGTTGATCATCAGAAATGCACAGGAGTAATTTCAGAATAAGTAAAGAGCCCCAAACCTACTTTCTAATTTAAAACATATCTGAGTAGATGGTTGTTGATCCCAAGGTCTAGATGCATGATACAAAGAACCAGGAATTTTTTACTTCAATCCCTGACAACCTGTTTAACCTGGCAACATTGTGTTTATCTGTATAGTATATTCCATTATCCCAGAATAAAATATCCTTTGTTTTCCTTCCCCTCAGGTACCGTAAATTGGCACTAAAATGGCACCCTGATAAAAATCCGGACAATAAAGATGAGGCGGAACGGCAATTTAAGCAGGTAGCTGAGGCCTATGAAGTCTTGTCAGATGGTAGGTATTTTTAAAGGGCTCTTGAACTGCCTGTCTCTGTTCTGGGGATCAGACTGAAAATGTTGATCTATGGTGCTTTGAAGGGATATTGTAATTTTGGTTTACCATCCAACTTGACTACTTCTTTTTCAAAAGAGAGGAAAGAAGCTTGCAGATATGACAGAATAAGCAGAAATTTTGAAACAAAAATTTCAGAATCTCCCTAGATACGTAGCCAAACTACTAGAAGCTGAAATTCAGTGTCTGCCAGAAATTTCTGTAGAGACTTGTGTGAATCCCAAGGTTAATTTTATCTTGGCAGGTGAGGCCAGTGTTATCATCAGTATAGGGGTATTGTGTTTATCCTCTAAAGTCAGGCTAGACCAACTCTGAAGTATCCACTATTGCCCTATGGCTACTAGGTTTTTTTAACAGTAAACTAGTCTTGACGAAGCCCAAGCATACTGTAAACCTTGCTGAAGATTTGGATTGTATTTGAGTGAGTTCTGTAAATTCAGTCAACTGTGATACTAAAGATAGTGTTTATTTTGAATTGTTCTTGAAGAGGTGTTTAGCCTGACCCATTTAGTGCAGGAATGCAGTTTACAGTTCACCCATGTCTTTTTGCTTGAACAGTATCATTGACTTTTGCCAATGTTCTGACAAAAGCAGCCTGAATCATAACAAAGTGATTTAAGCTACTTTGATTATTTTCCTCTATAATTGACTGCAGCTGTCTATATGCTATTTCTGAAGTGTCCTTGATTTCACCTGAGACAAGTGAGCATGGGAAAGCTATATTTAAAGCACTAGCAGCATCTAGATTACCTTTCAGAGTTCAGCTGATTTAGTGAGCTGCAGTTTTGTACACTGTGTTTCTTTGCTTGGTTTTGATACTTAATTGACAAGGGAGAAAAAGAACTTGATTTATCATTAGTTCCTTGTATACTTGTCTTTTTGAGTATTTGATCCTTCTTAAGCTAATTTTTTTGAGCAGAATAAAAATAGGATACTGGTCTGGTTGTTGTACAGATCTCTAAGTTCTTTGGAAGCAGTACACTGCTAGAATTTTAGAACATCTTCTAAAAGTGCTGCCAGTTTTTGGATCTAGGCCAAATCCTAAGTTACTGGTGTCTTAACAATCATTTGTGCAGCGAGGATACCAGAATCCTGAGCCCAGTGGTTGAGGCAGTTAAATGTTCAGCAAATTTAATGAAATTTTCTGACACCATTACAGGCTTGAACTGTGATGGATTTTTGGCAGAATAGTTTTGCAAGGGTTTACATAAGCAAAGAATACTGAAATTGGGTGATCATTGAACACACTTCCCTTGTGGGAAACCTTGTGGTTTCAAAAATGGAACATTTTTCAAGATGAATTTTGGTCTCTGTGAGCCTTCAGGGCATGCTTGTTGTTTCCTGCCCATGACAGTTTATTTATCTTCCTGCTTTCTTCTTCATAATTTGTTGGGTAAGTTAACCTCCTTTCTTTAAAAACTGCTTTCTAGAAAAGCAGTACAGATAATGTATCAGGCTTTGGGGATTTGCCTGCTTGTGAACCTATTGCAGGCTCCTATTATTTGAGATGATAACCATTATATAAAATTTTAATTCTTGTTAGTCAGAAGTATTTTGCTTTCCAGCATCTCTTTGAGGTAACTGCATGTGCTTTCAGTGATGCTGTTTAAATTTTAAAAACATCTTTCACTGAAGAGATTCCACTGGGAAAAGCATGATAATATTAAGAGAGTAAAATCAAATGCCTTGATTGGTTTTTGACTGATACTTCACACCAGTGCAAGCAAAGTGAGCTGTCTGCCTTTTTAAGGTCTTCAGGTTCTCTTCCAGTACCAAAATGCCATCTGATCTTGTGCAGTGTAGTTCATTTTTCTCTCCTTTCTCATGAATACTCTAAGGCTGGTCTGCAGTGAAATTAATAATCCCATGGCGTCTGAAATAATAGAGAGCAAGCAGTTTGAGTCACATCCTTCCATGGCATTTTGGAACATCACTTCATTCTCCATTATTAAGCTAGCAGAAGTGGTTATAATTAATTTTAGGGGTTTTGCAGTCAGTCATATAAACACTGGTCTTCCGTTCTCATAACTCTCCCACAATGGGCTCAGTCTTGTGCAGTAAAAGGAAGAGAGGCAATGGTCAGGGTTTGCAAGGGACAGAAGGAAGGGAATGCTTGAGCACTGGAACTGTTCTCCAAAGAGCCTATTGAATCTTCTCTCAGAAATTGATGTGATCACAGCTTTATTCAGGCAAGATGTGACCAATTTCATACTTAGACTAGTGTGGAGGAGCAGGTTGAAGTCCAGAGGTCCTTCACAGCCTTAAAGCTTTCCATGGTAGCTGTCCAAAGAAGAAAACTGCCATGTTCTTCATAAAGGCAAACTTCCATGTGAAGTTTGTCCTTAAGCCAAACTTTTTCTCATACATCAAGACCGGACCTTCTACAACCTAATGGTAGTAAATTTGAAATTGAGTAAATGTTCTTTCTGAACTAAATTGCTTTGGCAGTCCTTGTTAAAGATGCCCAGCAGTTATATGCTAAAACTTCCTTAAATAAACTAGCTTTGAGAAGATGCTTACTTGAGAATACCAGTTAAGTGGTTTTATTTTTTCAGGAAACCAGCAAACATGTTTACTGACATGATGTACAATTTCTCCTTGTAGCTAAAAAACGTGACATCTATGACAGATATGGAAAAGAAGGCCTAATAAATGGAGGTGGAGGTATGTTGACAAACAAGTTATTTACTTTCTGTATTTTCTGTAGCTTTCCTTTCAAGACAGGAATCTGGAAATGCTTGTACTAAGGCCTAAAATTCAGTCTTTTGAAAATAGAGATTACAATTGTTTGCAGTTTTTCTAGTTATTATAAAAGGTATTACTGTTACCTGAAAACAGAGGCACTATTATAAAAAGTAATGAAATAATGTGTGTACTTAAGTTGAATGATGTCTGAAAGAGAGATTTTGGCAATCGTTGGTATTTTTAGATGATTCAAGTACCCTATGGGCCTGAACTTTATTATATATGAAAGTAACTGAAATTTAATTTTTTTTTAGGTGGAAATCATCATGATAATTCGTTCGATTTTGGATTTACATTCCGCAACCCAGAGGATGTCTTCAGGGAGTTTTTTGGTGGAAGGGACCCCTTTTCATTTGAATTCTTTGGTAAGTGGTCTCCTGGTTTTAATTATGTGTTATCTAAAGTGTGGCTAAAACTTTACTCATACAAAACAAATATAGCTAATGTAGTTGTATTGGAAATAGTTCTGAAAATGAGGCAAACAACTGGTATTTTGTATTATATTTGAAATCTTGTTTCATATCTGTTTCTTGGTTAATTTTATAGTACAGAGCAGATACGGCTTGCCAATTCATGCTTTGTTGGAAGGCCCAGTTTGCCAAACTATAAAATGATACCTGCAATGTCTCTAAGTTCAAAGGAAATAATATTAAACAGAAAAAGTGCATATTGGAGTTTCCTCTCAAGAATTTGAGCAGGCTAACTTAGTCTTTTGGATTTCAATCTTTTGTTCTGTAAATAAATTAAAAAATAAAACTTTGAGAGCTTCTGAATGGGACAGCTTATAACGGTTACACCATAACTCTCAGTGTGAACTTGTGTTCTAGCAGGACAGATTTTCTTCTACCAGAATAGAAACAGTTGCATACATAATCTAGACCCTCCTAAATTCATGTCTCTTGTTTGCTTGGGGTATAGAGCCCCTAGATAAAACAGACTCAGATAAAACAGTTCTTGAGGCCTGAATTCTTCCTTTAGGAAGCATTCATTAAAGGAAGCAGTATGTGATAAAAATTGTCAAAGTAATCTTTTTACCTTCATCATGAAGGACTTCTGGCTTGTGACGTTGTTTGCTCTAGTGAAGGTCTTTTCAGAGGTGCTGGAGTTCTTATGTAATCTCTCTGTTTATGTTCAACTCAGCAAAATGCTGACCT
>JAOTQP010001286.1:8492137-8503716 GCA_026413545.1 Cichladusa arquata
GTTCCATACTGAAAACTGCAAGAAGTGTACTTGAAAAACCAGACTTTCTTCCTGTTCAGTATGTAGATATTGATTTATCTCTGTAATAATGTTTGTAAATGTTTTAATATTTTTAAAAGTAATTTATTATCTTTGGCCGCATTAGGGGGTAATTCAGCTCAGATTTTAATTAAAATCTTTCTCTGCTTTGCTATTTCAGGATCCTCAGCTGTTAGATGACTAATGAAGGATTAGAAAAGGGGTTAAAGGGCTGGAGGTTGAATGCAGAAGAAGGCTAGTTGATGAATTAGATGAGTAGCTAGAGGAAGAATCTGGTAGAAGATAGGCAGCTGAATTGGGCAGTTGGATCCAGTGTGAAATCAGTTGAAAGTAGGAAGGGGAAGATTGGAGGAAACATCTAGCAAAATACTGATGAGTGAGATGGTCTCTGAACTGGGTAGATGCAACTTCTTCACTGTCTGCAGTAGAATAAGAATCTTAGGAAGTATTAGACAAGGATTTCAGTTTAGATGAGTGATATCAGCACTGGTTAGGACACATCTGGAGTACTGGGTCCACTTCTGGTCTCTACAGTAAAAGAAACAGAGCTACTGGATAGAGTCCAGTGAAAATTATGCACTGAGATAATTACAGGAGCTTTTCTCACACGAAGAACAGATTGAGAGAATTGCTGGGATTCTTCAGTATAGAGAAGGCTCAGGGTGAGAGTTTCATCAGTGCATTGGGAAGGGAGTGGAGTAATTTGTTTATGGGCTAGGAAATGCAACTCAGGGCCTACAGCAGATCAGTATCATCCAGCAGCAGTGTCTGCAAGCTTGACAGGGTGGTTGATTTAGGGTATTTCAAACTGCTTCCAGTGCCTGTGTGTGTAGTTAAATGAATCCCACAAGAACCAGGCCTTTCTCCTGGTAGAATGTGTTACTAATGTGGCGTGATAAATTGCTCCTGGTGGATGCCCCCTCTAGACTCTGATGTCCCAAGAGAAGTCTGTTTGTGGGATGTCTTTAAACATTGATTGTAGTCTCGACAGTTTTGCTGTGGTTCCTAAACTTTTTAGTTTTCTCAGTGTACATTTGGACATGGCAATACATGTCTTTAATGTTTTTTTAGATTGTGAAATAGAATTCATTATGTACTTTAATCATGGAAACCCATGGGGATTCTGTGGAATTTTCCTTTGAGAATTATGATTACCTGGTTTATGTGATATTTCAAAATCTGTGCTCTTGGAAATGAAAGGTAAAATGAAACTTAACACCTTTATACAGCTAGTTAGATACAAATAGTTGTCACAGAGAATTTCAGCTAGCTGGATATCTGGTATGTAGTTTGTTTCCACCAAAGATCAGAATTACTTCAGATTGAGTACTGTAAATTTATTGCATAAAAAGAAGCAGGACTGTTCTGGAAAAGTACAGTGAGCTACTTTTAGTATCCAGGCAAAAGAGTCTACCCGAAAAGAGGAAATTTTATGTGCAATAATCATTGCAAGCTCTACATGATTTTTGTTTTATGATGTTTTTCCTGAATGGGACAGCTTCATCAAACTATTTGTCTCAAGGACAGAAAGTTGTCTTGCTATGGCAAAAGATTCACATGAGAATCAGATTATGGCATGCTGTCCCATTTCTGATAATTGGTTGTTTAAATGTTCTAATGCAAAATGTATTTCTTAGTAAAATGTTAGTGAAACTGAAAATGGAGGTGGCTTTCAGTTAAAGCTGTCTTGAACAGCAGTGTCTTTTTGGTAATTAATATTTTGTTGATGTAAATTTGCTGCTTTTGGTGCAATTTATTAAGTGCTCACAGATTTGAATGTGCATTCATTGCTTTGGTTTGAATGTGCAGTTTTATTTCATAACCACCAGTCTTAGATCATAATTATCCACTGAATGGTCCAAATCTCACTATGCTTTTTTCAGAAATAACTTGATAGTTTTGAAGAGGGTTTTTGAGACACAGGAATTGTCTCACCAGACAGTATTATCAGACTGAAGTGGGTAGTGCTGTGGCTCCATGGCCAAACTAATACATAGTTACCTCTGCTGAAGGGAGGAGGCCTTGTTCCAAAAATCTCCTGTCTATCTTAAAACTTTAATCTTTGTCTGATATCCTATTAGATGGATTGAGAAACTGCTTGATAGCATACCAGCCAAAGTTTGTCTTGGGAATCCCAGTCATGTTGAGGTTGTTAGTCCCCAAGAAAGTGGTTTGATTTTCTTGGAGAGGTAGCTGGTTCAATTGGTTAGAGCACAAATGCTGATCATCGCCTAAGGAGAGCAGGTCAGGCAGAGGTAATGGGAGTTTCCTCCATTTTTAAGATATGCCTGAACATTTGAGCATTCATTTGATAAGTATAAAATGCTGATTACTGTACTCCAGCCTCTCTGTAATTACCATATAGATGGCATTCAAAGGTGTTGTTTTAAGTCTCCCTCAGAAAATAATGAATCACAAGATTCTGCTATATATCATTAGAAGGACTTCCAAATGCTTCTTCTGTTAATTTATTAATGAGTGGGGCAAACATCTGTTTGACATCTAATTTATCAAAGTGAGCTATTATAAAGACCATGCTGAAACATTAGGCATGTGAAGCAACAGTGCTTGCAACAACATTTTAGTGTCTCCCCTGAATAAGGGGCATCAACAGTGTGCTTACTTTGTAAGAAAGAAAATATTTCCATGCAAAAGTGCTCACAGGTTTCTGTGGCCCCTCCAGTTCTGATGGTACGTTTTTTAGTGCCTGAGTGCTCTCTGAGCTGTAGCATGAGGTTGTGTGTGCATTCACTGCAAGTTTGCATCTTTGAAACTTCTTTTCAGGTAGGATACAAAGTAGAAAACACCTACTCCAAGAGTTCTGTTGTTATGCGGGTATTGTATCTGTATCCCATTGCATAAACACATTGTTCAGACCTGCATCCGATAGCAGAACATATAAAGTCATTATAGGATGCTTTTGATATAAAGAAAGGGTGGGGTAGGCAGCCTTTGCTTATTGCAGCAGTAAGCAGTGGGTTTGGCTGTGCCCTTCCACAGGGATTGCACAGTATCCTTTATCCTTTCTCCATTATCCAGTGTTGCAGCCAGTGCCCCCCTCCTGCCTCTGCAATAGGAGCACTCAGCTCGGGTGTCAGGCTCTGGCAGGGGCAGTGGGGAGGCTCTGGTGGTGGAGAATAAAGGAAAGAAGGTTCACTGACTGGGGAGGTGGCTCAGTCAGTGGGGCCTGAGCAGTGGGCCCTGCTTGGACAGGGTAATTCCCTTTGCACATTGTCCCAAAAAGATTATTGACATCTCTGGCTGTGACAGTACAGGCATTTGCTGACAGCTCACCATTTATCTCAACACCTTTGGTTTTTGGAGGTGAATGATGGCATTGCAGTGGAATGTGCTCAGCAGTGATAGCATCCTTCTATGACTGAAAGAATCTTCTTGTGCTCCCTTCGACCCTTGGGCACTTCTGCTGCTGCCTGCCCTGTAACCAGCACATGTACTTTTACAGCCACGCTGTGAGCTCTAGCAAAGAACTGATGTGGCTGAACTTGCTTTCATCTGGAGATGCTCTTTTCAGCATATTAATTCCTGATTTAGTTCCCCAAGCATCAGCCAGGATACAGTGGTCTTGGTAGAAGTGGCTGCCATATGACACTTGTAGTTTATCATGTAATGTAATTTTAGCTAATGCCTTAGATTGCTATAATGAATTTTGAGTTTTAACTGCATTGTGGGCTGCTTCAGATTGTGGGGTTTGCCTCCTTTCTTCCCTTCCCCTGTTGTATGGTGCTTTTCTGTCCATTTTTTTTTCCAATATACCAGTCTTTCACTGCTGAGAGATTAGCTTCTGGGTGCAATAGAAAGTAACAACTCAGTGTTTTCTTTTGGATAAGTGAATTAGTGCAACTTATTTGGTTCCATGATCACAAGGCAGGAAAGGAAAACAATCACATCTTTTAAGTAGCATTCTACAATGAGCTGAAAGGGAAAAACATGCTGTTTCTGTGTTATAGCTGGGGACTCCTCAGAGTGGAGAGATCACAACCTGCCTTATTTTCAGCTGCAGTGAGATATTTATTACAGTAGTTGTTGTTATTTGGCCTGTTTAGAGGTGAAATTCTTTTCCTGCGACTATAGAAAAGGAAGGGAATATTCCATGGTTTGCAGAGAGCAGGTTTAATGTTTTACCCAGAGGAACAAGACAGTTGTTGCATTTGAGTTAGAAATGATTTTTCTAAGGAAAATAAATTTTCCTGCAAACATTTTCTCCAGTGCAGCTATTTTCAGACAGGTTTGTTAGTGTACAATCTTTTGTGTTGCTGGGGGCTTTGGGTTCCAATCTCCACATTAACTTCTTGCCTTCTGTGACTTCAGCCTTCCTACCTAGTTACAGCAAGAGTTCTGAAGTCCTTCATTTTGCCTGGTGTTTTGGTAATGGGCTACCATGAGTTCTTTGCTTAAGCATTTGCCCTTTTCCAAAAAGTTTCATGTCATTTGTTGTTGATAGATAAGAAGTCTTTCTCACTGGCTCTCTTGAGGTTTTTTCTTACCTTCTGTTCTCTCTTGATCTTTGCTGTTTTGACAGCACCACAAATTCTGCATTAGAAGTATACTCCAACATTTTTATTGAAACTGAATCTAATAGTCTGTCCTCCCATAAGCTCTTGGTAATACCTAGATTATAATATACTGAATTTATCTCCAAACGGTAGTTACTAATACTCTTTAGTATCACTGGTTTAACGTTTCAATTTTCTGAAGTTTGGAAGTTGTATTTATATAGTTTTTCCCCTTTTTAGAAAGGCCTTGACTTTTTTTGGTTTGGTTTGGTTTTTTTTGTTTGTTTATTTTTTTCTTTTTGCTGCTTAGTTTTCTTAATATGATATTCTGCTCACATTCAGTAAAAAATGGACTGGAAGTACCAAAATGACTCTAATAAGAGGAATCATTAAAAAAAAACCAGCACCTTACATTTGAACGATTTGGAAAAGGCCTTTTCTGTGACAAGGTTATCAGGGATGGAAAGGTTCTGCTAAAATAGACTTACAGGGCAGAAATGTTATTATTTTGCTGAATGGTGCTATTAATCATCCTGATTTAGGGAGTAAAAGCATAAAGAGGGTGTAAGTAGCTGTGAAGTTGCTACATCAATGTGTATTTGGTGGAAGATACAGCAAATGATAGTGCAGCAGCCTCCTGCTGCCTTCTCTCAATGGTTTTGGTATTTTTTTTCTTTTGCCTGCTGTACTTGGCTGTCAGAATCACAAAGGAATAGTTTCTCTGACAAGTCCTGCCCTTTTTCCTGTCTCTGCACAATCCATCTTGCTGAGCATTCTGCACTGCAGAAGAGTGGCTGCTCTGTCTTACGTGAGAGTTACAGGAAGAGCACTGGAGGACTGTTCCCAGGCTGCTGACAGCAATGACCTGACGTTTGGACACGTGCTGATGCCAAGAGCTGACCTCTTCCTTTGCTGGGCAGGCTGATAAGGCATGGCCAAGTCTTGGTTAGGTTTTGGTGTGGCAATAATCCACTGAGAAGCTGGGTTGATATCAGGGATCTCTAGGAGAGTCCATGATCTTCCCTTAAATAACTTTGTTTCTGCAGCTGTTGTGCAGGGGAGGAGATACTCACTTGCAGAAGAGGCTGATAGGCTGTGGGAGATTAAAAATTCAGAGCTTACATGATAGGTTGTTTTGTTTTTATTCAAACTCCAGGTAACGAGAAAATTATAAATAGAAAGCTTAACAGTGGGAGTAATATAGTATAGATCATTTGTACACGTGAGTGAATGACCTTCATAACTAACCTATGAGTCATTCCTGTGAGAATAAATTGGACTACAAAACAATTAACTACGGTGGTTGGTACTTGTGGTTGATCTGCTAGACTGACAAAACTTGCTTTTCGAAAAAATGGACATAGTGCTTGTTTTGGAAATTATAATAATTCCTGTATTTCCACACTCAGGTATTGGTTAACTTCTATAAAGGTACTAATAGGTAGTAATCTTTATATTGAGGAAAACTTACTTTACATGGAAAAAAAAAAAAGAAGCTACAAAACAAAAAGTGTCTGAGGTAGAAAACCACTCATCACGTGCTTGCCAGTGTATGTAAGATAAAAGTTTGGTTCTGTGTTGTTTTACTCAGTAACTGTGGAGGTTAGGAGAGGGGTAGGGGTATTTTTTAGCAGCTGCCCTTGTTCAGCATAAATACATTGTGGCATTTCAAGTGCATATAAACCAGATGGTAACTTACATACTTTTATTATCATACTGATTACTTAATGATGTATAATGCATATTGCATTAACTTGGTGATTTATCATAAATCATTATGGATTTTTGTGGAGGTACCAGAAGTGGAACAAATACTGCATTTCTGACCTTTGTCAGTTGTAGTTCTGAGCAGTCAGGCAGTCACAAGTCTTGCCTTGCTTTCACATCTCTATTCGTGCTGTCACCAGGTTCTGCATTTTTCATTGAAAGCTTATTCTGAGCTTTCAATACTGATGTGCAAAACTTGGTAAAATCATTGGTGTTCTCCATAACACTTTTTTCTGGGAGAATTGTGATTGATCAAGGGAGTGAGTAGTTGTAGTTCCTAAACTTTTTTTGTTTTAACGCAAGTATTATGTTTATTAACTTCATTTATGATTGCAATTTTTTTCTGTTGTTCTTTGTCTTGAGAGAATTAGAAAAAAGCAGTTTTCTGATAATTCTAGTAAATAAAGACTGCTTGTATAGGTGCTGGTGTTGTACCCCATGGCCCGACACCTCCCCCATCTGTTTTTTTCATTTTTGGAAAGAGGCTATTGTCTTCCTGGTGGGGATGGAACAATAGCTGTTCTGAATGACATAACAGTGGAACTTGAACTTGAAATAACATTTTATCAGTGACCCCCTTTCTCTATTTTTGCCCTCTCTCTCCTGCTTGGTACAGACAAATGCCTCTTTGGGACACTGTGTGTAAACTTCTATACTTTGCTGCTAAATGTGCATCAGAATATGTGTTTGGAGTATCTAACGTGGCAAGTGCTAAATTAAACACTTGGAACGCTTTAGGATTATGAGTCATCAATCCTTGGCTGCTGTTTTTAGATTTCAATAATTAATACAATCTATCTGGAAGTTATTTTTCAGATCATGGTAATCCACAATAAATTTGAACAGAAATAAGCTGGAAGGTTCAGGTACCTTTATGCAGTATTTTGCATTACGTTCACTAGTTTTTAATGCTAAACAGGAAAAATAAGGAAATAACTACTTTTTTTACATAAAATTATTTTTAGGTCCAGAAGCAAGCAGAATTTAGACCAGAAGGAGCATAGGAATTACCTTTGGGGGCGTCTCAGTTCAGTAGCCTCAGATATTTCAAAGGAAGAATCTCATCTGTTAATAATTTTTTTTTTTTTAAAATAAAGAATTCCTAATGATTGAATACTGAATCACTCAGTAATATTGACCTCTTAAATGTTGTCTTCTGTTTTGTAGAAGACCCTTTTGAGGACTTCTTCGGGGGCAGGCGGGGTCCAAGGGGAGGCAGGAACAGAGGTGGTGGTGGATCATTTTTCTCTGCCTTTGGTGGATTCCCTGCCTTTGGAAGTGCTTTCTCTCCATTTGACACAGGTAAATATCATAACATTTAAAAAGAAATGCAATTTTGGCTCACAAAGGATTGCAGTATAATAAGCTGGGTTCTCCATTCAAGCAATTCTGTGACCGATTTTTTAAAATTTTTTTTAAAGTTTGCTGCTCTCTTTAAGATATAAATAAATCTGTAGTTAGAGTATTTGGGCTACCTGAAAGTTCATATAAAGTGAACAGATCTCTAAGTGGTAGAACTTTGTTTTCTTTATTTTGGTGCTACTGTTCCTTTATGGCTTTAGAATTCTTTTGTCCTGTTGTTTTTAAGCAGTGTGATATCTTTTATTACAGGTCCTAAACCCCGTGGTACTACTTAGTTTGTGTGCTGGGAATCTAGATATTGGTTGGGATGTTACTGATACAGGACTTGTTCTGCCTGCCAGCTTGGGGCGTCCCAACATCTGCACTAAAGCTGATGATGGGATTCATGAGAGTTGCTGGCTTTCCCCTGAGTGCAGAGCATGGATAAAGGCTGAATGCCTTTTCAGGGGAGGAGTTGGCAAATGGTTTTTGGATAATGCTGTGCATTTGGAACTTGAACTGTGGGTCCATATGAGAGAAATGGCTGGGGCTGGAGATGTGGTTTTATTCTCATGCTGGTGTTAATGCCATCTAGTCACTGATGCTGTGTAATGCAACCAGCTGAGAGCTTCCTGAAAGTAGGATGTAGTCTGAGTGGGTGATAAATTAGGATTCCACAGTCCTGCAGTCATTACATTTTATTCAAATGCCTTCTTTTTCAATAGGTTTTACGTCGTTTGGCTCTCTGGGACATGGAGGCCTTACTTCATCGTTCTCCTCTACGTCATTTGGTGGCAGTGGGATGGGAAACTTCAAATCTGTATCAACCTCAACTAAAATAGTTAATGGCAGAAAAATTACTACAAAGAGGTAAGTGATATAATTATATTACTGTGAAACTATATGTAGAGATGTACAACCTATAATTACAAGTACATGCATATAAATACACTGTATCTTTGCATACACACATAGTGATACATGTTTTTGTTTTTTTACTTTTGTTATGATGTTCATCATATTACTTGGATTTCTCTGAATGCTTAAAAACATTTTTAAATACTTCATTAGATTCTCTTCTTGGCATTGTTGAGTTATGTAATGCTGTAGCTGGAGCTCTTTTAGGCTTCAGAACCTCCTGTGTAGAGCTGCACCTTTTATTATGGTCCTTGACTACTGTGTGTCCAGTCAGCTTGAACTTCTGGGAGGAAAGTGTGTTTGTGTCTATTGATTGTGAAGCTTTTAACTGGAAATTGGGAAGAATTTTAATTTTGCAGACATTATGAAAGAATTTTCCCTAGCATCTGCTTAGTGTGCTTTCCTAGTGTTTGAGTGAAGTCTTGCTAGTAATTTTTTTTGTGTCTGTTAAGTGAAATAAGCAGCTGAAGCCTACTATGGAGAAAGATGTGCCTGTTTGTTGGAAAGTGATTTTTCAAGTCCTGTACACAGTGTACTTTCTCTCAATTTCATGCTTGCGACAGGGAAATCAGTGCATTTGGGAAGCCCAAGTCTTAGCTAGCTATAGAATAACCTACATGGAATATTGTAATCAATATAGGAGTACTGAACCAGCAGTTAAATGTAATTTCATTACTTAAAATATGGAAAAGCAAGGGAGGATGAATTTTTTTCTTTAACTTGTGTCCCGTACTTGTAAGTGTGTGGTTCTTCTGTGAACTGTTGTATGGGAGAGCTCCTATCATCTTGACCACTTAAAAACAGCCTCTGGATCACATGCTGGTGTGGTCATGATATTTTTCTGTGGATGTATTCCAGAAAAATCTGAGAACTCAACAGCTCTTTAATAATCTCTTTTCAATCAGGGATATTTAAATTTTGTAACATACATGCTTAGGTCATACAGTTAGTGTATAGTAGGTCTGCAAATTACTTGATCAAACTAAAAGTGGATTGAAGATTTTTGTGTGCAAAACTGTGATGGGATCTAGAATATCATACATTTAACAAACAGGTAGGGACTAAAGGCAATGTCAAGATTGTGCAGTTGATCTGTCGAGGCATTTAGGCCTGGATATCAGTGTGTGAGCACAACTGTGACAATGTCTGAGGAGGCAGCTGTAACTGTGAACTCCACAACCTGGAGGATTCCAACTTCCAGAAGGCAATTTTCCTGACTAAGCAGTAGGGAAATGCAGATGGTTACTGGTGACAGCTCTGGTGCTGGCAAACACCAAAGCTTGCCAAGTACGGTTGCATTAAGCTGATGGTGCTCTCTTAGAATTTGTTACCTAAACCTGAGGTCTGGTGTGTATTTAAAACTGCCTGCAGTGCTCTCAAATGGCTCATGATGTTTTTTGTCTTTTAGGATTGTTGAGAATGGACAAGAGAGAGTAGAAGTTGAAGAAGATGGCCAGTTAAGGTCGCTAACAATAAATGGTAAGGAGCAGCTGCTACGCTTGGATAACAAGTAATTCAACGCACGCATTTAACAGAAATTTTAAGCTATAACAGCCACCATTTGAGGATTGACAGGAACATTTTTTGAAGATTTCAAACGAATTCAACTTTCTGTATATCCGTACTCAATCTTAAGTAGTATAAGTAGCTCACAGAAGCTCGTATTTGTCATAGACTTTTGAGTTAATCGTTGGGACCACATCAATTGGACCATTTTTTGTCCTTAAAATTGTTGTAAACTTCTGTATGCACTTTTCTTTTCTTATCTGTGATCAAGGTGAACCATGATCCTTCAGTAGTGCTAGGGCAAGGTGTACACTAACACTAGCATGAATCTTGCTTTTTCCAATTTGAAATGTGAGCCAATTAGTAGTTCAAGTCTGCTGTGAAGTTAACAGTTCCAGGATAACCTTTTTAATAATTTCAACTTTTTCTTTTTTTTTTTTTTTTTTTGTAATGTTTAGTAGTGAACAATGTTAATACATTTCTGGTAATGCATTTCTGGTTTAAATAAATTAAGGATGTTTTCTAGTTGTGCATGAATGCAGACAACTTTAGTAAGTTTTGACAAATGTTTAAATGTGTAATGTAAGCAAAAGGTAAACAAAAGTGAAGCCAGTGAGCTGAGTCTTTTGTCATTTACTAAAAAAAAATTCAAAATGAATAAATGCTGATGTTTGTGGTGCATTCTTTCATGAATGGCATTTGTAACCTTCCTGTGTCTGTGTGTGATTTGGGCAACTTGGGAAAACGGTGCTTTTTTTTTTTTTCCATCTTTTTCTTCAATCTTAAGGATGAGGGCCTTTTTTCTTTGCAGATGTTTTCTTCAGTGTGACTGAAAACATGATTTTTAATTTCATTTCTAAACCTGTATTTGAAGCACCTATTTTTAAGAAGCATTCAGAGACTGACTCTCTTAACTCCATCTTTTGCCCTAGTGTGTAATTATTTTAGGTCTAGGCCTAAAGCAACTGTATTTTAAAAAGTTTTCTAAAGTTATTCTGAGATTTGCTTCAAAAAATAATCTGTAGTAAATATAAATATACGTTTGATAAATTTATCTATATAACATTTAATAGTTACAAAAGACTGAGAATTATGAGATTTTTTTTTTTTTTTGCTATTTTGAGAACAAAAAATAATTGCTTTGAAGATTTGGACAAAATTATTAGGATTATGGTATCTCACTCTTATTTTTAGTCCTCAACCAAAAATCAAAAGATGGATTAATGCCCTTTGTTAAATTAACAGAGTGAAGTAAAGTGTTCATTTGTAGCTAAGACCAGATTTTCACAGTTGAGTGAAAGATGATTTGGTTTTTGTGTGTCACAGAGAAAGCATGCAGGTAACTAATGGTGTATGTTAATACCTGCCAGGTTCTGGATAGTTCCATGTATAGATCATGGATGTGCAGTTTTCATCTGTGCACCAGCTTTGAACATCTGGCCTTCACAAAACTCTTCAGGGTGGCTTAGTGTTTCTTAAAAAAAAAAAAAAGCA
>JAOTQP010001286.1:8503777-8541894 GCA_026413545.1 Cichladusa arquata
AGCCTGGTGTTTTCAAATGATCACCTAATGCCTTCTTGCTAAACACCATCTGCTTTGTACTAACAAATGTGTTGATTATTAAATACATTGAAAAGATATGCTCTTGTTTTTCATGCAGGAAAACCATTTCAACTTAAGCCAAACCAAGCTAACAAACTGCTATAACAGAATTGGTATTTGCAGTAAAGTTAGTATATTGTACTTTAGTCCCTCTAGCATTAATGCTAATTTGAGATAGAACTGAAAATTTAGAAGAAAAAATATGTACTTTGGATTTGGGACTAAAGCAGTTACATACCTTTTCAAGTTCTTTGCAGAGTTCCTGTCACTTCAGTGTTGTGTTTTTGATGTAGAAGCACAAACTTAGTTTAGAACTAAACAGTGTTTTCTTGTTAATGCTGGTTTTTCCCTCCCCATGTATGTTACTTCTTGATCCAGATAACTAAAAATGACATTTATTTCAAAATTTGGCTTTGTTGTGATGTCTTGAGTTATTAAAAATGTTAATTTATATTTATAGGATGCAGTGTGCTCCTTTAAATTATGTAAATTGTAAAAAGTGCTTTAAAATTGATTAACCAAGTCAAATAAAATTAGGACAATCTGGAGTTGAGTTTGAATGCCTTCCTCTGGATATCAGTAGGTTTTATATTAAAGTGCCAAACTTCACCTTCTGTTTTTATTCCAAGTCTTCTTCTTTAACATTTAAATTACCTTGCTCAGGTTAACCTGAACACAATTAGGGTGGCAAATCTGTACCCACGTGTTTATCTTCTTACCTAGGAAAGTGTGGTCCTTCTCACAGTGTTACACATCAGCAGGTCACACCAGGGTTCTGTAGTGAATTTTTTAACACTAAATGTGCTCAAGATCCAGTGTTTTGGATAGTCTGTGTTCTGCCTTCAGATCCCTGAAGCTGCTTGTCAGAGCTGGCCAAAATGCAGCATTAAAATGGCAGTGCTGCATTTCCTTGGTAGAAAGACAAACTGGCAAAACACAAGGCATGAGTCAGCAGAAGGCAGAGTTTGGCAGTAGATTCCTGCAGGAATGAGATACCCACACACCAGCATTTCCATAGGCTGGTGGTTGAACTGGATATGTGGTCTTGGTCCAAATACATCACTGGACCAGCAATTCCAGTTCCAGGTTTAAAAAATTGTCTTCATTCACTTGACCTAAAGCTAACAGTCTCCATCTCTTTCAGTGTGTTTTTTGAAAAAGCTACAACACCACATCCAACATTTTTTGATGCAACTTCTTGCATCCAGCTCCTTTTTTTATAACACAAATCCACATTCCATGTTATATTCAGAATTTCTTCTGCTGAATTTAGTTATCTTCTCCTGAAAACACACTTGTTAGGTTGCTTTGAAAAAAATTTACATTCTTCCTTTCTAATATATAATTTGCATGGATGTACAAGACCTGTTTATTAGAAGTGACAGATCATCAAGGGCAGCACATTTCCTTAAACTTCAGTTTTGGCCAAAATAGTACAAAATAATTAATAACAGAAAAAGTTATTGATAGCAAATGCTAGGTACAAATGCACAGTGGATGAGGCAGCTTTCAAAACCAAATGCTGTTGGATTAAAAGTGCCATCTTTTCATACATCAGGGATTAATTTATAATGTTTAGGGACACCATCCCATTTAAATTAAGCATCCCAGAAAAACAGCTGTTTGCAAAAACCAAGATGGAGTTTTTGAACCTGCTAAGTCATTTGCTCTTTCATGCTCTGCTTCAAAGTTCATTGGTGGATACAAGAACTTTGTAATGCTCTCTCCTGGTGCAACCTCCTTTGGGCCCCTTGTGCATGGCAGTGATTCCAGTGCAGCACACTAACCCCAGATTCTCTGTAGATTGCATGGCACCTACCCCTTCCACTTGGCTTTACTGAAGGAGTTTGGGATTTTGTGTTAGAATGCTTCACATTGTAAAATGGCTGCACTCCTGCAGTGCTCAGTTCTCACAATACCTTCTCTGCTGAGAATCAGAGGGGTTGGTTTGTGGTTTAGGTGACAAAACTGCTCTGCAGAGAATGTGTAAGGTGGATCCTGTATCAACTTGTGATTAATGGATGAGCTGAGTTAGAATGCTGAAAATAAGGTTGTAAAAGATTTAAAAACCCATAATCTCTAAGCCCAGAGGGTTTGTATCTCTTCTGAGTGTTTGTTTTGGTTATCCTGTTTCCTTGACTCCTTCAGTGTTTTGGCATTAGGTGTAACTGGAGGTTTGTCTTTTGTATTTAGCTGTGCTGTGTTTCAGATCATCTGTGGGATGGTCTGGTGATAAAGTTAGATTTTTTTTTTTTTTTTTTTTGTAAGTGTGAGTTTCCTGAATCTGCTTCTGTTCTGTTTGAGAAATGATCTTAATACCTCCTTTGCCCGAATTTAATCTGTGGCTGTAACAGGATAGTGCTTCTGAAGATGGTTGTGTTGCAGAATGAATGCTACAGTTGTTTCATGCTTGTGGTCAGAGAACCTTTGAAAATGGCTCAGTACTTAAAATACTTGTTAACCTTTTTGTGGAAATGTTTCTTAGTATTTATGGAAAATTTACCTCTTTGGTTGTGATTTTTGGATGTTCTGGTATTTAGACTTGTTTTCAAATCATTGTATTCTCATGGGCTAGTGGCAATATGGACATCAGTAATCTGCCAGTCAGCAGTAACCAAACTTTGAAACTTTCTTTTTTTTAACATAAGAAAGCTTTGCATTGTCTGCTCCCTCAGGGCTTGTTTGCTTTAGGATTGAATTGCAACCACAGACTTAATTTGTCTAGTACTCAACACAGACAGTTTGGGTTTTCTTGTTATTTGTCTTCAGGTGGTTGTCCTAGGTACAGAACTTCTTGTCTTCCACCTGAAATGCTGAAATGGTCCTTATGCTACACTATGGCAGGAATGAAGAATGTTGACTTTGTTAGTGATACAAACTGCCTTTGAATTTGTAATTCTAGTGGGTTTCCTACTTGGTTTTGAAAAAAATACCTCTGTTAGAGTTGGTTGTTGAGTGAAGTACACTCCTGAAAGGTTAGAGCCGAAGGTGGTTGGTTTATACTTTGCTATATAGGTCATACATTCACATAATGTTAAACCTCATGTTCGAGATGCTGCTGTCAGATTAAAAAACCCAGAAGAATTAAAATCCTGTGATGATCAGAGCCATAACCCTGAACCTCTGCAAGCTGTGCTGATTTAAACTCATTGAAACTTCTCTGAAAACTCTGTTCTGGCAGACTCAGCACTGCTTTAGGTGTTATCTCACTTACAACAGCTGGTAGAAAGTTAATCAAAACCCCACATGAGTGCTCTATGCTCTGTCATGCTGCTGTGGCCAAAAGATAGGAATTTGCAGGTGATAGTGCCCAGGCCTGAAAGCTGGGCTGTCCTGGTGTGAGGTAGATTGCACTGATGGCCTGACTGCTAATTACCTTATAAATAAAGGAAGTGGAAGACTTTCAGATGTTGTCAGCTTCAAAATGTTGTGGTGGGGGTTAAAGTATGTTTAATTGAGAGGATAAGTAAAACATTTTATCAGAAGGACGCTGTTAAATAGAATTCTCTTTAGTTTCTTTGGCTTTTACAATAAGGTTAACTTTGTAGCATATTGAGTTAATTTTAAACTAAAAACAGGTAATTTTTGAACCTGACTTAAAACTGACAGTCAAGAAAATGTATTTTTAGAGACTGCTGGTAATAACTCTTAACATTTGGCTTTGGCCTATAGCTTGTCCTTGCCTCTGAATCTCAAATGAGGGCTCTTCTAGCTCATCTTTTCAATGCAACCAACTTCAAGTGAATTTCATAAAAACAGACAAAACAAAACCCTGTAGCTGCTAGTTTACCAGCAGTAAAAGTAAAGCTGACTCCTTTCATTCACCTGAATGTTAGAGACAGATTATTAGATAGTAACACCTAGTTTGTAGAAGCTCATGTGAGATTGCTGGTGTGTTACTGACAGAACAGGTAACATGATATATTAAGAATGTTTCAGTTCCTGCTTTTTTTTTTTTTTACTGTTAAAAGTCAAATTTGAAATTTCCTGCATTGTTTCTTATTTGTAAATTTATTTGAGTTACTAGAGTGAGAGAGGAGTCCAGCTTGGGTGACTCTTCATAGAATTCATGTTGTGGAACACACATTCCTGATGGCCAGAAAACAGAATTACTTGGCTGTGTCTGTGCTTGAAGGTGTTAGTCAAACAGCTGAAAATGCAAAGCAGTAGTTCTGGAATCTTCTGTCTTGGTTCCAGTCACAAGCTTGATTGAATTGTGGTGAAAAGGGACTTTGCCTCCCAATAATAAAGGAAGTCATAAGGCTGCAGAGGCTTTGAGACATCTGGTAGAGATACTGGGCAGCCTCATCCATCTTTCAGTTTCCTTCCAGAAATACATGTCAAGTGTGTGTTAATCTTTGATATATAGAGTAAGATTAACTTGCTCATTTATCACACATTTGCATAACTATCACCATAGCCACCTCTGGCAAAGTTTTCTTGTACATGAGTAGTTGGAGGCTGCCTTTTACTCTTCACAGAAACTAAATCTGCATTTGTCATCCTGTTGTGATATTTGTCAAACTCAGCAATGGAAATACTGTGCTTTGCTTTTGTGAAAGAGCATTCTGCAGTATCAGTCTCTGTCATTCTCCTTCCAGGAGGAGCTAGACTGTGGTTGTTTTAAAATTGATTTGAACTTCTCTGTGAAAGTGTTTTTGAAGGAAAATGGAGAAAACCCACATGTCAAGGCTTGGCCTCTCCTGCAGCGTTTGTTAGCTAGAGGACTTGGCCTTCTGTCTCCAGAGGACTTTGGCTAGGCTTCTGTAACAGCACTGCCTCTCATCAGAAGGCACTTTGGTAGTTTGAGTTATATGGACATCTTCTGTTAAGTAGTCACTCAGACACTCCTGAGAATTATTCTGCTAATCTCATTTCTTACTGTTGGGTGCCTATGGAAATACGGTCAGGTCCTTCTCACCAAATATACTGCACTTTGAAAATGAAAGGGCTTTATTCATCTGTTCTACACAAAGTGGGAGCTGGGTGTCCAGGAGAGCAGTAGAGAGCTAGAAATTCCCTTAGAGCTATTTTGGGTGTATCTGGTACTGCCTGTAAGCAGGAGTAGCGTTCACAAGCCTCCTGCCTTCAGTTTTTGTCTGAGCTCCTGAGTAATTGCAAAGAGGTGGAAGATTTTTCTCTTGGGGACATTTCTTATGGGAACTTGAGAGTTAGAGCAACCACCAAAATTTTTCTTTTATTAAACACCTCTAGTTCTGCTTCTCCCTTTTCTGGGATTGGATGGTTTAGCCCTGAGAAGAACAGCAAATCTTAAGGCCCTTGGAACCAGTAAGGGAGAAGCAGGAAAACAATGCAGCTTGTTTTGTGCTGTTGACATAAATTTCAAGGACTTTTCTCCTCATTTGGCTTTTGCCTTTCTCATCAGGAAAACACGATCACGAGTTATCACAGTGAATGCAGCAGTGGTGGGTGTTTGTGTCTCCTCCTCCAGTGAACCCTGCCTGTTCTCTGCTGCCCAGGCTCAGGGCTGCTCTGGAGGCTGTTCCCCTGCCAGCACAAGCAAGGGAGGTGCTTCTGCAGCCTGAGGATGGTGTGCCAAATTCCACTTTGATTCTAAAAAAATGTGTACACCACTTAGAAAAAACTGTGCATATCAGAGGTCGCCTTGTTTGGAAGAAGGGTATAAATATTTGTATCAGGCTAGACAAATTCAAATGAGAAGATAAACATACATTTTTAACACATGGATGATTAACTGTTGGAAGAAGCTGCCAAGAGCAGTAGTTTCTCTGGCTTACAGTGTCTTAAAGACCAGCTTTCTGAAAAATATCTCCTAGTGAGAAGGGAGTGCTTGGGTTTACAGAGAAGTAGTGGGAGCTCTGGGAGCCTGGGGCTCAGAGCGAGATGCACCATGGAGCACAGTGTTCCTTCCAGCCCTCCTCCATTTCTGTATCTTGGCTTCTTCCCTCCTGATGTGTTGACATCAATGCATAGGTCATGTTCCCTTACTGTGGTTTTGAGACTGGGGGATGCTTTGCCTTGGGAGATGCCAGGGAAGCAGGGGAGCTGGGAAGAGAGGAGCCAACACCACGTGCATCTGGGGCAGCCTGATGACTATTGCCCTAAAGCATCCAGTTTGGGATGTGTAGGTGCCAAAGTGGACTTCATGTGGGAGAAGACATTCTGGATCTGTTGAGGTAAGTTGCTTTATTGTAATGATTGAATTGGATGTTAAGTGAGGAGGAACCAGGGTGAGGTCCATGCTGACTGTGCCAGGGAATTATATTTGGAATTTACAATACTATGAGCCCTTGTGTATGTCCTGTCTTTTCACCAACTACTGACTGCACACCTTGAGGCACCCTAATTCCAGCTCCTGAATTGAAGAATAGGAGGTCTCTTGGTAATCAATGTAATGATACACCAAAGAGACACATTTCAGAGTAAACTATTCATTTTCTTGAATGTGGGCAATGTTCTAATGATCTAAAGTTTTTTATTTTTGGTGTGTGTTAAATCTCATGTAGCTAGCAATACGTGTTTAGAATTTTAAGTGAATATGATGAAAAGAGCTGGCTTTTTGTTAATGAAATCACCTTTGGTAGTGTGCTAAATGCCTAAGACTGCATTATGTCAAATAAATAGTTCTACAGAATAGCCAGGGAAGTGTCCTACAGGGCTTATGTGTGTGAAAAACCTCTCTGTGGATGTTTCTTTGGGTTTTATCTATACCCAGAGCTGCATTTGTTAGTTTTATTTCTAAGAGAAACTTGAGGAAAGACAACTGCCTAGAATTATAACTCAGCAGCATTTGGGTCATATAAGCAACAAACAGTTTGTAACAAAACTAAAATGTAAGTTATTGTGTGGTAAAATCCTGGTATCTCTTAAGGTCCTTCCATATTTTCTGGGAGAGTTATCCTGCTTGAAGAGTGCTGGAACTCCAGAATGTTAGTCTTCAATGGTCAAATGAACCATATTTTGAGATCTAAGTATTCAGCCCTGAAAATAGCCTTTGTGCAGTCTCCTTTCTGAGCAAGTAATAAAAACTGTAAAGCTTTTGCCAGTCACCAGCATGGACAGAGCCAGCTGTAGTGACACAAGGAATCTTGTTAATGGAAAAGCAAACAAGTGTACGTGCTGTACTGCTCTGCCCTTTTCTGGCCTAAAAGGAGGCTGGGACAGAAATATTTCTGTAGTTTGCAAAGTGTGTAACCAGTATATACCTTGAATGTTCATTAGCAGTAAAAGACTTCAAAACTAATTGTTTTTAAATGTACCAGAACTGTAATTTGTGAAAGCAAAACAATTCTATCAATTTTATCTGTATTTTCCAAGGACCTTCAAAGGTTTGAGTTGCATTCTGTGTGAAACCTATTTCAGAGGTGGAAAACACAGTTCTGTTTGCTGTACAACTTGAGTCTCCTGTTACATCACTGGCAGAGTCACTGCCACGTGTTCATAGACTAAACACTGTTTTCTTTTGAGAAGCAGGTTGAAAATGACAAGTAGATTGGTTTTTACTACTGTTATGTAAAAAGAAAATGATGTGTACTTTACTATGCATATTCATATTTTAGAGGTACATATCAATGTCAGCTACTACCACATAGTATTTAAATTGGAAGGTCTATTGAAAGGGGAGGGCATGTCTACATAATTTCAAAAATACTTTTGAAGCATTGCTATTGCCCTACTTTTGATCTATATTGAAAGTATTAGCCTGGAAGAATTGGAAGTAAGTCCTTCTGGTTAAAGGTTAAGATAAAGTAGAGTAATTTGTCCTGAAGCTTTCTCATAGCAGTTTTGTAGCCATTAATAATTTATTTATTAATAGCTATAACTCTTGAAAAGTGTCATAGGACAGAAAGTGACTTTTAAGTGACTTTTAATGCAGTGACTAATTGAGAAGATGCTTCTTGTAATCACTCCTAAAAACAAGCTCAGCTCAGGGAAATAAAACATTTTTCTGAGAAGACACAGGTGTTTAAACCTCCCTGCTCTTCTTGATGAACCAAATTGAGAACATAACATTAATTGATTACTCTTACATGGTTTCCACTCTTCCCTCTCCTCTAGCACTTGCTCTGAGATCAGATCACATGTGTGCTTTTGCCCTCGAAATGTTTATAGAAGATGATGACAACATCCCTGGTAACCCTTTTCGTGGAATAAATCATGAAGCCAAGTGCATGCCCCTGCTGCTCTGTGCAGGGGGGTGCTTGTTGCCCTGCACAGAATAGTTTCCAATAGCGGAAAGTTCTTTTATGAGAGCTGTTTGTGGGGGGGAATTTTGCCTTGTGCCTCCCAGCTCTTTCCTCCTGAAACCAAAAGCCAGCCCATGGTTCACGCTGGGCTCTCGATTCAGCTCGCTGCTGTTTTCTGGGTGTGGTGGCAAAATCACCCAAATTGTCAGTGTCTCCTGTTGAGTTTGGGCCTGTAAGTGGCACAGAGCCAAGCTGGCAACTTCAAGTGCAGCTTTCATGTAGATTAGATGATAGATTGTTAACAGAGGTCAAAGCCTCTTGGGTTTTCTATTTTTGTGACAATTCTGGTTAGTCTTTCCTTAAAATATAGGTCTTCTAGATTTTCAGTTGAAACTGGGGTAAAGGTGGACACTCGGGTCCTAGCTGAACTGTCATCAATGTCTATTTATTGCTGTTACAACAGTGTGGTTTTATTTATTGACTTATCTTCTCAATTGAATTCTGTGCTTTGAAGGCTTTTGCAAACAGATTCCATCTCCTGGAAGGTTATGTTGCTGCCCTTTTGGCTCCAATTCTGTTTCCAGTCCACTATTCAGTCTTGACTAAGCAACTTTCTCCTTAGAAAAGCAGTTCATGATTCTTTTATTTAGTATTTTTAAATATTACTGTAAAAGGAGATTGTTTCTGTAGAGATACCAGGCTGTATCCAATACCAGCAGTTCAAGCAAGGTCAGAATTTTAATTGGAAAGTGATGAAATGTTCTCAAATGTGCAAAATCTGGGTCTATTTCTGTCAGTCACTGACTTGCATGATAACAAGGGTAGGTGAACATCAGCCTTACCTGTTGTGCATCTCTTCCAGGTTTCCTTTCTCTGTCACGTGCAGGACAATTCCAACCCTGCAAAGGGAGCCACACTGGTTCACAAGGCTCAGGAGAAATTCTTTTGTGTAAATGAAGTTTGACACCCTCACACTTACTAAAAATCTTGGCGCGTGTTTCTGAGAAGAGTCTGAGTTTGCTGGTGTTCAAGGAGGAGGTGGAGTAGCTCTGCTGGACGCTGCACTTTGGGCTGCCAGTAGTGCAAAATTGTTGTTACACAGCTCAAACCTCTGCAGTTTTGGTATTTATTTTTATAGTTTTTCAAATATTTATACCATGATAGAGTGAACCCACTGAGAAATAGTCACTTAAACGTTTGTAAAATGTTTCACTGCCAGTACAGAATTACAGGAGATGAGGGTGCTTCTTTATGCTGGGTGATTTTGAGCAGAAGCTGGTTATGGCAACTTCAGGTGTCGAGTTGTTGTTCAGTTGTGCAGTTTTGGTGGGTGCAGCCCTCCCCAAGTCACATCCACCTCTGCAGCAAGAGCCAGTGGGCACTGCAGTGTGTGTTGCACCCTTCTGGAATGTGGAGTGCTCCAGCTTCTCTGCCTTTATAGTAGTTCTTAAATACTGTCCCCCCTTTTTTGCTTTGGCCCCAGAGTAACAATCAGTAACAAATGATTGTTACTGTCCTTGGTGCTTCATCCCATGGATCTCAAAGGTGTGTGAGAGGAGGAGAAGGTGGGATGGTGCCACTGCTACAACACAGGGTGGGAGCAGCCCTCACTCTGGGCAGGGACAACCCTGGGGTGGCCATCCTGGGAAGTAGATCCATGGCCTTCCTGGGTGCACCAAGAGGTACTAATGTCACTCTTCAAACTCTCCTTCTCTTTCCAAAACTCACAAAACTCTCTTGGTAAAATCTTGCCTGCTCCCACTGGATCTCTGCAGAAGGAGTATGTAAACTGACAGTGCTGTTTCCAGGCACAAAAGAGAATTGTAAGTATTGTTAGTGCTGGGTGGTAGTCATGTTCCTGGTTTGGTGTTCAGTTGAGAAAATCTTCATTTCTGTGCTCTTTTTATTGACTGACTGGGTCAGAAGTTCTGTTTGAGAAGCATGCATGGAACAATTTATTTGTGTCTGTTTAAATACATGCATGTATATGTATGCATCCATTTGCATTTATAAACATTGTTACTGGTAGGATTTGAAAAATCAGTTGTATTTCTAAACTGTGGTGGGCTTTAAGGCATAGATCTTGACTCTGGGTGGGAAAGGAAGAATGTTTGGAAACTCTGAGAGTTCCGTGATGGATTGGAGATGCCAGACAACAAAAGGTGGTGCAACTTGGGAGTCATGTCCCTTCTAAGGCCAACAGTACATGTTTCATAATTAAATACAGTATTTAGTCAAAGCTACTATTGAATGTCAACTTCAAACACTGTTTTTAAAAAAATTCAGGCTTGTCATTTTTGTGTCAAAAATTGAGGAGCAGCTGACAACTTAGTGTTCCCATTGTTGGGAATATGTCAGAAACAGGACTGGATTTTGTGGTGAAGGTTCATGAAACACTTGAAACCCACTGAGCCATCAGAAGAGATGCCCTGTTACTGTGAGCATGTGATGTTTTCAGGGTCATTTAAAAGATGGTAGTCTCTGGAGCTCTGTAAATCAGGGATGTGTGCTCACACTGGAAGATGGGATTTGCTTGCTGTAGTCCTGGATAGATAGATGAGGAATAAATTGCATGTTGGGGGTTATAATTGGAGAGGCAGGTATCCCTTCTTTTTTTTGGTAATTAATACGTGGAACCCTTAGTGTCAGAGCCATAGTGTCGTATTTAAGCTTCAGGGTAGAAGAGAGAATATTTTTCAAATGATTAACCTGAAAAGATGAGACCTTGCAAACTTGTGGACAGTGCAGTATGAAGTATGGAGCTTGCACTTACTGTCTCGTGTCTGTGATATTTCAACAGCACTAATAGCCATTTGATGAAAGTATAAACTTAGTGATTTTGTGCTTTTGCCAAATTACTATGGAAGTGTTGACAAAACAGCTGGGGAAGTCATTCATCACATTTTTCTGAAGTCACTCATGAGATTCTTTTCTTTTTAAATTTAACTGCATGGCTTTTTCTCGATGTATCTTTTTTTCTTTTACGGTAATCTGGGTTTGCTGTGCATTAAGGTTTTGAAGACGGGTTTAAAGCTGATAATCAATGGAAAAATATGTAACACAGCTGTACAATTTGCAAATTAGGGCAAATTAGGCTGTTCTGGAGATGCTCTTTTAGAGAGGGCCACTAATGGGAATATAAGATGAGGTGTTGTTACTTGTAACTCTTAAAAACAAATGAGTTAAAAGATTTGTTGCAAAAGAAGAAGAGCACTTTTCCTCTGCTTGTGTTGTTTAAAGTGCTTTTTTAGTAGAAGCCAATTTTGCTTGACCTGTTGGTGGTAACTCCTAGAAAGGCTGAAGACAAGAAGCAAAGTTTTGTGTTTGGGAGCAGTGAAGGAACTGAGGGGCTCTGGAGAACAAGTGTGAGAGGTGTGAAGGTCCACGGGGCTCTGCTTGGGCACAGGGGCAGAGAAAACACTGGTGAGAGGCACCATGGAGGACCTGGCAGGGCTGTATGTAGTTGCACTGTGGAATTTTTATTTCTTTGTTTTTCCCTAGTAGTGAGTATTAGGTTTCATTATAAGGGCTGGTTCCTTTTTTCTTTTTCTTTTTTTCTTTTTCTCAGTAGAATTTTGGTTTGCACTTCAAATACAATTTCAAAGTGAAACTGCAAGGCTTCCTCATGGTAGAGATGAAACCCGTGGGGATTTCTGTCTGAGGTTGAAATATAGTTGAGATGAAAAACCCCTCTTTGTTTCAGGACAATTTGAGTTGGAAGGGACCTTAAAGTTCAGCCAGTTCTGACTCCCTGCCATGGGCAGGGACACCTTCCTCTATCCTGGGTTGCTCAGCCCCATCCAACCTGGCCTTGGACACTTCCAGAGATGAGGCAGCTACAGCTTTGCTGGGCAACCTGTGCCAGGGCCTCACTGCCCCCACAGTAAAGATTTCTTCCAAATATCTAATCTAAACCTGCCCTCTTTCAATGATTTAAAGCCATTTCCCCTTGTCCTATCACCATCTGCCCTTGTAAGTATCAAACCAAATATAATAATTTGCTGTCAGTGATACATTTTTTGGAGGAAGAGGAGCCATGTAAGAGACAGAGACAGGTACAATGTTCTGAGCTCCATCTCAGCTGTGTGTTGTTGAGGTGTGTTGGAGAGAGAAGCTCCAAGAGTAGGAGCCCATGGTACAGGTTGTTAAAGGGGTCTGGTCACTTCAGTGTAGTGTTGTGCAATGAGACCTGCAGGAAACTGGGGTAGACCTCTGGCAGGACCCTGAAAAGTGTAGAAAATATAAAGCTGATAGAAAATATAAATGGCTGTTTAAAAATCAGGTCCATTTGATCAAGTTCTGAGCTTGAAATCTTGCTAATTTGTATAAATATAGGTCAAGCTGTGAAGCTCATTCCTCATTCTTTGCTTCCTTTCAAAATTCATGCAGAATGAATAAAAGGCCCTGCTTGATAAAGTCTTTTAAAATTAATAAAATTCCCTTTGAGCTGCAGCATGCAAATTGGGTCATCTCTCTGCTTGCTGGAAACGTGAGGATTCATGTTACCTCCTGCCATTTGCATTTCCAACACCCCAGATATTTAAGATGAGAGCAAGTGGCATTATCCATATGGATGCCCTGGTGTGCTTTAACAGAAGGAAAATAGCTGCAGAAACCTGGATGTGCTCAGCATGTGCCTTCTCTCTTGCTTCAGAAACAATGTAGGACCAATTCACTGGGCTTTAAAAGGTTCTCATAAAGTTTTGGCAGGGAAGAGGTAACTCCAGGCTGTCCCAGCAGCTCCCTCTCTTTAGGCCAGGCTCCAGAGCTTGATCTGGTCCAACAGGAGTGGCTGTAGCCATTGATCCATGATGGCCACCATGGGGAACAGCATGATCACATTTTCTTTCAAAGCAGTGCTGTTGTGGTTGGTGTGTGCTGAAAACTCACTTTATTTTACCAGTTTGTTGCAGATTAAGGAATCTTTGTGGTGAAATGTTGCCTTGAGTAGCTTGTGGTGTGCTGGGAATGCAGGATTCGTGTTGGTACATGCTGAGCTGAATACAGGATATAATGGGGATCTTGGGTGTGGATTGGGGTGGTAGGTAAAATCCACCTTAAAAAAAAAAAAAAGGAAGAAAATCCAAAGTTTGAACTTTGTGAGGGAGCTGCTGCAGGGCAGGGAGGGTGAGCCCAGCGTGGGGCTTTCCCTGCTCAGGTCTGTGCTGCAGGGGTACAGCTGGGCAGGAACAGTGTGAGCTGGCACTGGAGCAGATGAATACGAGGCAAAAATAAAAGGAGCGAGTCCATTGCCAGCTTTTAAAGCCAGAGGGGCAGAGGGTTGCTCTGTGCATTGAGCAGAAAGCATTGAGCCCTGCCCTTTCCAGGACACTGGATGTGCTGTGGCTAGGCCTCTCCTGGGACAGAAATAGCACTCCATCAGACTGTCCCTTTTCCCAGATCCCACACCCTTGTTTTTTCCATCACTTCCCAGGACCTTGCCACCACCTCCCCTGCTGTCTCCTGCCACTTCTGGATTTTTCTTCCCCCCTTGCAGGAAATGCCTGGCTTGCATGGCTGGCAAGATAGTAGTGCTGGTCCTGGCCTGGGAAAGGCCAGCCCAAATCCCCTAATTGTAAACTTCATACGAGTTTTTGGGTTGAAGCAGGGAGACATAACCCACATCTGAGTGCAGTGCCATCGGTGCTGAGAGCTGAGCTGTCAGAGCCAGTGCAGGATGTGAGATAGGGAGAGGAGGGGCTGGGACCCTGGGAGCAGGTTTCTGCAGGACATGGATTGGCAGCTGCTGGCATCTTCAGTTTCTACCCAGCTGAGCACTCCAGGCACCACTTTGGATAAATATTTCCTTGGATTTTGCAGGGCAGAAATCTCAGACAGACACCAGGAAACCCTGAATCACCTTGTGTTCTCTCTAACACCGAGTACATTTGCTCTGGAAGGAAAATGATTGCCAGTAATTGATAAAAGACACTAATCTGTGTGAGCTGACTCAAACCCTCATTGTTTGTCCTGTGCTTCAGCTGCTAAACGTCACTGTTGAAATAAACTCCCTTTACAGTTTATGAAAGTGACGGTGCAGATGGGGCAGCTGCTCCGGCATTCCCCGGATAGTTTCTGAGTGATTTCAGGCTCTTTCAGCTTTCAAAACTATGTGCATCTTTTTAATCAGAGGATTTTAAAATGGCTGCTTTTTCTTGTAAGCATCACATCAGACAGCTAGAGAGAGATTTTTAAGGGCTGTCACTGTCAAACTCAGACATTTTCCAAAGAGGGCTCGATGCAACTTTTGGTTTCTATTGAATCTGAGAAACCCAAGAGCACAGGCTGGAAGAGAGTTTTATAACTCCTCCTAAGCGTCACAGTGTTAGTGTTTCCTGGCATTTAGAAACAAGTTTAAGAACAATTAATCAGAAGAACTTGCTCAACATAGCCTCTAGTAATGGTGAGGGAGTATATTCTTGGCTGAGCATGTTGTCTGCAGTTTCAGGAGAGGTGAGGGGTGTGTATGTGCACGTGGTTTTGGAAAATACCCTGGGCTGGGTGCTTTATAATGAGCATCCGTCCTTTCCAACAGGAATTAAAAGAAACTGATGATCTGGCAACTTTCTGAAAAGAACTTTCAAGGTGTGGTCCCCCAAATTAGACCATTTCTGTGTTTTAGTAGAGTCACTTGGTCTCCTGCTGTCTTCTCTGTGCTATCATACATTAGATATGAAGCTTTCATGAGAAGAAACAAAAGGTCCAGTTAAACTCCAGGATTTTTTCAGCCCAGGGTAATCTAGGCCTACAGACAGATCTGCTAGATGAGTTGTCAGATTGAACTGGTTCCTGTAAAACGTAAGATTTCCCAGCAACTGTTGGACTTTGGTCTAGGAAGAACCCTGGTAAATTCTGCTATGGTAAATATTAATACCGAAGCTTCTGTAATAATGGAAAAGTTCATCAGTAGAAAAATCTTATCAACAGGTTACAAAGATCATAGTGCAATTCACTTCAGATAAATGTGTTTAAATGGGGATTTATTTCTTTCACTTTTGGTTGCTCCTTCCGTTGCAGTTCAGCTCTCTGCAGCAGCAGCGGATGTAGTTGAGTCATCAGAAGCTCCAGTGTCTTCTGTAAGCACAGGCTAAATTCCAAACCCTTGCAATAGGAAGGGGGAAAACACTCAAGAAAAGCTTCCCCCACCCTGCTTTCTGCACTCTTTGTGATGTCAGCCTGCATCAGGAACAGCTCAGGTGAACCTCAGGCTGCCAGCTGAAGCAGCAATATGATGCCTTGGTGTGAATATGGTGCCTTGCTCTCAGTTTACACTGCCCCTTAGCTTTAGAGTCTGGAAGTGTTAGAAAGACACTTCACAGGCCATCCTCCAAAGAGGGTTTGGATGGAGGAAGCTTCCTGCAAGCGTCTTTGAATAACTTTGTGGCAGGAGCTTAGCTCGGAGCTGTTGTGTCCTTGGATGCAGGCAGATGTCCCTCACCAGGTGCATCTGCTGATGCTGCTTGCAGGACCAGGGGCTCTCTGGTGTTTGTGGTCTCAGGGAAGTGTTCCTTTGACTGAGCAAATTGCTGCACCTGCTTTTTGTTTCATAATACAGGGGGAAACCCTGATTCTAGGTGTATTTCTTTGGTGAGGTGTGTAAGAGCACAGCAGGGCTTCCGTGTGGGAAGTGAGCTGGTGAATGCAAATCAGCAGCTCCATCTCCTCAGGATGTTTACCTGAGTAAACATAGTTCTGTCATTACTGTCTTGCCATTAATTACTGCTGATTCCTGCTAGGATTTCAGTCCAATTCCTGGACATACATGGATATTACTTAAACATAATACTAAATAATAATGCTAGCCTGTGCAGGACTGCTTTGGTGTGAAGTGCTGCAAGACTTACCTGTCTCAGCTCACCTGGCATGTCTCTGCCCGTGCTTTTATTCCTGTGAGCTGTCTTCATTTTCCAGGATCAGACACAGACCCTTGGGTGTAGCTGTGGTTCCCCTAAGCCCCACCTAGCCCAAGACAGCCGTGTAAAATCATGGTGTGAGAAATGGTGTGAGAACTCCCAGTTCTGCTGGCACACCTGGCCACAGCCAATATTGCCCTCTGCTGGCTCAGCACAGCGCCAGGGAGCCCTGTTCTCCCCTGCCAGGCAGCACCACTGTCTATCAGAAGTTATTTCCCAGCTCTTCTTGCTCAGAGCAGAAGGCAGCTTTTAGCCCCAGCACAGCTTTTTAGGATGCTATAGCTCATGTTTGTTTTTTTCTTTCCTGGAAGCTGCTGTTCATTTCGGAGAACCTGGCGCGCCAGAAAACCAAATCCTAATTATTGTTTTTAAATGTTATTGGCAATGCCAAATCCATAATTTTCAGAATTAACCCTTAGAAATGTAACCTCTCCAAAATGGTTGTGCAAATAACTGCTAGGTTTTTAATTGTTATTTGCATTAGTAGAATAAGATCTTTTGCTTAACACCATAACCTGGATGCTGGTTCGATAATTTCCTCGATAATTTCCCCCTTCCCTGCCCCAGCTGGGGTGGCTGCACGATGAGCTGGCTGCAGGCCCCGAGCTGGGTTAAAAATAAGCTGGCAAAAAGAGTTATTTTTAACCCGGGCCAGTCCCTGCCAGGGGTCACAGCGTGGCTGCCCAGGCTCTCACGTGGGTGTGCTGGCGTGGGGGCACAGGGGACAGCAAGGAGGAGCTGTTGGGGGAACTGAGAGCTGTTTAATCACCCTGAGCACTCCTGGAAGGTGCTCCTCGGGTGGCTGTTCCTGCTCAGAACTCAAGTATTCCACACCCAGCTCCCACCCCCAATACCAACTGTCTTCCTAAAAGGCATTTCTAGGACAAACATCACTGCTGACAGAACTCTAGCAGAATTTAAACACTTTTTGGTGGTGATGTCCTTTGTGGCTGACTTCTCCCAGAGCAAATTCTATTCAAGTTTTATATTTTCAGTGATACAATCTGGCTTGAATGTTTAAAATATGTAGAACAGCATAGAATAGTTGATGCAAATCACAGGTTAGTTTTGCTGTGCCGGGTGTGCTCAAGGTGGATGATCAGAGGAGGATCTGACAGTTCATGCCATGCATAGAACTGGAGTTGATTCAGTATTTAAATCACAGCTGATGTGATGTTACACCATTTAACTGATTTGTGGTGCCATCTTGCTCTTCTGCAACTCATAAGGGGGGAAAAGTTTGGGCAATTTTTTGGGGCCTACTTGTTGAACTAAAATTTGCTTTTGCTTTAAGGATATGGAAGACTGAAGGACTCTGTTCTGTGATCAAGATGGATTAAATCCTTTCAAATACTTAAAGAGAGCTAATAAGAAAGATGGAGCCAGACCTTTTAGTAGGGCCTGTAGTGAGAGGACAAGGGATAATGGTTTTAAACTGAAGGAGGGTTGACTTAAATACAACAATGAAATGTTTACAATGAGGGTGGTGAAACACTGGGACAAGTTGTCCAGGGAATTGGTAGGTGTCTCATCCCTGGAGAGATTCAGGGTCAGGTTGGATGGGGCCCTGAGACACCCTGATCTAGTGGAAGATGTCCCTGCTTATTATAGGAGAGTTGGATCAGATGAGCTTTAAAGGTTCCTTCCAACTGAAGTGTTCTGTGATTCCAAAGGTTTGCTGGTTCCCTGAGCCCAGTACTGGGGAGTTGTGTCAGTGTGCCTGGCTGGGATATCTCTGTGATGCACAAGCACACCCAGAGCCTCAAGAGTGGCCTCAGCATGTTTCCCATTCCTGCATCTATTTGTGAATATACATTTTAAACATACATTAGGCGAGACTTTGCACATGAAAAAGAAATCCATGCACTTTGTGTTTCCATGGGAGAGGAGGGATCTCCTATTTCTGGTGCACTGTAATTTGTTAGGAAATGAACTCTCTTGACTGGTTTTTGTGTGTGCAGTTGATATACATAGGTTCCATGTGCTTTTTTTTTTCCTTAGTCTTGGCATTTTATAGGCTTACCTTCATAGACCTGGTATCCTCAGCCTGATACCTGCTTCAGTGCTGTTTATATAGTGTGTAAAGGCCTTTATGGGTAATGATGGCAATTCATCTGGCATTCCCTGAGCTTTTCCTTGTGCTTTGCCTCTTGTAGCTGGAGTCTTGGTGCTGTTCTGGCAGCCCTCTCCTACTGCAAGGAGAGCCATACACCCAGGGTTTTACACTGGTGTGATACAGGCAGGGACTAAATGCAGAAAAACTTGTTTTTGTGGTGTTTGCTTGTGCCTTTGGAAATGAGGGGGACACCAGGGTACAGAAGCAGGAGTGTGGAGGTGGGGATGGGCATTTAAGCAGTGGGGAAGGAGCATGCTCTGCTCAGGTAGATGATTGCACGTCCTGGAGCCTCCTCTGCTGCAGGGCCTCGGGTGCCTCACTGTAAAATGACTTTTTAAACACACCTTGCCTCCTTCTCCTCATGCCCTCAGAAGCATCTCCCCGTGTACGATTACAAGGTAAAGACAGTGCAGCCCGTTGTGTCTGGGAGTGGTGGTGTGGGGCACACACAAAGTGGGTGTTCCTGCTCTGTCCTGTGTTTCATATGTGGTGCCTTCTTCATCTTCAAAGCATTTTCCAGCCATGAACTAAGAGCACACGCATTAGCTGAGAGCACACACCCCTCCCTGAGCAGCTGATGCCGGGCACATCCCAGGAAAATCTTCCAGAATATGACGCACCACTTTTGATGAAAATAAAATTATGCCATATTTCATCATCTCTATTAGAAGTACTTAAGTAATTGAACTAATGAAACTTTAAAAAGCCTTTAAGAGACAAATGTGGTACACACCTTTATTCCCAGTCTTTCCCTCCTGCCCCCCTTATTTTCCCTGTCGAATGTATTTTGTTGACTTTTTGGGGTCTGTTTGTTTTTCAATGTGTGGTTTTGCTGAGTTTTGTATTGTGGTAGTTGATTTCTCTGCTTTGCAGCAGTGGTACTGTTACAGTTTCTGCAGCAAAGGAAAGTGTCATCTGCAAAACAGCATGAGTATGACGGGAATACCTCATCTTTCATATCAGTTTTTGCAAACATTGGGTTTTATTTCCATTGTGTTCATTGGCCTGTGCTGTGTGTGCCTGCCTTGCCTCTGGGCTGTGTTCACCTCTCACACCTTCAACATGATTTCTTGTCTTCATGTGTTCCATCACACATCTCCACCATCCTTCCAGCTGTGATGTCCAAGATCCAGCCCCTCTGAACCCACATTGGCTTAATTCTTGTCCCACCACCTTTTCAGCCAGTTTGGGTATTTATCTCTTCTTTCCCTTTCCCTTGAGCAGGACAGTCCGGGTGAGGTTGAATATGATGACATGCTCTGCACAGGGCAGAAATCCTGTCCAGGGCCATGTGCTCAGCTCCCTCACCCTGCCTTTTGGGAAAATGGAACAGTGGCCCCTGAGTCATCATCTCTAGTGGGCTGTTTTGGATGGCTTCAGTGTAGTGATGGCCACTGATGGAGCTTTCTGCTCCAGACACTCCCAGCCTGCAGACACACAGGACTGTCCGTGACCAACCACAGCCAAGACATTACTATGTGACCCCTAACACCCAGCCCATTTCTGAGGGCTTTTTTCCCAGGCTGAATGGATGCATTCTGTGTGCAGCTCACTTTTCTTGCGTTCTTTGCCTTTTGCAGGGGAGGCAGACGAGGAAGCCTTTGCTGAGGAGTGCAGACGGAGAGGACAACATGCTCTGCCCTCCCAGCCCTCCAACCTGCGCCTGCTGAAGCCTCACAAAGCTGCCAGCTCCCCCCGCTTCCCCTGCCACTACAGCACTGATGAGGTGGAAGAGCAAGACAGAAGCCGGGTTACGAGCAGCTTCGAGGCCCCTTTTTATTTATCAGGTGTGCACAAGCATGTTGGTGAGAAACGTGCAGAGAAGGATCCATCAAATAGTCAAAAACCAAACCCAAAAAGCCAAGCAAGAAGTTGGTGCTGTGTGTTGACTTAATGGTAGTTCCCTGGCAGATAATTAATAGCAGCTTGTTTGCCTTCATCCTGCTTTAGCTCTGATCTTCCATTTAGCCTAGATTCACTAACGCCCTGGGATATTTAAGGATCCAGGGCAAATACTGTTGTGCTGCTGAAGTGCCTCTGCTCTTTGTTGTTAAAAGTGAAGGCATTTTAGAGGTTAACTCATCACAATACTTTGCACATTCATTTAGTTAAATTGTGCTTGGCTTCCTTGTCCAAGGAGAAGTTCAGCAAGTTGATGCTATTTCTGGAAGCTGCAATTTTAGGCAACTAAATCCTAATAAAGGAGGCTGAGAACGTTCAGGCAAACGTGGCAACGTGGCAATTGTCTGGGTTATTTTTGGAAGTAATTAGTCCTTTGATATATTTCCAGTCTGTAATTTTTTGGCAATGTAGTCCAGAGGCTATCTTGGACAACAAAGTCCTCAAAACTACTTAATTGGAACCTGTGGTCAGAAATCATCCAGGACTGTGAGGACAGGTTTTTCTGAGATGAAAGATGCCTTTCTACTTGGATGCCCAAACCAAGGACCCTTCTCAGTAGTGTGAAATCAGGTGAAGTTCTGGGAAGTGTGAGCCTATGAGGCTTCTCAGGGTAAACACAGCACGTGAAAAATATGCAGTGTGTCCCAAAACAGGTGCTCATGTACTCCCAAAGCTGTGCCAACTTCCACTGTGTTTATGAGCCTTTAAACCTAACACTGTCTTTTATGTGGAAGACCTAAAGATATTATGATGGATGACAGATTGAAAAAATAGAATAATTTAGACTAATGTCTTCCTGATAAGTTGCTGGAAGCTTTGTCTTTAAAGATGAGCAAGTTGAATATTTTATTTAAAAAAGAAAGAAAAGGAAAAGAAAGAAAAACTGACAAAAAGTTACAGAGGCCTGAACGTAAAGTTCTGGGCTGATGTCCTGAAGCTTCCCATGCAAGGGCAAGAGACAGGTTTGGTCTCCTGTGCCCATGGCTGGCAAAACAACTCTGCCTTTGGACACACAAAGATCTCTGCAATCACAATATTTTGCAATGGATTCCAAGGAGCAGCTGAGTTTGACATGCACCGTGCAATTTTTGGAGCAATTTGTAAGATTGCTTAGGACTTTTTGCTGTGAATTTATTTATGCCCCAAGACGCACAACTTTGCAATTAAAATTAATTTTCAGAAGTATTAGTGCAATCACAAAATACTCTCTTCTACCAGTAGATTGTGAGTTGCCAAAAAAGACTCAGGGTGATAACTTGATTGCAGTGAGACTAAGATTTTACTGTTGCTTTAAATATTTTGCCTGCTGTTCCTCTGATGGACAGGGCTGCTGAAGGACTGGTCGAGTCAGTCATAAAAACCTACGTGAGTGTCTTAATCCCTCCCTGGGGAGTTTGTGCACGAGCCCTGGCCAGTAATGCCATTTCCCTTCATGGGTGCTCACCTCTGCTGACTGCCTTGCCCTGCAAGCAGCTTCACCAGCACAGCTCTGTAATTACAGAGACCACTTGACTGGCTTGGCTTCTCATCCATCACTGCCGTGCTTACATGGGCCAGCAGAATTGTTTCTGCCTTGCTCCAAAGCCCTCTCAATTCTGGGAAACAATCAAGTTCAATGGTCTCAAACTAGGTGCAGTTCCACCTTGAATCAGACATTTTTGCCACCACCAGCATAGGGCCCTTGACAGCAGGACCACGCAGCAGTTTTAGATGTTGTCCCAGGTGGAGCATCTCAAGCAAACCCTCAGTCATTGATGATTCATTTGCAGTGAAGTGGTTTTTTTTTCCCAGCTCTAAGAATGGGACTGTTTGAATTTTGATTTGTAAGTCAGCAGGAAATTTAAATGAAGGAGAAGGGGAGAGGTTTCATCTTGACTATGTGGTGGGAATCCCTCTGGAAGTGGCATCTCTCTAGTGCCCGAGAGGAAAGGCTGGCCAATTCCTTTAGACTGGCAAATCCAGAGGTGAGATGAATCCTCTCCTTAGTCCTCACAGTGGGTATTTAACCAAGAAATGAGAGTTTAATTTAATTCTCCATCTATCATGGGCACTTTGTGTTTTAGTGGAAATTGCTCTGGAAACTGTTCCTGGTTTCATAATGGCCTTTTAGAATAAAACTTCACCTCTTATGCTCTGAAGTCACTGCATATCTCAAACAGTTCTCTAGCTCCCAACAAGGAATTTTTGCAATAAGAATTCAAATACTGCAAGTGTTGTGCTCCCTGATAGTGTGGTACATGGCTGACTGGTGGGATCTGAACTGTGTCAAAGTGGTGTTAATGCCAGCAGAGACCTGGGGATGGCAGCTGTTAATGCCAGAGGTAGTGGTAACTACCCCTTAAAAACTACTGCTTTGGATTTGAGAGTTTTGACCTTTATCCATCAAGAATGATTGAAATGTTGAATTGTTAAAATAGTAAAAAAATATGATACAAATTTTATTTTTGGAAATAATATTGCAAGGTTTGCTCTTCCTTTTCAAAGAAATAGCTTGTGTTAACCTACAACTTACAACATTAATAATTCATTTGTTGCTGCATTTTCATTTGCTGGCATCTGTGAAGAGGAAACCACTCTAAAATAACTATCTTAACTAATCTTGATCCTTTCCTAGCATGGATTCCTCTGCTGGAAAGTTGAGTTGTTTGTACTCCATTTCATCTTTAATTCAGTCTCTGTTCTTTCTACCAACATGCAGTCTCCTGAATTACACTTTACTAACTAGTAACAGTGATGTGCTTTGTTATCCAAACTAATTACTTTATAATTCCATCACAAACTTTGTTTTGGGCATGTAATGGAAAGAGAAAGGAAAGCAAAGCCATTGGTTTTTGTGGAAGTCTAATCCATGAGGAATGCTGGAGGTGTGGAGATGGAGTTCCCCCTCCCTTTGCTCCACATCCCCTGGCTGTAACTGTGCAATAGGATGGGGTAACAGCTGTACCCCTGTGGGGCAGGGCTGGGAAGGCTGGCTGGTGGATTTGGTAGCTGGCTGGTGGATTTGGAAGCTGGCTGGTGGATTTGGAAGCTGGCTGGTAGATATGGAAGCTGGATAGTGGATTGGAGGCTGCCTAGTGGATTTGGAAGCTGGCTGGTAGATATGGAAGCTGGCTAGTGGATTGGAGGCTGCCTAGTGGATTTGGAGGCTGGCTGGTAGATATGGAAGCTGGATAGTGGATTGGAGGCTGCCTAGTGGATTTGGAAGCTGGCTGGTGGATTTGGAGGCTGGCTGGTTGCCCCCAGGCTTAGCCCAGAGCTGCCTTCGTGCATGGTGTTTTGGCTGCTGGTACAAAATCATCCTGTTACTCATCAAAGACAGCTGGGCTGTGTGTGGATGGGCTTCCATGGCTGCATAGCCTTGCAAGCTTTTGCTTGCCATTTGGGAGTAAAACCTTGGCAATCTATTCAGTGCTGGTGTTGCCCTAATTAACAGGAGGCAAACAGGTGGAATCTGGCTTGGTGTGTTCTTCTGACAATTCCAGGCAGAATTGGTAAAGGAAATAGGATGGTGAACAAGCATGAAGGAAGGCTCCTGCAAGTTGCTAAAGCTTTTCTGTCCCCTAAAACATCAAAGTTGGGATTACATCACTGGGTTGGCCAGTGAAACTGGAGAACTCACCCTTGGATTTAACAGTGTGGATAATTGAATAGTGGAACAGCATACCTAGACAGGGTGGGATGTTTTGTCACCCCAGGTCTTGGCTAAAGGCTCCCTCTCCACCATGCTCCATGGCACAGGCAGGAGCTGTGGATGAGGAGAAGGAATTAGTAGGTCAGGTTGTGCTGTGTGCTGGGCAGTGGCTCAGGCTGAGGGGAGGGAATGTGAAAGTGTAAAGTTGTAATTGCAAATTGAGTCACACATTAAATTATACTGAAGCTGTGATCTGGGGTGAATTTTTACAATGGCATATGTGAGTGTGATCAGTCTAAAATAACAGAGAGTGGCTGCAACTCAGAGGTAAGCCAGCTGCCTTTGAAAATAGCAGTTTATTGTTTTGACTAGAGAGACGTTTCTAAGAGGAGAAAATTAGAAAGAGCACTACAAAACCCAGCTTGAAAGTGCCTCACTGCCCTTTTAAAGCTCTTTGGGTGGTGGGGCCATGGCTGTTTCCATGCTTTGAAGAAAGGCCACAACCTTAGCAAAAAGTTGGTAGATCTTGGAGAACATTTTCTCTGAGACTTGAGCAGAAAGTGTGAACTTTCTGCTCCCACCCCACAGTCAATGTTTCACTCTGAAAGTGGAAGGAGGCTCCTCCAAAGTCTTCACCTTAGCAGATCATAACAAAAATCACGCCCTGGCCCTTGTTGCTCACTGATATGGGCCAAGCAGCAGCAATACTGTGTGTTAATTGCCAGTTTTGATGGAACACCTTGTTTCCTTCTGCTGACTCCTCTGCTCCTCCGTGCTGGCAGAAGGAAGGTGGAGCAGACCCGTGGCCACTCTCTGCATCCTGGTAGAGCAGGCAGATGTCAGACAGGGCAGGAAAAAGCAGGATACCAGAAATGTGTTGGGTAGGAGTGCCTTCCCTGGGACACTTGTGCCTTTGGATGTGCACACCTCCCTGGCAGCTGCCACCCAGGAATGCCATGAGTTTCACACCCAGTGACCCAACAAACTCGTGACCCTGGCAGGTGCAGATGGCAGAGAAATAAAAAGCCAGAAGGAAAGTCAGTCTGGGACACAGCAGAGAAGCTTCCCAGTTTGTTTGGGTCCTTGCTGAGTGATGGTTGAAGGAGTTGCACCTAAGCATTTCTGGAAGTTGTTTGCAGCCTTCAGCAGCTTTATGAAAGCTGGAATTGCTTCTGTGCTCCTTGTGGCTCTTGCAGAAGTAGAAAAGAAGGGGGTGACATGGAGAGTGGGTTAGCTGATGCTGTTTGTTTTAGACAAGAATTATCCAGCTAAAGCAGGTGTAATTCCTAATGGTGTGGATTCTTGCTTCACCCATCTCTGCTCCTGGCAGCTGACAAAAGCCAGAAATATCAACTTAGGGAGATTTCTATCTGCATTTGAGTGAATCTGTTTTCCAAACGTCACATCTTGGGGAAGCTCTTGGCAGCCTGTTCTCCCTGTGCCCCATGAGGCATTTCTAGAGTTTGGGTGGCTAAAGATTGCTGCTAAGGGTGGAAATTTGACCAGCCTTCTCCAAGGCCAGCACTGTTTGGCTGAAGCCAGTTCAGCCTGGCACTTACTATGGGAAGTTTCTATGGACACTTTGGGATGCTGGCAACTCTCCAGGACACAGGCTCACTGCAGAGTGCCCAGCCATGGGGCTTCTGCTTTCTAATTCAGATTTTGTTGTCTCATGACTTTGGGGCTAGTCTTGTAACCAAGACAGCTAAATAAGCTTTTAATTAGTGCTGGTTGAAGTATTTGAGTGAAATATGCACCGAAGGGTTACATCTTCAGTGTGCAATTCTTATTTATGTTAGGAGCTGCTTCACTTGTTTGGATTGGGGTTTTGGCTGTTATCACCCAGCATAGAGCAACTGGAGCAACAGACTGGCAAAGTTTGACCCATCCTTTCTTCTTAGGTGGGGGTAGAAAAGGAAATGGCAGACAGTGAAATTATTTATCACAGCAGGCTCAAAACAGAAAAGACCTGGCAGTTTTCTCTTGAGGAATACTCTGTGTTTGTGTGTTATCTCCTACTTTGGGCAATCTCTTTCTGTGTGTCAGTGATAACGCTTGAAAGATTTCCACTTTTCAGCCTTATCATTCCAGGGGCTGGTGGGAGACCATGTTGTCAAATGCCTAAATATCTTCATACCATAATATTTTAACATTTAAGTGATCTCATTTTTAAGACAATAAATTATGTGGCATTCACTTCAAGTCATAATTTACAGTGACTCAATATTTTTAAGAAACAGTTGCTAGAATTGCTTTCAAAATCTCAAGCATTTGAAGAAAATGAACTATTGCAAAAAAAAAAAAAAAAGACATAAAATAGCAGCATCAAATGCTATCATGCCTGGATGTGGAAACCTTTTAGAAATACTGACACTGTTTTGAGAATGAAAAAAATTATGCATCTAGTACCTGCTAGGGTTTAATGATCCTTTCCCAAATATCTGTGTTATTGTTTCATAGTTATTCCATGAGCCAGTTCTGATCAGCTGAGGTGATGGTGTTTTTCCCTCCAGTAAAGGGAGGAATCCTTTGAATAACACTCCCTAGATGACTGATTCTCAGGAGTCAGCACATCTCTCATCTCTTCCACCTCCTTTGACCTCTGTGGGAAAGCAGGGAGATGCTTGAGCCCTCCAGGGATGGGTGCCTTACTCAGTGAGTTGAATGCAGAAGGATCCTTTTTTGGTGATGTACAGGTGACCAAGGGGCTGATGTGGAAGGAAACTTCCTGGATGGAGTTCTTAGTGAGGGGATGTTCACACAGTGACTCCAGGGACAGGAGTTTAGCTCAGGGGGTGACAGAGTGCAGGGAAAACCCAGTGTCATCTGCAATTCTGCTAAGCACTGCCAGTTTCCCTCTTCCTTAAACAAGAAAACTGGTTTCCACTCTAACTTTGTGCAGGCTGATCGCTCATGGCAGAATTTCTAAATAAATATCCTGCCTCTTGACTCAGATGATTACAAAAGATGAAGTCATGCTGTGGGTACAGCACAGGAGCTAGAGTGATAACCTAGAACAGTTTCCTGTTGCTACAAGTGAGTGTATTTCCTCTAACCTTTGATAATGTCTCAAATGGTTTTAGCTGAAAGACTTATCTTATGGTTCTCCCAAGTCTTAAACTGAGGAACTTCAGCTCTGCCATGGGCACATCTCTAACTGTGCTTGGGAGGAGCTCTGGTGAGGAGCAAACTGCAGCCACAGCGTGGCTTTGTGCTCCCTCAGCCTCCCACCACTTCCTTTTCTCATCTTAATTTTGCTATTGATAAATTGATGGAGAACCAGGTGCACTGGTGAAAATGCTTCCTTGGGGCCATTTCTGCCTTCCTGCTGACAGAACAGAGGAAAAAAAAGGGATTTCTGTACAGGCAGAGCTGAATTCCAGGGCCATTCCTCTGAGTCCCAGCCCTGTCTCTTGCTGGATTGCAGGGCTGCTCTGCTCTGTGCTGGTCCTGGTGCCTGGACTGTGCTGATCTCCAGTGACAGAGCACCACTGAGCTGAAAGATCCCTCCAGCTGTCTGAAAACATCACAGAATGATTGTCTGAGGGAAATGTTTACTGGCTCTCAGTTTAGATTTATGAGTGCACCTGGGTAGATGTGGTGGTTCACACAGTTCACTGCCCGTGCAAGTTGGATTTTGCTGCAAGTTTGGAGGAAAAGGTGATGCTGAGCAAGAACTCTTTTTCACACATCTCTGTGGGGGTCATAAACCATTGGAATGATGATCACATGGCTGGAAGCTTGTGCCTACTGAACCTGCAGCAAATAATTGTTGCTTGAACTCAATGCTTTCATGCACCATTGGGGCTGCAGTTGAATATAACCTGTGGTGCATAGTTAAGCATGAGCAGGCTGATGACCAGCATATAAAATATATATTGGTAAACACTGAGCACCTTCTTATTTACTCAGGATTCTTGGCATTCCCTAGTCTTAAAATGGAAATGCAAATATCGTGGTAACTCTGACTACTGTGAGCAGGAAATGCCAGCACTTAAATTGCTCCTGCTGCATAAATCTTATTTATTGCTTCCTTTTTGAAAATTAGTCTGGTTTTGCATGTGCTCTAATTTTGAAGCTTTTCCTGAATGGCTTTGAAGTATTTTGAAAGTTCTCCAGATCTTTTCAAACTTCAAAGATTGGTAGTATTTTCTTTCTATCCTATGTAAGGGATATAGTAGAATGGGGGATATAGTGGAAATGGCAATTAAAAAAAACCAAACAAACAACAAACTAAACGCATTAGGAAGCCAGACCTTTTCTTTAATATTCTTTAAACCATTCAGAGAACATGTGCTTTTGCTAGAAAGAAAAGTCCATGAATGCTGTGAAAAGTGTTTTACAAGCCATGTTTCCTCAGGATACAAAGAAGGCAGCAAGAGGAGGAAGCAGAAGCAGAGAGAGGAACTGAAGAAGAAGAAGGCAACCAAAGCGAGTTACTAAAATGGACTTCCCTGCTATGCCAATGCCTTTTAATAATGACAACAACTTCATGTTACCTTCAAGCACACCTCTTTTGTGTATATTTTTTGATTGTTCACACTGCTACCAAGGAAGTGACTCATGTTTAAAACTGTACTAAAATTGCACTATGTTATTCCTCTTAGTTTCACAGAGTGGCTTTCTTGCCCGTTCAGGTTAGGGAATTCAGACGAGGCAGGTCGTGGTTAGAAGTGTGTTATGTTTGAAGATTGGAAAGTTACAGAATTTCTTACCTCTTCCTTCCCTGGGACTAAGATGACTCTAGTCTAGTGTTTTTTATTTGTCTTGTAGGATATAAAAGGCAAATGCCTGCTTGTTTGTCACTGGCATCAACACCAGGCCCATTGAAAGAAGAGTCCTGTTCACTCATGTCATTGGGAGTGGGACTGAGACATGAGCTCTTATGGGGTAATTTATGCAAGATTAATAAGTGGCTTTTATGGTTGGGTTTTTTGTTTTTTGTTTTTTTTCGCCCCAGGCTGGGCAGTTCTGCCCCTGCTATTAAAGTGTTCCCTGATATGAAATTGTATCTTGAAGTTATATCCTCTGATTTTAAGGAATGTAGTGTAATGATGGTTTCCTGTAAGCACTCCTACTGATTTCTTTAGGCTTAGTTGATTCCTGATGAATCATTTAGTGAAATCATTCCTTATTTTAAAAGTTTATTTTCAGAACCTAGAGACAAATGATCCAAGTGCTACTTTTAAACTACTCTTTGTTTCTTCTGAGTAGGTTTTAGATAACAAACATTTTTTTAGCATCCATTTTAGATTTTATCAACTTGTTTCTGCAAAGAACTTATACCTTTATGTATGAAAGCATTTTGCATTGGTTTTATTGCAGGGCAAATTTTGTTTTAGCTTGAAAAGATGTCTTAGATCTAAAAGAAATATGTGTTTCCTGGCAAGATGACTTCCTTGCTTCCCATACTTGTCTCATGTGCATGACACATTGCTTCTCTTAACCTTTTAGTGTGTACAGAGCCCCTCTGTTGCCTTAAGCATTTACCTGCATGTTTCTTGTCAGTGTGTTGTCTCCTTTTTTTAACCTCCAGATAGGAGTTAGCAGCTTATGGTTTTGTTTTGTTTCTTTTGTCTTCCTCTTGCCAATATGTTGTTGATGTAACAACCTTAAACCTGGCAATATTGAAAGTCCATAGTTCCTGAAGAAACTCACTCATCCTAACGTTTCAAAGGTGTAGGAATGCACATAATGGTGTAAGAGAGGAGCTAAACAGAAAAGCCAAGTCTGCCTTCTAGCATGGTTTGATGTAACAAATTCTGGTGTCTCTGGTATCTGAATGGTTTAGCTTCAATTCCCCAATGTAACCCTCTGCAGGCACCACATAACACACAATAACCATTTGTGAACTCTCTTAGGGTCTGTAAATTATGTTGAGATCAAATAAGGACTGAGTATCGGTTTTCTGTCACTTAAGTACCACCTTTTTTTTTTGTGCAGTGTTACTAATATTTAAAAATAAAGAAAATCTGCCTTTATACTTTGTCCTCTTGCACTGTACTGTAGACTGGCATCAGTTGTCTGTGGTTCATTTCCATTAAAGTTCAGGCTGTAACTGCAGGGGGGAGAGTCCTCATTCATACAACACCCACAAGCATTCCAGGTAATTCCTTTTGTTAAATCCATGAGCAAGTCAATACAGTCCCTGTGTCAAATGGCTCATACTGGAAAATGAGGGCTCTTTCTGGCTGGAAACATCACTATGTTGAGGAGAGCACACTTCAAGCAGAGCTTGCACATTTGCCATGCAAGGAATATTCATCCTGGATAATGCACAACACTGAACTGCATCCTGGTTAGGCTGCTTTCCATACTCCAGGGGAAATGCCCCCCATACATATGTTAGTTTAAAGCTGTTACTGCTCATTATTTGTTGGGGACATGGTGCATGCTTTGGAAAAGCAGCAGAGGTGGAGGGAGAGGTGACACAGCACAGGGCTGGTCTCCCCAGGGCTGTCCCTGTGCTGGGAGCAGCCTCCTCTAATGGGATAGAGTGGCTCCAGATCAGGAATGTGCCTTGAAGAGTTAGAGCAGACAGGGATTTGGTACATAAATATCTCCTTGACTCAATCCCTGTGTTAGGAGGCGTGTAGAGCATTAATTAGGAGACCTGCAGGCAGACTCTAAATTAGTGAGGAAAAGCCTGTCTCAACAAAGGCATCCTTCTCCAGGGGAAGGGGAAGGGTGCTGCCCTCCTACACCCCAGCCTTCCACTGGGAGAAACTCCTGGGAAACAGAGTCCCCAGAGGAGGGAACCACGGGCGTCATCTCTCCCATCACTACCTAGAATCTGTCCCAGCTTGCCCAGAAATCAAGAGACGTGGGCCCATGGCCACTGAGCCTAATTCCTTCTTTCTCAGCCTAATTATTTGTGGATTTTAGCTGAAGAGGAACTGCTCAAGTGTAGCATGGCTGTAGCACTGTGTTCCCGTGGCTGTGCTGGAGCTGGAGCTGTGTCTGCAGGAGCAGGGACATGGTTCTGTGTCCCACTGCCTCCCTCTGCCACAGGTGAAGGCTGCCTGATGATGTGGGTGCTTAAATATGTGTCGGGGTAGGAAAAAATGCAGGTGGGTGTGAGACACCACAACTGATAACAGATGATGCTGGCCCAAGAGTGGCTGTGAATAAATGTATTGTGAAAGTTGGGAAATGATTCCTGCCCATCCCACAATACTTCTGTGGAAGAGCTGAGAACAGAAACAGAGCTAGTTTGAATACAGGGTCTGATGTGATGTATAAAATTTATTGCAAAATGATTCTTTATGGAGCAGATACCTGGGCTCCAAGACCCAAAATATATCTCATAAGAAAATAAATTTACTAGGGTAGATAACAGTTGAGTAACATGAAGGATATGCTGAAAGGTATCCCTTAAAAAGATACACTGAAAAATATCCCAATTTTGAGATAAAGGGCACACAATTGCAAACAAGCACAATGCTGACAGATAAATGTTTCTGCTCCTCACTTGGAACTTGCCACTATGAAAACGGTTTAAATTCAGTTGTTTTCCCACACCTTTCAGAGATGTGCACTGTCTACTCTTTGAACCAAGATTTGGCAAGACTTTGATCTGAAATAAATTACCTCAGAGTATGTAGGTGTCAGAATGATAAAAAAGTATTTTTCAAGTTTTTTCCCAGTCTCTGCTCCACCTTCATGAGCAGCCTGCAGACCTGCCCATCCTGCTCTTAGAGGTAACACAAAGCTCTGTTTCCTTCTGTCAGCTTGGCCTTTACAGAGACTTCCCTTTCCCCAAATTTTAAACTATCTCATGAATAGTACGTATTTCTTGAAATAACTGAAAAGATGATGAGTCAAATATCTGGAAAATCTGCAGTAATCATCAGGTAAGCACTAAACTGCCTGTTTTCCCAACCACATCTGAAATATGTGACTCATATCCACTTGTCCTTCAGGAATGTTCCCCACCATGTGCCACCAAGTGGTGCCTATCAAGTGGTGGGATTAGCTTGTTACTAAATCAAATGTCATTGTTTTAATCTATCTGTAAAGAATTATATTAATTTCCATTTTTTCCCTTTTGTTTTGTGTGCTAGTTGCACAGGATTCCCTGGATGCACAGGTTAGTCCTTCCTACGTTTCAGATCTTGTTTATCTTGTGCAATTCTGCTCTTTTATGTCCAAGCTGAGCTCACATTTTAGGGCTTCTCATGTTTCCTTGCCTGGGGAGCACCTTGCTGCCCTGTAACTCACACACTGATGGGAGGATGGGGGTGGCATTTTTGCCCTTGTTTAGCTAGATTAATTATCTTTCCAAGTGGGAAGCTGGTCTTGAGAGACTTTTTATCACTGTTTGCAAAACTTTTTTCATTGCTACCTGTTGCACTAAAAACTCCAGGCAAGGAAATTTTCCTCCCCATTGATGAGAATTAAAAGAGGGCACTTACAGCCACATACAGATCTCAGTAGATGTTTCTATTTGGAACTATGATTGATTCACCTGCCCTGTGTCAGCACACTTCGTCTCTTCACAAGCTCTTGTAGCCAAAAAGGATTAGGTGGGGTGTTAGGAAGTGTCAGATTTGTTATGTACTTTGTTGGTGCCCTCTCAGCCACCAGCTGTTAACTCCTGACAGCAGGAGAAGCATCACAAAGTGCCTGAGCTGACATGAGATGACATTTCCAAGCATGGGGCAGGTTACCTTGCTGCTCTCACCATGACAGAAGAGACTGACCATGTCACTTGGCATATCCTGAACTACAGTTTCAAGTATCCCAGACTTGAGATAGGCAGATCCTGCCTCTTCCTGAAGGCCACAAGTTGTCACTGCAAAACCAGCCCAAAAAGTAAGAAGTGAGTGTGAGAGGGAGATTAAAACACTTGCTCTGATAATGAGTCTGAATGCTTTGATTTCAGGGAAACGCCTCAATATCTGCCTGGAAGCAATCACGGATTTTCTAGGATGTCTTCAAGGAGGGAATGGGACCTCACTGCTCTGGCTGGATGTGTAATTGCATCTCTTCAGTGTCTGTTTCCATTGGCACACACATGCACCTTTGTACTGAAACAGCAGATGTCATATTTTCCATCCCTTGTTTGGGAAGTGCTCATCCTTTGGTCAATGCTAAGCAATTTGCTTGTTCTTTAGGCTGCTGGTGGTTGAAATTTAATGAGGTATTATTATATGGCAGGTGTTATTTTTACATTATTTCAATGTTAAGAGATTGCAGCTGGGAAAATTTCCCTTAAGTTAAAAACAAAACTTACTTCCAGGCTTTTGAGAAGAAAGCCAAGATGGCAAAATCATGGATCACACCAAAGCTTTTATGCACATACACCCCTGAAATGTAATGGGGTTAAACCTATGAAATGTGTTTCTGCCTGATTTTTTGAGTTCAGATGTGTGGCACTTTTGGATGGTTTCATATGTTCAGATGAGCAGTGCTATTGCATATTGCTACATCAGGAGAGGGTTTGCAGCCTCTGTAACAGATTGCACACTCAGAGCCAAGGAAGGGAAGAGCACTGAGGAGAGGCTTTGGAACACTAAAAAACCACTTGCACAGTACCTGGAAGGGACATTCATCACAGGTGGTTGGCTTGATGCTGGCAGCAGACACAAGCTACAACCTGCCATCCTGGCAGAGCTGTGACAACACGGGTTTCACGGCTCTGGGACGCGAGGGGAGGAGGAACCAGCACTGGAGCCTTCCCTGGGCTGTGAGTCATGCTTTGTACCCATGAAAAGGGTTTGTCAGCTGCCTGGCCCACTGTCCTGTCTTTGACAGTGACTAATGTGGCTGCCTAGGGGAAAGCACACGAACAGGCTAAGCGTGTTACACCTCACCAAAGTGTTTTCCCAGCTCTGGCACTTTGGGGGTCAGAGGCTCCTGGATCCAGAAATGGCCTTTTTGTTATCCAGTGTTTTTTGCCCATTGACTTGTTAACCTAGAAAGTTGCTCAATACTCGTTGTCCTATGACAAGGCATTCCTCATGTGACTCCACTGGGTAATGAGATGGGTGCTGTGGTTTAAAACTCTCTCCTATATCTTCCTTTGGCTTCTTCCCCTCCTCCATCCCAGCATGGGAAGAGATACTGCCCACCACATCCTCACTCACCTTTTCCATGGCACTCACGATTTTACACATCTCACTCATGCCAGCCTTTTGTTAACTCTTTTATGGCTCAAGAGGTTCAGCACATTGAGCCATTCCTTGCAGAAAGCCTTTCCTACCTTTGATCACCCTCTCAGAATGGGGAAAGATGATTAAACAGTGGCTCAGCTCCATAAATTGTGCTGACCATCTGGACAAGCATGAGTAGCCTGTTACCAGCTGGCTAATACTCCACTGACAGAAAGAGAAGTGTGCCATGGGATGCAGGAGGGGCAGAGCTGGGACTGGCTCTGCTGCCCTCAGTCTCACCAGGCTCTCACAGGCTCTGGGTGCGAGTGCATGAGCTCATGGCAGTGATGGTATCTCCAGAGCATGGTCCCACACACCTTCCCTCCCCCTCAGCTCAAACCACATCATGGGACACTCCTTGGCAGAGTTTGGGACCTGCTCCTCCTGACTCAGGCTCAGCTCTGCTGCCACTTGTTGCTCCCCCAAGTGTTTTCTGTCCCTGCCTCTGCTGGGCTGGCAGCACCTGGGCTGTCCATGGCCACTGCTAGGCTGCCTGTCCCACAAAGCTGGCACTGCCAGAAGGGTCCCTGCCAGCCAGGGAACCTTGGGAAGGCTCCTGGTGTGACACATCCCTGCAGGCAGTGTGGGAGTCCTGGGCGGTGTCATTCCTTGTGTCCCCAGTTTCTGCAGCACTGCCCTTTTCCACTGCCAACCCCTTCTGGTTCAATATGCAGAAGATATTTCCCATCTGTAGCAATCTGGGCTGTGAGTTTCCTTGTTCCTGTCAGCATCTTTTGTGCAGGGACAGCTGCATGCAAGTGTTCCCTTACTGGGTTTTTGGGTCATCCACGTCATCTGGGAAATCTTAAATGTCTGGGGAAATAGTTCTGAGGAAACATCAGTGATGGGAACATCCAGAGAGATGGGAGGGGGCAGGACAGCAAACAGTGACAGTTAAAGTGCAAAGGCAGAACAGCTCATTGGTCTGAGCCCCCAAAAGGGGGTGGCAGGTCCTGGCAAAGCCCAGAGTGAGTCTGGCTCTGCAGTTCTGGGTCAGATGCAGCTCCACTGTAAATGTGATTTTGCCCAACAGGATTTTGCCCTGAGTGCAGACACAGACTCAGGTGATGGGTGACCCTGCCTGCTGTGCCTCTGCTCCAGCAGACAGCCCTGCTGGGTGTACAGGGAGGAGGTGCTTGGGTGCACCTGAGCCCCTGTTTTTCTCAGCAGGATTCAGGTTTGGTGATGACATTTTCTTTAATCAGTAAGATTACTTCCCTTGGAACCACAGATTTTTCTATCATGATTTCTTAGGAAAGTATTATTCAGCTCATGTAATGCAAGTCTGAGGTTGCATTATGAGATGGATGTGATAGAACACGATGGTAATGAGTCACTTCAAATCATGTTTTATTGTGATGTGTCAGCTGAGAAAGGTAGAGAGCTATAGGTGTTTCCACCAGCCCAATTATGAAACAGCTGCTGGTTCATGCAGGAATTAGTAAGTTTTTCCTAGGTTAGTTTGCAGATAGTTTCTGGTCTGTCATTTAACAATGTGGTTTTTTAAGTTGCTAACAATGAGCTGCCTCAGAATTTATTTTCCACCCAGGAAAGTCATGGGTCTCCAGCTAGAAAGGGTTATATGTGCTCAGAAACTCCAGTCATCAGGATGAGACTGTCTCTTGGCAGAGGGGAAAGATTCTGAGATGCCCTTTATTTTAGGACTATCTTCTGCTGGCTTTGACTAGAAGGGGGTGATGATGCCATCCTGTTGCTGCTAAGTGAGACTATGGAGGTGTGATTTGGAAAGCCAGGAGGTCACAGAACAGGCCCTGTTCTTCTCAGTTTCATCCAGAGAGGGACAGATGCCTGCACACAGGCAGAAGTGTTCAAGGCAGGCTTTGTATTTCTGTCCCTGCTGGCTGTGTTCTTGGTGGTCATTCACAAGGACAAAGGACATTCCTTCAGGACATTGAAGAAGTCTGAGTATGAAATCGTGTCTGTGGGATGTGGATGATGGAAATGGTGGAAACCAATAGGTCTTGGTCCCTCTCCACCCCTGGTCTGGTGAGACCTTCAGCCAGGTGCTTTGTTTCCAGCTGAAATGCCCAGGGATTTGCCAAGGCTGCAAAAGCAAGCAGCCTCTCAGCTGGGCAGTCTGGAAGTATCTGGTCATAGTAGAAACGGGGTTTTTTTTTGTTTTTTTTTTTTTTTTTTTTTTTTTTTTTTGGGGTTTTTTTTGTTTGTTGGTTGGTTTTTTTTTTTTGGTTGGTTTTTTTTTTGGTAGAAGTTTAGGTAAATATTGAGAATAAGGATGCGTATGTTCAGCTTTTCTTGTTGTGCTGTTTGTTCTGATTACTAGTGGACTCAGTGGAAGGAGCCTGTAGTTTCCAGCCCCTCATACAGGGACAAATTTGGGGTGAGCAGAGGTGTCTCCTCTGTGCCTTCTCCTGGCCACAACTCTTCTGCAGTCCCGTCCCTCCAGCCCTGTGTCTTTCTGCAGCAGAAAAAGTCAATTCAGTGAAATGCTCTGGGGCTTTTGCTGTGTCAATAAACAGAGGCCAGGGCAGGACCTTTCCCTTCATTTTTGTACAATGGTTTGAGCTGCCCTTCTCAAAGTGTTGGTCTCACACCATTAACCCCTTACAGCCCTGGTTTGAGGAGAAGGTTTCCCAGTGGGGTCATAAATGTTTCAGAGGAAGCAACCAGGGAGGGCAGCTGAATAATAGAAATGTTAACAGACCTTCATTACACACCCAATACATCATTACTTAATTTCTTCACTTTTGTCTCCTGTTTTTATGTGGTTTTTTTCCCCCTGATCAATAGTATTCATCCTACTCAGTGAACAGTCTTGATACTGTTTTTATGGCGTGAAAATTACTGTTGCTTTGACTGGCTCCTATTACCAGGTGACACTTCTTGGCAGAAAACAATGAATCTTCCTATTATTTGGAAAATAAATGTGATTTATGGGAGCAGCAATTGATAGTGGTCTGTGTTGTGCCATCAGCATGCTTGCTTTCCTGAAATAAGGCTTTTACCTTTGGAGCGTGAAGGCTGTTTGTCTAGTGCCGCAGAGAAATTATAGATACATTTTTTTAACCTCAGCTTTCATTAAATTTTTTTAAAACTATGATAAGGAAAACATCTGTTGTCGTTTTTAGGGTTTGGTGCCTGTGGAGGAAGCAGCTGTGTAGGTGTGAGTTAAGGCTGGCAGGGAAGGAAGTGCTGCAAGGAGGAGGGAAAGGAGAAAGCTGACCTGAGCACCTGCTGTCACTTCACTCATGGTAGAGATGATGGTCAGCACTGAGGATTTCTTATTAAAATTCCACAACACTGATAACAAAAATAATGGACCAGAGTAACTGCAGGGAAGGAGAACCTCTTCCCCTAAGAGCTGTGCAAGGCATTACCCAAACATGTCTGCGGCGATCTGTGAGGCTGTTTCTGCTTTTTCTTTCATTCTTGCTCTTTTTCAGCAATCTTTGCTGGCAGCTGGCTGGCCTTGGCTGTCCTGGGCCAGCTCTCCCAGTCACAACAGAAGTGGGCCCTCTCCTTGCTAATGCCAATGCAGAAAATGTCTTGTGCTTCTTGAAGGACAAATGAATAATGGCCTCACCTAGTTGGGAACACTTTTTTTACCTTTCATAGGGCAAATGAACTAAGAAATCCCCTGCATCATTACGGATTTTTTTTTTTTTTTTAGTTAAAAATAACCATGGTGTGGTGGCTTTACCCTGGCAGGATGCACCCAAAGCCACTCTGTCAATTCCCTCAACTGGACAGGAGAGAGAAAATATAAGGAAGGGTTCATGAGTTGAGATAAGGACAGGGAGAGATCACACACAGATTAACAGCCAGGCAAAACTGGCTTGACTTGAGGCTTTTAATTGAATTTACCAATCAGAAGCAGAGCAGGATAATGAGAAGTAAAACGAATCTTAAAAACACCTGTCTCCCTCCCTCCCTTAACATCTATCCCCCACCCCTTCTCCTTCTTTATGGGCTCTCTCCTCCCTCTGCCAGCTCTCAGGAGATGGGGAATGGGGTTACAGTCACTTATTTCCCATCGTTTCTGCTGCTGCTGCTCAGAGAGAGCAGTCCGTCCTTCCTTCCCTTCCTTCCCTTCCTTCCCTTCCTTCCCTTCCTTCCCTTCCTCCCTCCCTTCCTTCCTTCCTTCCTTCCTTCCTTCCTTCCTTCCTTCCTTCCTTCCTTCCTTCCTTCCTTCCT